>JAHRHZ010000144.1:41017241-41067442 GCA_024137785.1 Ginglymostoma cirratum
TCACGGATCACAGAACCAGCCTTTAACAAAATTCACTCTGGACTGCAACCCTTAAGTTTGCTCAAGACCTTGGCCAGACTGAGAACTCATGCCAGGGAACCTTTATGGATTAAGGGTATAACTTTGGTTCCGGTCTCTTATGAGAGGCAGTTGATTCAATTACCACTGATTCAGTTACCAAAAGCTTGGGCCCAAGCTAGTTGGGGCGAAATTGATTAAGAAAGATTCACCCAGAAAATGGTTGCTGAAGTGAAGTCCTAGCTAAATACCCAGAAGGCTTTCAGGAAGGTCTAGGGACAATCAAAGGAGCCAAGGCCACCTTGCATGTTGACCAGGAAACAACTCCATGACTCTGCAAGGACTGCCCAGTGCCATTTACCTGATGGGCAAAAGTAGAGATACAAATCAGAGGGCTGGAAAGTGAAGAAATCTTCAAACCAGTCCAGTTTGCAAAATGGGCAGCATTGGTCATACCGACTGTGAAGCCCGATGGTTTGATTCACCTTCATGGGGATTTTGAATATATGGTAAACTGTTTTTTGCAGCTGGATAAATATCCAATCCCTCAAGTCGGGGATTTATGTGCAAAGCTGGTAGGGGGGTCTGCCTCTTCATGAAGCTAAACATGAGCCAAGCATAGTTGCAATTGTTGTCAGATGAGGATTCCCAGAAGTATGCTACAATTAATACACATAGGGGTTGGTACCAATACATGAGGCTACCATTTGAGATGTCACCAGCATGTACAATTTTTCAGCGGACAATGGAGAACATTTTACAAGACCGACCCCAGGTCACCATTTATCTAGATGGCGTTATAATGACAGGGAAGACCAATAAGGAGCACTTAGAGAACCTGGACATAGTCCATAGATGGTTTTCCCAGGCAAGCATATGCTTAAGAAGGGAAAAATCTGTGTACCAGGCACCCCAAGTGACCTACTTGGACTACAGAGTCAAGAAGACATGGTTACACCTGATGAAAGGTAAAGTGAGGGTGATCAAAGGCTCCCAAGTCTGTACTGGAGCTTAGGTCTTTCCTTGGACTGGAGAATTATTACAGAAAGTTGATATATAACTTGGCCTCCATCCTGGCAGTCCAAACTTTGAAGACAGGCTTTTAGAACAGCCTACAGCTTTGCTAGATACCAAACTGTCCCAGTTCCAATTTGATTATCGGACCACCCCTCATGCATCTGCAGGGAAAGCTCCAGCAGAGTTGCTAATTGGGAGAAGGCGCCACATCAGGTTAAATCTGATTTTCCTGGACCTAGGGGAGAGGGTGAAACAGCATGAGGAGCACCAGTGTTGGATACCAGACTCTGCCAAACAAGGGAGACAGATTACTACAGGGGAAGTTAGGTGTAGGAACCACAGAAATGGCCTTGCATGGGTAAGAGGCTAGGTCGATGCACAGTCAGGACCAATGACATATAAAATTTGATTAGGGGTGACAGTTCTGAACAAGCACATGGACTACATGAAAGTCGTGAACCCGCAAACAGTGCAGGAGCAAAACATGTCTTGCTCTTTGGAGCAGTCTTAAAGGCTGTTCGAACCCATAGGTTCACATTCTCTGTCAAGCATTGAAGGGACCCCAGAATCTGAGATGGACAGAGTGGACGTCACCACATCAATGCCTTTGCCACCAAAGAACAGAATGAATTTCTCCCAAGACTCCAGGCACAAGAGGCGGGTTCCTGAGTGTTACACACCACCCGTGTCCGATGTAGAGTCAGGGGAACCTGACCCGGTGCTAAAATGCCCCTGGAGGAACTACAAAAAAAAGCCTGTGTCCTTGGACTCAGCGGGGAGGGATAGAGTGATTGTAACAAGGTCAGCCAGGTAGACCTTATAGAATATGAGTTCCCTGATAGGGGCTGTTAACCTGGTCCAATCAGGGACCCCTGACTGACGGATAAAAAGAGGAGTGTCAGACATTGTCAAACTCTGAGAGCTGGCTCTGAGGAAGGTGGAGCAGTGTCAGGAGTTATTTCAAGTTCTTGCGTGACTGCCACAGATTGTTAAGTTTTCTTGATGTATATGAAGCTGTATTTAAGACTTGCATCTGAAAAACCTTTACTTAAATCATTAAAATGTATTGATTTGAAAACTGTACTAACATCTAAACGCAGTATTGGGCTTTTAGCTTCTGGAGAGATAACCAGAGGCTATGCAGTGCTTGACATAATATTACAGTATGTTGTGACTGAAGAAAAAATAAATAACTTGTATTTATGTAAGATCTTTTAAAACCTTAAGATTTCCAACAAGTTTTATTACAAATTAAGTATTTGGAAATGTAGTTACAGTTGTGGATGTCTTATGACACAGTAAGTATCATCCATAGATCCTTCCAACACATGCCAATGGCAGGCAGTGAGACAGGAAGAATTTCCTTTTCAGCCAAGTCATAGAAAGAAATTGCAACCCCTGCCATCATTGTCCATAGCTCCATGTAACAACATACAGGGAAAAGTGTATGTTGCAGCTCTTTGAAGGACTGATTGGCCCAGTTGGCCAGATAGCTGCTGTGGATCAGACTGACAGCAACAGCAGAGGGTACTATCCACAATCCAGCTGAGCTGATTTGCCATTTGCCTCCTTGCCCCATCCATGCTACACATGTACTGTGGATTGCACCTGCCTTTGGGCAGAGAACTGAAGTTCTTGGTTAAATGTAAGAAATACGGCAACATCTCACCTCTGACCATAAAATAGTCCCTCAGTATTGCAATGCAGTGTCAGCTTAAATCATGTCCTGATGCCCACTGAGTGGGACTTGGAACCTCAACTGGGTGGTGAGTGTACTACCACTGCACTATGGGGTACACCACGATCAGCAATAGAAGCAGGGATCACTAAAGCACAATACAGCATTTCATAATTGATTGTAACTAAATCCACTGGGCATCCTCTCTCAATCTCATGCACACACTGCTTTTTCTTTTGTTTTGTATATATGCCTTGTAGAAGTACAAAGAAAGTTAACCTAACACATTATCTTGAACCATTAGAAAAGATGCAATAATTAGAATTTAAACATATTTTATGTCATGCTGATTCTAATCAAAGAGGTGCAAGCGTAATTGCATGTGCATAGCTTTTTATCAACTCCCCAGAATATCGCTAAGTCTTTCACAAAAAACAATGCACTTTTTCGATCCTTTTTGGAGATGTTGATCAGAGAGAAATTTTCAGCTGACATCATCAGAATTCCCTGCCCTTCTCTGCATAGGGCCATGGAATATTTTATATCATCAAAATTGGTTTCACATCTGATCTAAAAGGAAATATCCCCAGTAAGGCAACATTCCCTCAGCACTGCATTAAAGTACCAATCTAGATCCTCCACTCCTACAGTGTGATTTGAGGCAATTATTTCCCAACCTTGAGATAAACAGCCGAAGCTACCCAGAAAATCCGGTCAGCACACTTTTGCGGATCACAAACTACATGCCTGTCCAAATGTGAACTCACAAACTGTTTTCGTCTTTTCATACATGGTTCAGCTTACAATGCAGTTTGCAAGCCAAGTGTGAGGAGTCAAAACAAAGGGAATCTGACCTCAGAGGGGACAGGTGTGTGTTTTGCACTCTAGGCCTGATGCTCAAAAAGGCCTGAGGGAAATGATGCGGAGTCAGAAATGTAGACGGAAATCAGCTTTCCTCCAAAAAAATGACTGTGTGGTCACACTGAAACATCTAAACAAAAATTCCACCCATAGGTGGCTGTCAACTGGGGAAATCTAATACTTGAAAAGCTTAGAAAAGTTTACAATATCTACAAAAAGTAAATTATGACAGCAAATAAGATCGATTACTGAGAGCTGATATGGTATAAATAAGTCTAGCCAAAATTCTCTTTATCTGCACAGTAACCCTGACTTATTCATCAGTGGCAGATGGAATTTAACCCTGATAAATGTAAGTGACGCACTGTGGAAGAATAAGCAAGACAAGGCAGTTCACAATGAATGGCAAGACACTAGCAAGCTCAGAGGAACAGGGTGTTTGTCCACAAGTCCCTGAAAGTGGCCAGATAGATTAGTAGGGCAGTGAGAATGGAGGACAGAGTATAGAAGGTGGTAATGAGAAATGCCTGAGGAGGATTCTGGGAGATATGCTGGCAGAGTATGTAAGGGGAGGCAAGATCTAGCTACAGTAGCCATTTTGCACAGGGACTGTGAGGTCAAACTTCAGAGTTCGCTGAGGAGGGTAAGTAGCATTAAAATAGAGCAAGTAAAGTCTTACCTTTTCTTTTAATCCCATAGTTACCAGAAGGATAGTAATGGCAGTTAGTGAAGTGGTATGCTTCTCCTGTGAAATGTGAGAGATGAGGGAGAAGCCAAATGTCCCTGACAATGATGTCAGTGGGAATTGTATCCACTAGCAGCTCCTCTCAGATCGCACGGATAGAGTGGAGCAGCTGGTGGACTCACTGAGGAGCATACAGGAGGCAAAGGCTTTATAGACAGGAGTTTCAGGGACGTGGCCACACTAAAGGTTCAGCCAGATACATGGGTGACCACCAGGAGGTGCAGGCAGACAGGGCAGGAGTGCCCTGTGGCTATTCTCATATCAAACAGGTAAACCACGTTGAATACTGTTGGGGGGCCTTTCCTCTCAGGGGAAAGCAGCAGCAACAGTGGCACTAACACTGGTACTGTTGAACTGCAGGGAGGTCAAAGTGTAGGCGAGCAGTAATAACAGGGTACTCTATAGTAAGGGGCACAGATAGGCATTTGTGTGGCCAAGAGCAAAACTCCATGCTGTTTGTTGCCTCCCTGGTGCCAAAGTCAAGGATGTCTCCGAGCAGCCACAGAATATTCTGAAAGGGGAGGGTGAGCAGTGAGAGTACATGGGCCATGTTGATACCGGCGGCATAGGCAGAAAGAGAGATGAGGTCCTGACAAGGGCATTTAGGGAGTTAGGTTGAAATTTGGAAAGCAGGGTTCCAAACTAGGGTTGTAATCTGGGGATTACTACCTGTGCCACATGTTAGTGAGGCCAGAAATAGCAAGAAAATGCAGTTGATAATGTGGCTAAAGAGCTGGTATAGGAGGAAAGTCTTCAGATATTTGGATCATTCCACGGACCTGTACAAAACGGACAGGTGCACCTTAAGTGGAGAGCTTTGCTAGTGCCACTTCAGAAAGTTTGATTAAACTAGTGTTGGGAGGGGTTGGAAACCAGAGCAGTGGGTCAGCATGCGCAGTGATTGAGAAGAAGGTTAAGTTAAGTAAATGTAATATGAAGAAAAGGCAGGGCCAGGTAAATGAACACAGCAGGACTGACAGTTTTAAAGATAACACAGTGTAGAGCTGGAGAAACACAGCAGGCCAGGCAGCATCTGATGCTGTTACCTGTGACTCTAGCATCAGCAGTTGTTGCTATCTGGGACTGACAGTTTGAAGTGTCTTTAGTTTAATGGAAGGAGTATACCAGCTAAAGCAGGTAAGCTTAGAGCCTGCATTAGTACATGGAACTACAACATTGTAGCCATTACAGAAACTTAGTTAAGAAAAGGGCAACACTAACAGCCACATATTCCAGGGTTTAGATATTTCAGGCAAGATAGAGAAGGATGCAAAAAGGGTGGGGGAGTTGCAGTACCTATTAAGGAGATGTCATAGCTTCATTAATACAGGACATCTTGCAAGGCTCACCCAGCGAGGCCACACGTGTAGAACTCGGGAATAAGAAAGGTGCAATCGCTATATTGGGGTTATACAATAGGCCTCCCACTAGCCAGTGGGAGATAGAGGTAGGGATATGCGAGCAGATCAGGGAAAGGTGTAAAAGCACAGGGTTGTTGCAGTAAGTGGTCCTAACTTCCCGAATATTGACTGGGATTCCGTTAATACCAAGGGCTTAGATGGGGTAGGATTTTTTAGGTGTATCCAAGAGGATTTCTTAAAATAATATGTAGATAGTTCAATTCAGGAAGGAGCTGTACTGGACCTTGTACTGGGGAATGGACCTTGCCAGGTGATCAAAGTTTCAGTGAGGGAGTATTTTGGAACAGTGATCATCATTCGTACGTTCTAAGACAGTTGGATAAGAATGAGACTGGTCCTCGGGTGAAAGTGCTAAATTGGGGGAAGGCTAATTTCAACAGTATTAGGTAGGAACTGGAAATATTATATTGGGGGCATGTGTTTGAGAGTAAATTCACATCTGATATGTGGGAGTCTTGTAAAGGCTAGTTGATCAGAGTTCAGGACCAGCATGTTCCTGTGTGGATGAAAGGTAAGGATGGCAAGATTCAGGAACCTTGGCTGACAAGAGATATTGACAGTTTGATCAAAAATAAAAAGGAAGCATATGTAAGGTTTAGGAAACTGAAATCAGGTAAAGTCTTGAGGAATATAAAGGAAGCAGGGAAGAACATAAACAAGGAATTAGGAGGGCTAAAAGAGGCCATGAAATGTTCTTGACAAGTAGGATTACGGAGAATCCCAAGGCATTTTATTCATAAATAAGGAGCAAGAGGGTAACTAGATAAAGGGTAGCTCCAGTCAAGGATAAAGGAGGTAATTTATGTGTGGAGCCAGAGGAAGCTGGTAAGGTCCTTAATGAGTACTTTACATTGGTGTTCACCAAGGAGAAGGATATGGATCATGGTAAGATCAGGGAGGAATATCTGTATGTTCTAGAGCACAGGGTGACACGGTGGCTCAGTGGTTAGCACTGCTGACTCACAGCACCAGGGACCCACACTCGAATCCACCCTTGGGCAAGTGTCCGTGTAGAATTTGCAAATTCTCCCCATGGATTTCCTCTGGGTGCTCCAGTTTCCTCCCACAGTCCAAAGATGTGCAGGTTAGGTGGGTTGGCAATGCTAAATTGCCCAAAGTGTCCAGGGATGTGCAGGCTACGTGGATTAGCCATGGGGAATGCACGGTTACAGGGCTAGGTAGCGGGTGGGTTTTGGTGGGATGCTCCACAGAGAGTCAGTGTGGACTCAATCAGCTGAATGGCCTACTTTATAAGCAAAGGATTCTATGATTCTATGTTAATGTTGGGAAGGAGGGGATTTTGGGTGTCGTGAAAAACATTAAAGTAGATAAGTTCCCAGGGCCTGAATTGATCTATCCCACAATATTGAAGGAGGCAAGGGAGGAGATTACTGAAACCTTATCAGAGATCTTTGTATCCTCTTTGGCCACAGGTGGGGTCCCAGAAGACTGGAGAACAGCCAATGTTCTTCCTTTGTTTAAGAAGAGCAACAGGGACAATCTGGGAAATTATAGGCCGGTGAGCCTTACATTAGTGATAGTGAAATTATTGGAGAAGACATTTAGGGATGGGATTCATGTGCGTTTGGAAAAAAATGGACTTCTTAGGGATAGTCAGTATTACACTATGTAGAGGAGATCATGTCTAAATAACTTGATTGCGTTTTTTTTGAGGAAGTAACAAAAATGAAGGGCAGTGGATTTTGCCTACGTAGGCTTTACCACAACATTTGACAAGGTCTCTCATGATAGGTTGGTCTAGAAGATGAGGTCTCAAGGGATCCACAGTGAGTTGGTAAGTTTGATACAAAACTGAGTTGACTATAGAAGACAGAGGATAGTTGTGCAGGGGTATTTTTCTGATCGGAAGTCTGTAACCATTGGTGTCCCACAAGGATCAGTGAGGGGAGCTCTGTTGTTTGTAATGTATGAGAATGGCTGGGATGAAAATGTAGGCAGTCTGATTTAGTAAGTGTGCAGATGACACAAAAATTGGCAGAATTGTGGATAGTGAGGACGATTGTCAAAGGATACAGAAGGATATAGATCAGTTGGAAAACTGGGTAAAGGAATGGTAGATGGAACTTAATGCTGACAAATGTGGGGTGATATATTTTGGAAGATCAAATGCAGGAGGAAAATATACAGTAAATGGCAGGACCCTTAAGAGCATTGTTATACAGAGGGATCTTGGGTGCAAATCCATAGCTCCCTGAAAGTGGCCATGCAAGTGGATAAGGTGGTGAAGAAGGCACACAGTTTGCTTTCCTTCATTGGTCTGGGCCACTCAGTGTAAAAGTCGGCAAATCATGTTGCAACTGTATAAAAGTTTAGTTCAGTCACATTTGAAGTATTGTGTGCAGTTCTGGTTACCACACAATAGGAAGAATATGAAGGCTTTGGAGAAGGTGCCCACCCACCTTCCTGCAAAAATGCCATCCCCTATTCCCAATTCCTTCGCCTCCGCCGCATCTGCTCCCCGGATGAGGCATTCCACCCCTGTACATCTCAGATGTCCTTGTTTTTCAAGGACCGCAACTTCCCCCCCTCAGTGGTCGAGAACGCCCTCGACCGTGTCTCCCGCATTTCCTGCAACTCATCCCTCACACCCCCTCCCCGCAATAACAACCAAAACAGAATCCCCCTCGTTCTCACGTACCACCCCATCAACCTCCGGATCCACGACATCATCCTCCGACACTTCTGCCATCTGCAATCCGACCCCACCACCAAAGACATTTTTCCTTCCCCACCCTTATCTGCCTTCCAGAAGGACCATTCTCTCCGTGACTCCCTTGTCCGCTCCACACTCCCCTCCAGCCCACCACACCCAGCACTTTTCCCTGCAACCACAGGAAGTGCTATACCTGCCCCTACACCTCCCCCCCTCACTCTCATCCAGGCCCCAAGGAGACCTTCCACATCAAGCAGATGTTCACCTGCACATCTGCTAATGTTGTAAACTGCATCCGCTGTTCCAGATGTGGCCTCTTCTACATCGGGGAAACCAAGCAGAGGCTTGGGGACTGCTTTGCAGAACATCTACGCTTGGTTCACACTAAACAACTGCACCTCCCAGTCACGAAACATTTCAAGTCCCCCTCCCATTCCACAGATGACATGTCCATCCTGGGCCTCCTGCAATGCCACAACGATGCCACTCGAAGGTTGCAGGAACAGCACCTCATATTCCGCCTGGGAACCCTGCAGCCCAATGGTATCAAAGTGGACTTCACAAGCTCCCCCTACTGCATCCCAAAACCAGCCCAGCTTGTCCCCGCCTCTCTAACCTGTCCTTCCTCCACTTATCCCCTCCTCCCACCTCAAGCTCCACCCCCATCTCCTACCTACTCGCCTCATCCCGCCCCCTTGACCTGTCCCTCCTCCCTGGACTGACCTATCCCCTCCCTAACTCCCCACCTACACTCACCTTTACTGGCTCCATCCCCACCTCTTTGACCTGTCTGTCTCCTCTCCACCTATCTTCTCCTCTATCCATCTTCTATCCGCCTCCCCCGCTCTCCCTATTTATTTCAGATTCCCCTTCCCCTCCTCCATTTCCGAAGAAGGGTCTAGGCCTGACACATCAGCTTTCCTGCTCCTCTGATGTTGCTTGGCCTGCTGTGTTCATCCAGCTCTACACCTTGTTATCTAAGATTCTCCAGCATCTGCAGTTCCTGCTATCTCTTACTCAGGATGTTGCCTGGATTGGAGTGTATTCGCTATAAGGACAGGTTCAATAAACTTGGATTGTTTTTGCTAGAGTGTCAGAGGCCGAGAGGTGACCTGAAAGAAGTATATAAAATTGATAGGCATGGATAGGGTAGAAAGTCAGTCTTACTCCCATGGTGGAAATGTCAAATACCAGGGGGTACAGGTTTAAGGTGAGAGAGGGCAAGTTTAAAGGAGATGTATGAAGCAATTTTTTTTACACAGAGTGTGATATGCACATGGAACATTCTGCCACAGGAGTGGTAGAAACAGATAATGATAGCAACAGACACATGAACAGGCAGAGAATGGAGAGATATGGATCATGTGCAGGCAGATGGGATTAATTTAGAATGGCATACAGGTTGGCACATACCAGTGGGCAGAAGGGCCTGTTCCCATTGTGTGCTGTTCTATGTTATGGCAGCGTATGAGATCCTTGCCTTTATCAGTCATGGCATAGACTCTCGGAGCAGAGAGGTTCTGTTGGATCTGTACAGCACTTTGGTTAGGCCACAGCTGGAGTATTGTGTGCAGTTCTGGTCACCATACTCTATGAAGGAAGAAATTGCACTGAATGGGTGCAAAGGAGATTCACCAGAATATTGCCTGGGATGGAGCACGGGAACTACGAAGAGAAGCTAGATAAGTTGGGCTTCTTTTCTTCACAGCAGAGAAGGTAGTGGGGGGGAGGTGGATTCTGATGGAGCTGTATAAGATTATGATGGGCTTGGACAAAAGTGAATAGAAAGCAGCTGTTCCTCTTAGTCAAACTGTCATAATTTTAAAGTGAAAGGCAGGAGGTTTAGAGAAGATGTGAAGAAAAACATTTTCACCCAGAGAGTTGGGAAACTGGAATGCACTGCCTGGGAGGGTAGTTGAGGCAGGAAACCTCACAACCCTTAAAAAATATGTGGACGAGCACTTGAAGTGTCATAACATTGGCTATGGGGCTTGTACAGGAAAGTGAGACTAGGAGAGGTAGTAGTACATATTAGTGGTACAGACTCAATGGGGTGAAAGGCCTCTTCTGTACTGTATAATTCTATGGTTCAATAAGCCTAAGTGAACATTAATGTTTCTCGTTACCTGACATGAATTTCTACATAATTTGCTTTCATTGCCGTTACTTTCTTATTAGATACCATTTTTTAGATTATTATCTGCTATAACAATGCCAGCTGCAGAGCTTTCACAAGGCTAACTGTCATCTAATATTTGAGCTTATATTATTACCTTGGAATTGGTTGTTCAAACACTATTTTAACTTGATATTCAATTTTAGTTAATCCACAATATTTCACTGAATGACGTACACACTCTCAAAGTGTATTTGTAAGTTTCCCGCGTTTGCTTATTGGGGTTTACTGTGCTGTGGATATGAACATAAACGTGTTTGTGTATATTTTAAAACCAAACCATTTTAAAAGGTACCAATTAGTAACCATCACAATTTCTGCAAATATATTAGGAGCACGGTTCAGTCATAGAGCATCTACTTTACCAGAGCTCCGGTTTTAAAAGGTCGTATGTAATTTCAAGAACAAAATGTTGACTTAGATTTCATGAACGGATTTCGAGTCATTACTGCCAGAGGAAATCTTTAGTTGCCCAAGAATAAACCATGCAGCGTTATTAATTTATAGGATACAAACTCTATAACATCACTTTGATGTAAAAGGGAGGCCTACATTTCCACGTTGTCTTGCCTTTTAGCCACTGTTGTTCCAACTGAGCTGGTGGAAATGGACACTAAACTCATGCCATCTTATCCCCATTGAAACATGCGGTTCAGGAATGTACATTTTTCACATGAAACGTTAAAATCTAAGTCTGCAATAATTGTCTACAAAAATGACCAGTGTCGCCTTTTAAGGTAGATATTTAAATAGAGCTTCAATATTTGTGTAGGATTTAAACGTACAAAATAACACAATTCTCCTGCCGCGTTGCTTACTTGTGCGTTTTAAATAAACCGGTCTGATTTAGGAATAAGGAAAATTGCTTGCACTGCATGATAGATATGTATATAGATATATTTTAAAATCGATATTACGCAGCGATCGAGGGATAGCATCTCTCAACCGCGTTACCATCTTCCAACCTGCCTGCCTGCTACTGTGGGATATTCCAAAATCATTAAACGTCTTTGTTATCATCACATCCCTTGATTTCATTTTCTGCAGAACGGAAAGAATTCCCCAGTCGCGCTACAGCTAAGAAATCTCGATCGCATTATTTCTACTTGCTGCCCTATGTCGAGGGTTCCCAGTTGACATTCGCTACCTTTTATCCAGGCAAGAGATCCATTCTGATGATGCTGAGGACTGGGACGAGGTATGAGCAGCCACCATGGCCAGGGAGATCATGGGCTCAGCAGCTGCACAGACTTGTAGCAAACAAGAGAACGATGGAGTCAGGAGGAGCTGGTTGCTGCGAAAATCATCTCCTCACATTTACAGCCCGAAGGCTGGGAGCAAAAACAACCCCTTTTGACGTCAGAGTGCTGAAGCGCTTCGTGCCTCAGCAAAAGGGAAAGTGCAGTTTGCAGTCGAATGGCCACAGCAGCTGTCTGCAGCCAAGAGAGAGAGAGAAGGAACGAGAGGACACAAGCCGCTGCGGAGAGCAGACAGCAGGGGGGGTGAGAGATACCACAGCGCTGCCGACTGAACACCAGCCCCTCTGTGCAACAAGTACAAACATTCAGCATCTCACTGTGAAACCTGCTGCTCGGCTACTGTACTCCACATTCACTGCACGCCACATGTGACATCCTGCACTTTGCCGTCTTCCGAGAAACTATTTGACGGAACTGCCGGTAGGGCTCGGTGTACACACTCAACATTGTGCTGGCGGTAAAATTGAAGGCGATAACACTCAACGTAAAAAGTACCAGCATTACAAATATCCGGATTACAATGCTGATCATGTTTTAACTTGGTCCTAACTATATTAACGCTTTCCATTTAAGATGAGGTAGATACTTTGCAATGGAGGGCGAAGTCTTCACAATTCACAAGGTGAACAAGATTTCAAAAGCCGATGCATTATTTTCTTTGACTGAGGACTTACCGTATGGATCATTAATTTGCCTCTCCGGTTTACATTGCTTGCACAGATCTCTTGCCTGACAGTTTCTTGTTGTGGCTGAATTGATTAAGCTAGGCTGAAGATTAGTAATACTAGGGAACTGACTTGAACACATAATTCATTAGGCTCGCTATCCAAATAATCTGTTTTACGCAACTTTAGAAAAGGAATGAAAAAGCGGTTGCACCCAAAAGGACAATACATTTATAGAGATAACAAGGTGTGGGGCTGGATGAACACAGCAGGCCAAGCAGCATCATAGGAGCAGGAAAGCTGACGTTTCGGGCCTAGACCCTTCATCAGAAATGGGGGAGGGGAAGAGGGTTCTGAAATAAATAGGGAGAGAGGGGGAGGCGGTTGGGGGAGGGGAGATTTTGAAGCTTGTGAAATCCACATTGATACCATTGGGCTGCAGGGTTCCCAAGCTGAATATGAGTTGCTGTTCCTGCAGCCTTCGGGTGGCATCACTGTGGCATTGCAGGAGGCACAGGATGGACATGTCGTCTGAGGAATGGGAGGGGGAGTTGAAATGGTTCGCGACTGGGAGGTGCAGTTGTTTGTTGCGAACTGAGCACAGGTGTTCTGCAAAGCAGTCCCCAAGCCTCCGCTTGGTTTCCCCGATGTAGAGGAGGCCACAACGGGTACAGCAGATGCAGTATACCACATTGGCAGATGTGCAGGTGAACATCTGCTTGATGTGGAAAGTCTTCTTGGGGCCTGGGATTGGGGTGAGTGAGGAGGTGTGGGGGCAGGTGTAGCACTTCCTGCGGTTGCAGGGAAAAGTGCCGGGTGTGGTGGGGCTGGAGGGGAGTGTGGAGTGGACAAGGGAGTCACTAAGAGAGTGGTCCCTCAAGAAAGCAGACAAGGGTGGGGAGGGAAAAATGTCTTTGGTGGTGGGGTCTGATTGCAGATGGCGGAAGTGTCAGAGGATGATGCGTTGGATCTGGAGGTTGGTGGGGTGGTATGTGAGGACGAGGGGGATTCTTTTTTGGTTGTTATTGCAGGGACAGGGTGTGAGGGATGAGTTGCGGGAAATGCGGGAGACACGGTCGAGGGCGTTCTCGACCACTGCAGGGGTGAAATTGCGGTCCTTGAAGAATGAGGACATCTGAGATGTACGGGAGTGGAATGCCTCATCCTGGGAGCAGATGCAGCAGAGGTGAAGGAATTGGGAATAGGGGATGGCATTTTTGCATGAAGGTGGGTGGGAAGAGGTGTATTCTAGGTAGCTCTGGGAGTCGGTGGGCTTGAAATGGATATCGGTTTCTAGGTGGTTACCCAAGATGGAGACAGAGAGGTCCAGGAAGGTGAGAGAGGTGTTAGAGATGGTCCAGGTGAACTTCCGGTTGGGGTGGAAGGTGTGGTGAAGTGGATGAACTGTTCGAGCTCCTCGTGGGAGCACGAGGCAGCACCGCTACAGTCATCAATGTAACGGAGGAAGAGGTGGGGTTTAGGGCCAGTGTAACTATGGAAAAGGGATTGTTCCATGTAACCTGCAAAGAGGCAGGCACAGCTTGGGCCCATGCGGGTACATGGACAATACATCTGCCTGACTTGTTCAATGTTTGTAGAATTTGCTATTTTCTATTTCAGATTCGACAGGTTCAGTTTTTTTTGTGCTTTTTTTTGTAGAATAGCATTGCACCAATGTAGAATGTGACTTTAGCACAATCTTTAAACAATCTTACAGGAATTAAAACAGGAACTTTTTTTGACCTGGACACTTAAACAAACAGTGCTGAATCTATGCAGCATTTAAAGTAAGACAATGGACAGTTGAATTAGCACTGAAATTATTACTTCAATATTTCTGTTCATAAGGATTGACTGTATACAATACTACTGTATAAGATCGCACATGTTCTTCAGTTAGAAATGTAAAACACAAAATCAATTAGGACCGGAGCACCTGTACAGCTCTCCAAAATCCCTGCTCCTTTAGCCCCATTCCATTGTCCTTAACCATACTGTATTTCCCAAATATTTATACATTTCCCTTTTAAAAGCCCCAATAATATTTTTCCTTTATTCATTCGCGGGATGAGGGTGTCACTGGCAAGGCAACATTTATTGCCCATTCCTAACCCCTGGAGGGCAGTTAAGAGTCAACCACAATCCTGTAGATCTGGAGTCATATGTAGACCAGACCAGCAAAGGACGGCAGTTTCCTTCCCTAAAGGACATTAGTGAACCAGATGGGGTTTTTTTCCTAACAATCAACAATGGATTCACAGTCATCATTCGACTCCTAATTCCAGATATTTATTGAATTCAAATTCCACCATCTGCCGTGGTGGGATTCAAACCCAGGTTCCCAGAATGTTATCTGAGTCTCTGGATTAACAATCCAGCAGTAATGCCACTAGGCCATTGCCTCCCAACTATTAGCTGTAGCTATAAAAAGCTATTGTATGGCATTATTTCTGGTAAGTCACATGATGTGCTAAGATCCATTCTGTTAAAATGCATTCACAATTTGAGGACTTTTGACCTCTTCCACAAGAAAGATATTTTCAAAAGTTATTTCACTTCTACATGTATCAAAAGAGAGAGCTAAAGGTGTAGCTGCCGATGGTGAGGGCAAAATAAGTCAGCAAATTACAGGAAGACTGATTTAGAAGAATGCAGAGTTCCCATGGGGGTGCAGAGCTGGGGGCACTATGAAGAGATGTGAATACCATGATGGGAATGTTAAATTAAGCTCTTGTTGAACTGGTAGCCATTGTGAGTCTGTGAGTTCAGGAATGATAGAAAAGCATCCTCTCCTAAGACAACAGCAAAACATTTGTCAGTCAAAACCAGTTCTGTTGAACAGGACATTTAAGAGAGACACCATACTCTTGAAGCTACTGTTCTACTAAAAACTCGGAAACAGAAAGTAATTAAGAAAGAAACTAGAATTTTGGTCTTTCTTGTAACAGAGTTGGAGTTTAAAATCAGGGAAATCTTGTTAACAACAACACAGGATGTGTTGTGAGGCTGCACCTGGAGTACTGTGGACACATTTGATTCCCGTATTTAAGAAAGGATATACCGGCATTGGAGGTAGTTCAAAATAAATTCACTGGGCTGTTTCCGGGGAAGAAAGGCTAAACAAGTTAGGCATTTTCTTCTTTAGAGTTTAGAAGAATGAGGAGTGATCTTATTGAGATGTAAGATTTTGAGGCAGGGCTCATTCTGAGAAGATATTTTGAGTAGTGGGGATTTCAAACTAGGGACCGCAATTGTAGGATAAGGGGATGCTTATTTAAAACTCAGGTGCAAAGAAATGTTTTCCCTCAGAGGGTAGTGAATGTCTGGATTTCTCAACCCCTAGAAATTTGTGGAGACTAGATCACTGAAAGTATTTAAAGAAAAGGTAGATAGATTTTTGAAAATATTGAGGAATTGAGAACTATTAAGAGCTGACATGAGGAAAGTGTTGAGGACTGGGACAGATCAGCCATGATCTTATTGAATACTGGGGCAGGCGTGAGAAACTGCATGGCCTGTTCCGTCTTCTATTTCATATGTAACAGGTGGAGGCAGAAGTCTGCTGGGTGAACAGTGGAAACACATTATCAAAATCCTCAAAGCATCCCCATCTGCTCATGACAACCCCTGGCTTATGACTGATCAAGAAGACTCATTCTGGAAGGCATTGAGAGATTTCGTTAAACACACAAAGGCAAAGTTGTGGCATCAGAAGGCACACAAATTTCCATGTAGCCACCCCTCAAAGCATGGGACCAAGTCCACAGGAGACGCTTTGGATTTATCAGTGATCTCAGATCCCCTTGAATCAGAATGGAAACAAGTCATCCTCAAACCAGAGTGACAGACTAAGATGAGTAGAGCATTGGAAATCTGAAAACTTTAATCTGCAGCTCAGAAGGACAAGGAATAGTATACAGCAGAAAATGGGTTGAAGTAGGATGGAAATGGGCAGTTATTTAAAAAAATGGCTTTGAGACAGTAGGTGGATGAGATACTAATGAACAGCTCTTGAAGTTGTCTCATTATAGCCTAAACAACATGCAATTTCTTTGGTGCCAGATAACTAACTTTTTGGGGAAACATAGTGTATTCATTGTTTTATATTATTGTGATCACAAGCTGCACTGATTGAGTGAAATAGATCTGATGATAACTTTTACTCTGCACATTCTGTCATTGTGAAAAAAGGCAATCTTTTGCTTTGTATTTGCACTTGTTTTGCTAAGTGTTTGCATGGTCTGTCTGAGAACAAGTTGACAACATAGTTGCACAAGATTCAAATACCCAGCTCAGGTGATAAGCTGCTGTGCAAGAGGCTAAAAAGGATTGTGAGTTAACCCAATTAAAAATGCTCAGACTATTTATGGAAACAACAAACACCACTGAACCAGAACAAGAGATAACAGATCTGAATTTGCAACGGCATACCTTCATTTTTTTAAAACTTTAGTACCAAATGTGTACCTTCCAGGTGTCGAGCCACCTAACCAGTGAAAATTATTCTGTTTTAACCTAGTTGGATGAATAAATCATTATCTCCTGTAATGAAGAAAATGTGTCACATTTCGTCCTAACCTCCTATGTTACACTGAAAGTATGCAGCTTTTTAACTTGATAATTACAACAAATCTATGCTGAGCAAAATAACTTGTAAATATGGATGGGAAATCTTATGAAAAAGTGATGATACTTAGCCATTAGCAATTTCTAGCATACCTATTATTCACCCATTGATAGAATATTCCTGCCCTGTTTGGTAGGTTTCAGAGAAAATTGATCACTTCCTATTTGTGTAGTTCAAAGCAATGAAGATCAGTGGCTATAGGGAGGATGATCATTCCATACTTTTGTCTTGCACACTTTAAATCTGACATGCACAGTAAGGAAGAAAGAACTGCCAATTAAATCATACCTTTAACATCCTCAGGACATTATAATTCATAAAGGTTTGCCCTCAATACAGACACAGTGGCAGATAATTAAAGGATGTTATTTTCTAGAATACTCTGAATTAGTATGTTCCTACTTTGAAGCAAAATTCTACTGGGAGGACCTATCATCTGTGGTGAACTAAAGAACTTGATGAAAGCTTCAAATGTAAGGAAAAAGCATATAAATGTGCAGAGATGAGCTGTAGGTCGGATGGCTGGTCAATACAAAGAACAGCAGAGAATGGCTATCAAGAAGCAGAGAGTAGACCTAATGGCCTTTTTCGGATTAGCAACATGTAACAAATGGTGTCACATGGGGATTGGTTCTGGGACTTCAACTGTTTATAATTTATATGAATAGCTTAGATAAAGGGACAAAAGGCATGGTTGCCAAATGTTCTGACAACACAAAGTTAGGAAGGTAAGTTGTGAAGACAACATAATGACACCAAAGAAGTATGTAGATAGGTTAAGTGAATGAGAAAGATGTGACCAATGGCGTATAATGTGGTATGTGAAATTATCCATTTGGGCAGGAAGAATAAAAAAAGAAGAGTAGAATCTAAATGGTGAGAGGTTGCAGAACTTTTGAGATACAATGGAATCTGGGTGTCCTCACATATGAATCCAAAAGGATAATATGCAGGTACAGAGAGTCATGAGGACCACTAACAGAATGTTATGAGGTGAATTGAATACAAGAGTAGAGAGGATATGCTTCATTTATACAGGGCATGGGTGAGATGTCACCTGTAGCGTATCGTATTGGTTAACTTATTTAAAGAAGGCTGTAAACACATTGAAGGCAGTTTGGAGAAGGATTATTAGACAAATGGCTGGGGTGGGAGGGTTATCTTTGAGTAAGTTTGGACAGGCTAATCTCGCAGCAGTTGGAGTTTAGAAGATGCAACTTGACTGAAACATGTTAGATCCTGGGAGGTCTTGATAGGGTAGATGTGGAGAGGATGATTCCTCTTGTAGGAAACAACTAACAGTCACCAATTTAAAACCAAGATTAGGCAAAAAGAAGTCTCTCAGACTGTTGTACTGTCTTCCTGAAAAGGTGGTGGCTGTACAGTTTTCAAATACTTTTAAGGCAAACACAGACAGTTTCTTAAACATTGCAAAAACCTGAAGCTTTTCATCTTGCACTCATCAGAACTATGACATAAGAAACAGCCTTGAAAGAGAGGAACACTGATGAAAAATAAGAGAGTGCTGATTGGTTGGGCCATCATTGGCATGGAGATACAGCAAGAACAGTTAACTGTCAATCTTAATTTGCAGATTAGGCAGATAAATTCTGATTACTCAGGATGTTGCCATGGGGATGCAGCTGAGTTTGGCTGACTCCATGACCCCCTTTTTTTTAAATACAAAAGTTGCCATGTATGTATAAATTCCTCTTGTCTACACACAATAAGGTCCTGGGTATTTATATACATAGCTTCCAAAGAACAGTTGTACTGGACTCGAAATGTTAACTTTGTTTCTGTCTCCACAGATGCTGCCAGACCTGCAGATTTTCTCCAGCACTACCTTTTCTTCATTTCAGATTTCCAGCATCTGCAGTACTTTGCATTTATTGAACGATTCTTGTTAGACAAGGGAATCAAAGATGGGAATGTAGAATTTAGAATAAAAACAGATCAGCCATGATTTTATTAAATGGCTAAGCAGTCTCAAGAAGCCAAATGGTTTGTTTCTCCTTCTATTTTGTAAGTTCGTATGTAATTCTGCTACTGTTGATGGCCCACAGTCTTTGTTGCTAGATCTGTTCAAAATGTATCCCATAGTTGATAGTACCACATAATACAATGGAGGATATTCTCAATGTGAATTTCATAGAATCTCTACAGTGTGGAAGTAGGCCCTTCGATCCAACAAGTCCACACCGACCCTCAGAGCATCCCACCCAGACCCATTCCCCAAAACCCACCTGATCTATACATCCCTGAACATGACAGGCAATTTAGCATGGCCAATCCAGCTAACCTGTACACCTTTGGACTGCGGGAGGAAACTGGAGCACCTGGAGGAAACCCACGCAGACACGGGGAGAATGTGCAAACTCCACAAGACAGTTGCCCAAGGATGGAATCGAACCCGGGTTCCTGGCACTGTGAGGCAGTAGTGCTAACCACTGAGATGGGGCATTTTCCCTACAAGGACTATATAGTGATAACTCCTACCAATACTGTCATTAACAGCTGCATCAGCAATAGAAGATTGGTGATGATGAGGTCAAATAGGTTATCCCTCCTGTTTTTTTTCCCTCCCCACCAGCTGTGGATTTAGTTTAACAGCTTTTTAAATCTTTTTTAAGATTTGACCAGCTCAGTCAGTGGTGGAATAAAAAAAACAAAAATGCTGGAGAAATTCAGCAGGTCTAGCAACATCTGTGGAGAGAGAAACAGATTTAACGTTTCAAGCCCAATATGACACTTCTTTGAAAAGGATCTGTTGTTCTTTGTATAACCTGATGGATCATCCTATAATTTACTTCTGCACCATTTATAATATCCCTCTTTCTTTAATTTCTTGAAACAATTTATGATTAAAGACATTAACTGTGACATTTTTAGATGTTCTATATTGTTTGCTTCCATTCTGTCATAATTTCACTCAATTTATCCACTTGTTACCTCCTCATGATTTTGTGTGCAGCTTTTCTTAAAATTAGCAAACTAACAATAATATTTTTTCCTTTGATTTCTATCATAACATAAAATCAAATAAAATGCAATGAATAAAATAATTTGTTACATTTTGAAGTTAACATTGGGTATTCTATCCAAGTACAGTAAGTAGATCCCACATTTCTAGATTGCTAGATAAACAATAGTAAGACCTAGGATTTGAATGGAGAACCCTTCTATTGGGTGTTGGTTTACTGTACTTTACCACTGAGTTTGTACACTCGTTTGTAAGAAAGTCTTTTTTTTATTTTGTACAAATTTAATCTGGTTTGTAGTTGGCATTGAACTGAAATCTGCAATTCAAATTCTGTAGTTGCCAGATCTAAGTGGGATTTCACAGGGTGATAAGTCAAAGAACAGCTTAATTAAGAACCCACTTAAAAGTGGATCTCATTCAGTGAGTCAGACAGGCCTTTTGTCTCAGGAACATATAAAGCTAGCCAACTTAGGGTGACATAACACTTGAGTACTACTTACAATAGAAGCAAGGAGCCACATTATGAAGTGGGGGGAGGTTAATGGGAGGAAGGGCGGGAGGTTTTCTGTTGCTTTCTCTTTTCCTAAACTTATTCAGCCTCAGAAATTAATTCTTGTTCTTTTTCAGGAGAACAAGCTGATTATTTGGTGAGTATCTGGTAAGTGACTAATGTTTATTCTATTCTTTAGGTTCAAAAGAATATAGCAACTGGTGGTAAGGTTAATAAAATATATAAAATCGTGAAGGCTGGCAGGACTGGTGTTACTTCGTAGTTGCAGCATTTTGGAGTTCTTGGATGCCATTGTGGTTCAGAGCAAACACATCTGTGGCAACTGATTGAAGTTTGAGTGACTTTGGCTCACTGTTTCTGGGCAAGAATCTGAACTACAGATGCTATGACACATGAGGGAGGGGAAGTTACCTGGATTCTTTGGTCCAGGAGGCAATTACACCTCTTAGGGTTAGGTCATTTAACTTGCTCAGTGTTTATGGACACAAGAGTGGAGCTGTGAGTGAGGCAGGTCAGGGGATTCAGAGAGCAGGAATGGAGGACCTTTCAGCCATTGTAATTGTACAACATCTGTGAGGTTTTAACAGCTCGTCTGGATAAGAATGAGGGTTACAAGGTGGATGTGTGCCTTACAGACTGATGTGGTAGAAGTGAGATCTGGTTTGTTGTGAACTGGGGAAGGTGAGATCTATATCAATGGGACTGTCTCCACCTGAATTCCTGAGACCAGTGTTCTTGCTGACTGTATAATTAAGGAAGTGCGGAGGATTCCAAACTATATATTGAGGGCAAGGGACAAATTTTGAGAATATGTAGTAAATCAGAATGATGGGCCGAATTACTTCCATAATTCCATTATTGCACCATAATAGTTCTGTGAAGATTGGATGGAATATAAAGAACAGCAGAGAAAGACCAAAATATCTATAAAGTGGAGAGAACTATAAATGTAAATTACATATAAATAAATACAGAAAGTATAAGACAAAACTAACCAGAAATATAAAAACAGAAATTAAGAGTGCTACCCAGTAAATCGCAGGTAGCTTTTGCTGATAGTCTTTACAGATGGCCTTCTTCATTTCTGAAGAAGGGTCTAGGCCCGAAACGTCAGCTTTCCTGCTCCTCTGATGCTGCTTGGCCTGCTGTGTTCATCCAGCTCTGCACCTCGTTATCTCATCTCTGTTGTTTGATCTCTTTTGTTTACTCACTCATGGAATGTGGGTGTCACTATCTGGCCGGGACTTCTTCCCCATACCTGGTTGCTCGTCTTCCAGCAATGCTTCAGTTTGAGCGGTGTTCAGAGCTGTTATAGCTGCTTTGATTTGCCTAGTCTCCAGGAGGTAGTGAGGCAGGACTGGGGAGGATTTTCTTTGAACCTTCTGCACGAACAAGTTGCTTATAGGCATGAATGCACACGTAAGTATTCCCCTTTGGATCGAGAATAAGTTAAAGAATGAACAAAGGCTACACAGAGTAGGACAACCTGCTGGGAAAGGAGGGGGAGGAGGAAGAATAGGGTCTTTAGTAGTGAAAAGGCAGTCTGTATTTCAATAAGAATGACCTCACGGACAAGTGCGATCGCAAGAACAGAGGCAGAATACATTTACAGTGGCTGCAAGGATGACCATGCTGATACTTTCACTCTGCGGCTGTAGTACAGCTGAATTTCAGCAACCATGGCAAAGCAAAGGGTGGTGACTGAACAAAAGGCTGACCATGTGGCTGATGACTCTGGTGTGCAACCCAAAGACTCCCATTTGTAGCATGCATTCAATGAAAGCCATGCTGCCACGTGAAATATGGGTAGAGCAGACCACCGGCCGAAACAAAGCCTTGACACATCTGGAAGAATCTGAAGTACTCAGCAAAGCACGCTTTCAACGTTCATCTTGGGCTGTGACAGACTGCAACCCTCCCTGTCATGAAGGGACAGGACCAATCACTACATACATCATGAGCAGCTCCAGAGTTGAGACATGAAGAGGTGGAGGCAGAGAAAGAGGAAAAGAAGGCTGCCCAATTATGGCTGAGCTGTCTATGAAGAACTCATCAGGGTTTGATGCCAATAACTCAACCACAATTCCCAATGCTTCAGCTGTTCCACATCTTAAATAAAGACAGAAAATGACATTTCATCAAATGTTGGCATTCGACCTGAAATGCTAACCCTGTTTCTCTCTCCACAGATCCCTAGACAGGCTGAGTATTTTCAACATTTTCTGTTTGTATTTCAGATGTCCAGCAGCTGCAGTATTTTGGATTTTGTATTTCGAGCTTCACGCCTCACTATACATTTACATACATCACACCGTTTATTTGGTTAGAATGCAAAATTAAAGCCATTACGTAAAAATCATTGTGAACCCCCAAAATTATCAACCAAATAAATCCCTGCTGCATACAAAAGTCAACTAACCACCCTTGTGCATTCCCTTGGTGACTATGTTCTGTATATGTTTGTTCTATTGCTCCCACACAGTGCTACCCAGTAAATTGCAGGTAGTCTTTGCTGATAGTCTTTACAAATGGCCTGAAGCAGCTTTAGATCAAGAGAGTCCAGCATAGGCTGCATCACCGCAGCCTGAGTGGTAACAGTCTGGATTGCCTGGCTGACAGGTTACTCAAGTCCAGTGTCTGACTCGTGCAAGTAGAGCCATAGAGCTGTACAGCATGGAAACAGACCCTTCAGTCCAACTCATCCATGCTGATTAGATATCCTAAATAAATCTAGTCCCATTTGCCAGCATTTGGCCCATATCTCTCTAAATACTTCCTATTCATTTACCCATCCAGAAGCCTTTTAAATGTTGTAATTGTACCAGCCTCCACCACTTCCTCTGGCAGCTCATTCCATACACGCACCTCCCTCTATGTGAAAAAGGTGCCCCCTTCGTCCCTTTTAAATCTTTCCCCTCTCACCTTTAACCTATGCCCTCGAGTTTTGGACTCCCCCACCCTGGCGAAAAGAGCTTGCCTATTCACCCTATCCATGCCCCTCATGATTATATAAACCTCTATAAGGTCACCCTTCAGCCTCCGATGCTCCAGGGAAAATAGCCCCAGCATATTCAGCCTCTCCCTATAGCTCAAACCCTTCAACCCAAGCAACGTCCTCATAAATCATTGCTGAACCCTTTCTAGTTTCACAATATCCTTCCTATAGCGGGGAGATCAGAATTGCATGCAATACTCCAAAAATAGCCAAACTGATGTCCTGTACAGCCACAACATGACCTCCCAACCTATACTCAATGCACTGTCCGATAAAAGCAAGCATACCAAACAGCTTCTTCATTATCCTATCTACCTGTGACTCCACTTTCAAGGAACTATAAACCTGCACCCCAAGGTCTCTTTGTTCAGCAACACTCCCCAGGTCATTACCATTAAGTGTATGTCCTGTCCTGATTTGCCTTTCCAAAATGCAGCACCTTACATTTATGTAAATTCAACTCCATCTGCCACTCCTCAGCCCCCGGCCCATCTGATCAAGATCCTGTTGTACTCTGAGGTAACCTTCTCTGCTGTCCGCTACACCTCCAATTTTGGTGTCATCTGCAAACTTACTAACTATACCTCCTATGTTCACATCCAAATCATTTATATAAATGACAAAAAGCAGTGGACCCAGCACCGATCCTTGTGGCACACCACTGGTCACAGACCTCCAGTCTGAAAAGCAACTTTCCACCACGACTCTCTGTCTTCTATCTTCAAGCCAGTTCTGCATCCAAATGGCTATTGTCTCTATATTCCATGTGATCTAACCTTGCTAACCTCTCAGCTCTCTGCTGTGCTTTAAAGCATGGATTCTCAACCAGGTGTCTTTACCTCTGCACACGCTGCCAAGAATTTTCAAGAGGGTTTCAAGATGGTCCACCAAAAATAGTTCGTACAAATTAAAGCTTATGCTTAATATCAGTGATTGTACCCAGAATGGTGCTGCCACACAGTGGCTCTGCTGTGAACTCCAGCTATAAAGAAGCTGGAGTTGAAGCTTGTAAGTTTTCCTGCTCCTATGATGCTGCTTGACCTGCTGTGTTCATCCAGCCCCATGCTTGTTATCTTGAAGCTTGTAAGTTCCCAGTTTCTAGATTATTCACTTTAACTGTTTGTAAATGTTTCTTCCTGACCAACACAGGTGTACAGACCAGTCTATGAATAGTTCCCCTTCATTTTTTGCCCTAAATGATAGGGTTTGGTGAACAGGGAGAAATAAATTAAACTGTCAGCTTTGGCTGTAGGTACCATAGTGACATTTGAATGAGAAGGCTGTGGGTTCAAATCCCAAATATCTAAGATGATGCTCCAATGTATTTTTAATGAGTGCTACAGTGTTGGTGATGCCGTCTTGTGAGTGAGATGTAAAGCTGAAGCTCTGCCTATTCTCGGAAGTGGGTGTAAAATCTCCAAGCACGCCATTTCAAAGAAAAACAGAGAAGGTATGTCTAGTGTTTGACCAATATTTATCCTCACTCAGCACCACCAAGACTATTACTCTTTTTAGGACCTTGTTGTACACAAATTGACTGCATTAAACAAGCAGCTACACGTCAGATGTACTTCTTTGTCTGTAAAGTGCTTTGAGATATCCTATGGACGTAAGACGGACTATATAAATGTAATTTTCAATCCAATTGTGTGTGCAGTAGTTCAATGTGATGCATCTAGTGCGCATATTCAGCCCACAATTCTGGCTAGCGACAATACAAAGAAAAGAATTACATGTGCCAGTTTCTTTCCATCAGTGCACAGGCTCTCGACCGGCTGTCCCTTAACTGTGCCTCCTCATGGATCCCTCATGGCCCCAGACCAAAGCTTCAGAGGAAGATCCCACAGGCCACCTCCACCAAACATGCAGCGTACATGCCACCTGGCCCTGTGTCACATTGTGGAATCATTGTGTCACATTGGTCAGCCATGGCTCACTCAAGTTATGTAGCCCTCAAATAATGAAGTGTTGAGCTGCCACAGTCCATACGTTTCAATGGTACTTGGAGCTTGGAGCCTTTGTGCAACAGTGCCCTGACACTTATGAACCAGACTCGCAGTTATAGCTCCACTGCCTTGTGGATATCTCGGGAGAGTTGAGATTCAGGAATTAAACTCTGAGAAAAATCCATTGTGGAGCCCAAAGGCAGACTGATGTCTAAATATGTCATTTCCTGGTGACCTCTATAACCAAAGCCAGTGCCATTGCAATCCTTTAGACTCAATTGGTGTCATTGAGAGGAACATCTCAATGTTTAGGCAGGGCAGGGTTTCCATAAATTTTGCTCAGCCTTGTGTCTTGGAAAGGGCATTACAGTATTGCTGCAGATTATTAACACAACACAGGGGACAGCAGTTACAAGTGGTAAGCCTAACATAAATGGCATAGACAATGGTGTCATTTTAATGATAATGGTCTAATGATCGCTCATCAAGGACTGTTTAACTCCATGGTAAAACACGTTGCAAGTTATGAAGTAGACAATATGGCAAACTGACTGATTTCTGTTGTGTGTGTTGCCTTCATATTCGCAGCAGATGAACTGCCGAGCAGAGTCACAACATTGTGTACACTGCAACTCCCAACTGTCCTTTAGCTGCGGCAAAGTTCTGGTACAGTCTTTCAGGAGCAAAACTCTGACATATCTGAAACTCCCCTCAGTATTCTGCTAGGCCATTTAGAAGCTCTGGTAAGATAGACTTCTGCGTTGCATTTTAGGGCGGCACGGTCGTTCAGTGGTTAGCACTGCAGCCTCATAGCACCAGGGACCTGGGTTCAATTCCAGCCTCGGGTAACTGTCTGTGTGGAGTTTGCACATTCTCCCCATGTCTGCGTGGGTTTCCTCTGGGTGCTCCAGTTTCCTCCCACAGTCCAAAGATGTGCAGGCTAGGTGGATTGGCCATGCTAAATTGCCCATAGTGTTCAGGGATGTGTGGGTTATAGGGGGATAGGTCTGGGTGGGATGCTCCAAGGGTCAGTGTGGACTTGTTGGGACAAAGGACCTGTTTCCACACTGTAGGGATTCTAATTTTAAAAAAAAATTCTAATAGCTGGCCATAAATTGTTCTTTACAAATTTTCAATTCAGGAAAAGCTTATTTGCCTGATGCAATTTTCACAGGTTCATCAATGGCATGATTGCAGTGCAGAAAGATAAAGATTTACAGGCTAAATTTGGAAATACACCCAAGCATTAAGTGGTATTGAAGCTATGTTTTTAGCTTATACAGCAGAAAATGTCCAGCTTGGGGAGGAAGTGAAGTGAAATGAAAGGCAAAGTTCATAAAGTGTTTTAAAAAATCAAAGTAAAAAGGAAATAGAAATCATACCATGGGGAACTTAACTAGAACCTCTTCTCCATTTTTTTTAATTTGTGGAATGAAGACATTGCTTGCTAGACCAGCATTTATCATCCATCAGTAATTGCCCAGAGGGCTTTTGAGAGTCATTCACATTGCTGTTGGTCTGGAGTCACATGTAGGTCATACCAGGAAAGGATGGCAGATTTCCTTCCCTAATTGACATTAGTGAATGAGATAGGTTTTTCCTGACAATTGATTCATGGTCATCATTAGACTCTTAATTCCAGAATTTTTTCTTGAATTCAAATTCCACCACCTGCCAAGGCAGGATTCAAACCCAGGTCCCCAGAATATTATCTGGGTTTCTAGATTAACAGTCCAGCGATAATACCACTAGGCCATCGCCTCCTCCATTATCTCTCAGTATCTACATTTCACTGTCAATTCACTTGATAACCCGTCAGAGAAGGTATAAACCATCCTAACTGTATTAGAAATAACAACTTCATTGAAAAAAAAGTGATTGAGATCCTCATCACTAAAGGTAGAACGTTTTGGCTAAGAATGAGTCATGTTGAGTCTGGTGGACTGATTCTTACCTCAAGTCCAAGCAAGTTAACTTCATATCTTATTAAACTCATTACTTTAATTAATATTTGAGCCCTGATGGTGAGAATCACACCTGCTTCCACCCCATTTTATCACATGCTGTTCACTGAGAAACCTGTGACACAGCATGGTTCCTGCATAAGACCAGCATCCCTCGGGTCCATGCCATCTTTCAAAGCCTGCTGTGCACTGGCAGGAGTGCTGCCAATAGAAGTTGTCCTGATGGTTTGTATTAGGAGTCAGCAGAAATGGAAAAGAAGAGGAAGCTGGCACTGAGCGTTTTCCCTTCTCCCTTCATTTCTGTGGATATATGCAATGGGACTGTAGCCCACCCCTTGAGTGACTTGACCCAGACACCCGGCTGGTAGACACACATGTTCCCACAGTGACAGTCCTGCTCCTGGATAGGCCCCTATGGAGACAAAGGACTGATCGTGACTGATTCCCTGCACACTGTACAACGAATGCCTGAAGCCCAGGTCTGGTATTGGAGTCTGCCCTTAACTAACAGTGCTGTGTATCCTCCACAAATTGACAAATGCCCCCATGGACTTCACTGCAGACTACTCTCCTAAGACTTTGAGATATTGCACTGCTTGTTGCAGATGTTCAATGCAAATACTAAGGCCACATGGTATAAAGATGGCACACTGATGTATGACAAGATATATGCATCCTAGACTGAGGACTGCTGCACAGCCTGGCCACTTGCCTGATTGTCTGACTATGCCAAATTCCCATGCAAGGCACAGCAGGGCAAGGCAAGGCATACATGCTGATGGCATGCCATAGGTGTCATGTGAATGCATGCTGAGAGAGCAAGGCTATGCCCTGGTAAACAGCCTGGTAAAGGCGATGTGATGGGTTCCTTTCACTGTGCAGTATGTGTACCCTGTGCAGTACGGGTACCCAATGCAGCCATGCACTGCTGGTTGATGATATTTCCCCCGAAACCAGTCTACCCCTGCAGGCCACAATCCCAGTGCTGGACTGAACCATGGCTACATCTCTGGACTCTGCTCTCTATTGTTACAGTCATTCACTTTGACCCTGCCTGGATGCTTGCAGTATCCCTGCTTGCATTGCTTTGCCCTGCCTTTGACCCTCAGCCACAGATACCAGGCTCATATTACAGCTGTCTTGTCATGTCAAGATGTGCAGTCACAGAGATGGGAATCTTGACACAGATGTGTGCAGGCTTTAGTCTTGTTGTGAGAGTAGTTTTCAAGCATAGATTTCCTGCATAGTAACTCAAGGACAGCCTACGATACCAGTCCAGGCTCTACTCAGGGTGTTCAGTCAAGATGCTCTCCTCATAATGGGTGATAAATTGATTGAGAGGCAGCAAACCAGCCATCTTGACACCTTCTGCTCTACTGTGGCCCGTTCTCCTCATGGAAGTGATAGGAGCATGTATTACTGAAGATGGAAATGGGTACTACAGCTATTACTAGTGGTGCAAGTGGGGAGGGTGTGAGTAGGCAGCACTGGGGCACGCAGGGCTAGTGGTGTCAGAGTTAGGGTGGGTGACGGTGAATGGGGAGATGCTGCAGGCAATAGTGACAGTGGAAGATCATGAGCCTTTATAGGAGGTGGGGACAGTAGCAGAAGTAGAACGAATATGAGTATCGGGAGAAGGTGGAGGCACTCATGCTAATGGAGTGGAGAAGGACATGTATCTTTGTCCTCCAGTGCCAGAACATCCTCTAGACAGCTGAGACTACTTTATCAAGGTGGCATCCTCAGACCAGACTGACACTGCTGGTCAAGGGGGAATAGGAAGCATCAACCTGTGCAAGAGGACCTCCAGGTTGTTGTCTGTAAGCTAGTTGCCAATTTCTCCTGCCTTGTCAGAGACAACTATCAGCAATGTTGCAGGCAGCTCTGTGCTGACAGTGTTTTTCTAGGTACATGACAGGCTTTTAAAGATGGCATAAGGTTACAGGATACCAGTGAATTCCAGGATATTACTGAGCAGCAAATGATTTCAGGAACAGGGTGTGGTAATATGAGTCGCCATGGCACATGCAAAGTAATTAATAATGCACGTTTAGTAGGATATGGCTAGAAAACTTGCTAATCAATGTGACCTGACACCCTTAGGCAACTCAGATTTAGCCAAAATACAGGCTCCACCCAGAATCCTTCTCATTGGTAAAGTTGTGTAGAAGCACATACACACACACACACACACATATATAAATATATAACTTCCACCTGATTCATTAATCAACCTCCATCGACAATTTCTAAGATAAAATAAGTAAAAGAAAGACACAGTCAAGTTATATTTAAAACAATATTATTTTTAAAAACTTCAATTCTGTCACTGATTGTTTACTGCAGTTTCTGACCTCTAAAGCTGAAACGAATTCTCATTAGTCCTTGTCTTCTGGATTTTGATAGTAGTACAGCTTGTAGAAACTGTTTTGTGATAGTAACTTCTGTCAGATCCTCTGAACTGACACAAAAATCTATGACAGCCCATCAAAGGATAGATTCTGCCACAACCTTTGCATCTTTATTATTCTCAGAGTGCATTTCCTCATTACAAACACACTTGAATAGATCCTTTCCCAAAGTCTTTCTTGCAAAACAAAAGAAAAGCAACCCACCCATCGAAACAAAGGCTACAGACAAGAAAATAAGAATGCCAAAATGTTCTGGTGCCGGGATGATGATAACCATGACAAAACGGAGAAGGTCCATAATAGCATTCATGGAGCCCTGAACACCGTTTACAATTCCTCTTTTCGATTCATAAACCATTTCTTGGATAAGCTGTGTTACTGTCAGGTCAAAGCTCCATAAACCTAGAAAAAATATTTTTAAGTCAATACATGATTTAGGTTGAAGATGCCACATCGCCACTTGAGGACATTATAAGCTATTTCTCCCAAAAAGTCGAGTTATTAAGGTGAAGGCTGGCAACTGAATATGTAACAAGTACCTTCAGAAAGCTGAAGGAAAGGATATGATAATATGATGCTGTTAAAGTGGAGTAAGAAATTTTGTGTGCTTAAGTAACTACACTGATTTGATGATAGTTAGCCACAAGATTGTGGGTACGCTCAAGCTGAGTGCATTGTGAAAGGCTCATTCTAATGCTGTTAACTTTTGAAGGTGAAGGTCATACTGATGGGGAAAGTAAAGATAGAAAGTCACACAAGTGTGACCTTGCCCATCCTAGTTGGGCTATTAAACCGTTGGTGGCACCGGTCTGTAGTCATGAGGGTGACAGAGTCAGCAATCAGTGCAGCCTTTCTCCATATAATGAATGATCTACATTCCCATGAATATGTGTCTTAAAGATCTGAAAATATTTCAAAATTACATAGCCAGTTGCGAGAGAGTCCGTTTTATCTATGTATCACCCAGTTACTCTTCAAAAAACCCTAGTAACTAGATTTGTTTAGATTTACAAATCTCATTTGAGGATATCATTTCAGGAGAAATCCATTCATGTTTCAAATCTGGTTGCCCTAATTAGAATAAATGCCAAAGATCTAACTTTTTTATTTAATGCCTCCATTACTAGTTTAACCTCAAGTTAACTGACGTCACCAGATCTTCGAGATTGTGAGTAAATGTTTTTTCCGCATGGAACACTGGTGTCACTGACAAGGCCAGCAGCTGTTGTCCACCCGTAACTGTCCTTTGAGTTACTTGCTAGGTCATATCAAAGAGCAGTTAAGTGTCACCCATAATTCTGTAGGTCTGAATCAGAATCCCTACAATGTGGAAACAGGCCCTTCAGCCCAACAAGTCCACAGCGGCCCTCAGAGCATCCCACCTAGATCCATCCCCCTATAACCCACCTAATCTACACATCCCTGAACGCTATGGGCAATTTAGCATGGCCAATCCACCTAGCCTGCACATCTTTGGACTGTGGGAGGAAACTGGAGCACTGGGAGGAAACCCACTCAGACATGGGAAGAATGTGCAAACTCCACACAGACAGTCGCCTGAGGGTGGAATCAAACCTAGGTCCCTGGTGCTATGAGGCAGCAGTGCTAACCACTGAGCCACCGTGCCAGGCCTACATTCACATGTAGGCCAGGCCAGGCCAGGTAAATGTGGCATATATCCTTCCCTAAAGGACATCAGTAAACCCAATATATTTTTAATGATCACCATTACTGATAATTCAATTCTGGTTTAATTGATTTAATTCAAAATTCCACCAGATGTTATGGTGGGATTTGAGATTATGTGCCCAGAGCATTTGGGTGGATTTGAATGTCTGGATTTCCAGTCCAGTGGTACTAGCATTGTAGCATCACCTCTTTTGGTCCTAGTTTTGTTCCTAGACCATTAGGCCTTCATTTAACTGTAAATTCTTTGAAGCTATGAGGTCTATTGGGATTACTACTGTAAAGTCGCTTCTTTCTCTAATTGGATGCTCTTCCACTGAATAAAGTGAATTGTCTTACTGTTCAAAAACATTGACTAGAATGCCAGTTTTCCACAACAAAATTTTAAGCAGCGATGTGCTTCTGAGACTTTATAAAGCTCTAGTTAGGCCCCATTTAGAATACTGTGTCCAATTTTGGGTCCCACACCTCAAGAAGGACATACTGGCACTGGAACGTGTCCAGCGGAGATTCACAAGGATGATCCCTGGAATGGTAGGCCTAACATACAATGAACGGCTGAGGATCCTGGGATTGTATTCATTAGAGTTGAGAAGGTTGAGGGGAGATCTAATAGAAACTTACAAGATGATGCATGGCTTAGAAAGGGTGGACGCTGCGAAGTTGTTTCCGTTAGGTGGGGATACGAGGACCCGTGGGCACAGCCTTAGAATTAGAGGGGGTCAATTTAGAATGGAAATGAGGAGACATTTCTTCTGCCAGAGAGTGGTAGGCCTGTGGATTTCATTGCCACGGAGTGCAGTGGAGGCCGGGACGTTGAATGTCTTCAAGGCAGAGATTGATTAATTCTTGATCTCGCAAGGAATCAAGGGCTACGGGGAGAGTGCAGGTAAGTGGAGTTGAAATGCCCATCAGCCATGATTAAATGGCGGAGTGGACTCGATGGGCCGAATGGCCTTACTTCCACTCCTATGTCTTATGGTCTTATGGTCTTAAGTACGGGTACGGTCTGTACTACTGTTACAAACATTTTATTGGTGGCTATAGTGGAATTTGAAAGTGTACTTTGCTGTTACAAATGCTTTTTTTTAATACAGTGAGTTGGTAAGACCTGGAATGTACAGCCTGAGCATGTGGTAAACGTGGATTGAATCTTGAATTTCAAAAGGGAATTAGATGATTCTCTGAAGGAAAAACAAAATGCAGGGCTACAGAGAAAACCTGGGGGAGTGGGACTTGCCGAGTTGCTTTTCTAAGGAGTTAGCACAGGCACATCAAGGCAAATGTTACCCTTCTGTGCAATAATCATTCTATGATTTCCAAACAAAAATTGGTGACAGTGAAAATCCCTTGAGTATTAATTTTAATAGTGAAATATAACAATGATTTAGAAATACTGTATCCACAGTTCTATCTGAATACTGTTATGTACTGCTGAGAAAGATCTGACTTGAGTTTCATACTCAAGAATTCTACGGGAGGGTGTAAGTTTGCCGGGGGGGATGGGAACCAGAGCTATGGATTAGAGAATGGGGTAGCCGGTATACAGGCAGATACAGCATGCAGAGAATCTGTGAGGAAGGATAAACAGTTGATAGGGCAAAGTTGCAGTCAGTGCAATGGGTTGAAGTGTGTCTATTTTAATGCAGGAAGTGTCAGGAATAAGGATGCCAAACTTAGATCATGGATCAGTACTTGGAACTACAATGTTGTGGCCGTTATGGAGACTTGGATAACACAAGGGCAGGAATGGTTGTTGGATGTTCTGGAAGTTCTAGATGTTTCAAAAGAAATAGGGAGGGAGATAAAAGAGGTCGGGGAGTGGCATTGTTAATCAGGGATGGTATCACACATGCAGAAAGGGAGGTCATGGAGGAGGATTTGTCTACTAAGTCAGTATGGGCGGAAGTCAGAAACAGGAAAGGAGCAGTCACTTTATTGGGAGATTTCTATAGAACCCCCCAATAGCAACACAGACACTGAGGAACAGAGTGGGAGACAGATTGTGGAAAGGTGCAGAAGTAATAGGGTTGTCATCAATTTCCCTAATATAGACTGAAACCTCCTAAGTGCAAATAGTTTGGATGGAGCAGATTTTGTCAGGTGTGTCCAGGAAGGATTTCTGACTCAATACGTAGGTAGGCCGACTAGAGGCAGGGGGCATATTGCATTTGGTGCTTGGGAACGAACCAGGCCAGATGTCTCTCGGTGGGAGAGCATTTCTGTGATAGTGATCACAACTGCCTGACCTTTACTATAGTCATGGAGAGGGATAGGAGTATTTAATTGGGGGAGGGGGAATTACAATGCTATTAGGCATGAACTGCAGAGCATAAATTGGGAACAGACATTCTCAGGGAAATGCACAACAGAAATGTGGAGGTTGTTTAAGGAGCAGTTGCTACAAGTACTGGATAAGTTTGTCCCACTGAGGTAAGGAAGGGATTGTAAAGTGAAGGAACCTTGGATGACAAGACATGTGGAACATCTATTCAAGAGGAAGAAGGAAGCTTACTTAAGGTTGAGGAAGCAAGGATTGGACAGGGCTCTAGAGGTCCACTGGAGTAGTACCAGATGATTGGAGGGTGGCAAATATCATTCCTTTGTTCAAGAAAGGGAATAGGGATAATCCTGAAAATTACAGACCAGTCAGTCCTACTTCTGCGGTGGGCAAATTATTGGAGAGGATTCTGACAGCTAGTATTTATGATTATTTAGAAAAGCACAGTTTGATTAGAAATAGTCAGCATGGCTCTGTGAGGGGCAGGTCATGCTTCACAAGCCTTATTGAATTCTTTGAGGATGTGACAAAACACATTGATGAAGGCAGAGCAGCGGATGTTGTGTATATGGATTTTAGCAAGGCATTTGATAAGGTTCCCATGGTAGGCTCATCAGAAAGTAAGAAGGCATGGGATTCAAGGAAATTTGGCTGTCTGGAGACAGAACTGGCTGTCCAATAGAAGACAGAGAGTGGTAGTAGAAGGAAAGTATTCAGCCTGGAGCTCGGTGACCAGTGGTGTTCCGCAGGGACCTGTTCTGGGACCTCTGCTCTTTGTGATCTTTATAAATGACGTGGATGAGGAAGTGGAAGGGTGGATTAGTAAGTTTGCCGATGACACGTGGGCTGATGGAGCTGTGGATAGCGTGGAGGGCTGTTGTAGGTTGCAACGGGACATTGACAGGATGCAGAGCTGGGCAAAGTGGCAGATGGAATTCAACCCAGAAAAGTGTGAAGTTTTGGAAGGTTGAATTTGAATGCAGAATACAGGGTTAATGGCAGGATTCTTGGCAGTGTGGAGAAGGGATCTTGGGGTCCGCATCCATAGATCCTTCAAAGTTGCTACCCAAGTTGATAGGGTTATGAAAAAGGTGTACGGTGTGTTGGCTTTCATTGGCAGGGGAATTGAGTTTAAGAGCCGCGAGGTTATGCTGCAGCTCTATAAAACTCTGGTTAGACCACACTTGGAATATTGTGTTCAGTTCTGGTCACCTCATTATAGGAAGGATGTGGAAGCTTTAGAGAGGGTGCAGAGGAGATTTACCAGGATGCTGCCTGGACTGGACGGCAGGTCTTATGAGGAAAGGCTGAGGGAGCTAGGGCTTTCTTCATTGGAGCAAAGAAGGATAAGAGGTGACTTTTTCCCAGGGCGGAAATGACTATTACGAGGGGGCATAATTTTAAGATGATTGGAGGAAGGTATAGGGGAGATGTCAGAGGTAGGCTCTTTACACAGAGAGTGGTGGGTACGTGGAATGTGCTGCCAGCAGTGGTAGTAGAGTCAGAGACTTTTAAGCGACTCTTGGATAGGTATATGAATGATAGTATAATGTAGGTTATGCAGGGTAGTTTGATCTTAGTAGGATAATTGGTCGGCACAACATCGTGGGCCGAAGGGCCTGAACTGTGCTGTACTATACTATTCTATGTTATACATTTCGTAGCTTTTGCAATAAAACACCACAGTTTTATCAGATAGCCAGTAAAGAGCCACAAACATAGAATCTGTGGAGATGGTTTTATGTAACTGGGTATTTATTTGCTCATGCGGGCAGGAAGCTTCATTTTCCAGTAATGTATCAAAAAACATGTACTTTTTTGTTGCAAGGGATCAAAATTTGACAAATATTTTCCAATGGAAAATGGAAAAGTAACAAGAGAAAAGACATGAGCCTCTTTCCACTCGATTTCCTGGTGGATCTCTTCTACCTTACTAGAATAAGCAAGTTCTATGAATTCCCCACATGAAAGAGGATGGTGGTAGCAAACCCACCTAATGTATTCTTCATCAGTGGTGAGGAATCAGCATACAACAAGAATCAATTTGACAATGTTTGTGAGTGGCTTACAGAAAGACAAGGACAATTATCGTTGAGCTTTGTTTGCCTCTCCTTATCACATTTCTTTATAATCTTTCTTCTTAAATTTCTTATTCCCAAGAGCTGTTTTCTCTTTGGACATTGAGAAATTTAAATTCAAATCACTGAACTAAATCCACAGATAAAACTTCAACAAAACTAGCATCAGTAATGGTAACCTTCAAACTATTAAATTACCATAAAAAATCAACTTGTTGACTATCGCCAGCACACAGTACTGTGTCAACTCTTACCTGTGCACTGAAACAGCCTAGCAAACCACTCAGACAAAGTGAAGAGGCAGATCACCACCACATTCTCAAGGCCAGTTGGGATGGGTAATAAATGCTGGTCTGATCAGCAAAATGTACACATCATTTGACTGAATAAAAAGATCTTCTGACTTCATCCTGCCCTGCTTCTATTGCCAACATCTTTTTATTTACACCTATTTCCAATGTTATAACTCCATCGTGACATTTTATCCTCTCTCTTTGCTTTTCACAAGCTGATCTTTCCGTGAATTCCAACAACAAATAAGAGTGGCAGAAGCCAATGCCTGAGATTCAACCAATGTCTTAATTACCACTAATGTCTGCCATATCGCAGAACAGATTGACCACAATCTAACTTAATGGTAGAACATGCTTGAAGACTTTTGTGCCCTATACCAGTTCCTAGATCCTATTATAGGGCATAACAATTGTTATCTTGGATTCTCCAGCATCTGCAGTACCTATTATCTCCTATTATAGGGCAGTTGGAAGACTTGCAGGGGTTGGCAGCGAGAATATTCTTAAATGTTTGGTGTAGCCAAGGGCATAAGGCAGGTGCAAATTTGGTAGAGGCAAACAATCAGCTGCAACAGAAATAGTAAGGGTGAAGAATGTGAAATACCAAACAAAAAGGTGGGATAACAAGCATGGGGCTGGATGAACACAGCAGGTCAAGCAGCATCATAGGAGCAGGATGTTGTATTGCTGACAAGGAGAGCATTTATTGCCCATCTCCAATTGTCCTTGAAATGCTGGTAGTGAGTGACCACCTTGAAACATTACAGTGTGTGTGTCATAGGCACTCTCACAACACTATGCTACTATTACAAACATTTTTTTGGAATGTTTTCTTATTATGTTAATGTGATTTTGTAACACTGTTACTTCTCATGAATTATAACTGTACTGTATGTTCCTGGTATCTTTAAGTGTGCATTACGCTTATACTATGATATACATAAAAAGCGTTATCAAGCTACTTTCTTTATGTTACCTACCAACTCTTGCTGAAACAGCACCAGCAAAATACAGTGCTATGGAAAGATATTCCTTTATTTCTGTGGAATCTGTCAGGTTGGTTGGTAGTTGTGAAGTTTCATCATATGGAATGTGTTTGTTAATGAGGGACTGTTTGGTGACAGATGCATTCAAAACATCAGTAGGAAAGATGGTAGTTGTATAGGTCTCCAGCTGATCTGATGCACTTGAATAAAGAGGTACACTCAAATCAAGTGGGCTTCCAGGAGCAAACACAGACGCAATGCATAGTGTAAGGCAAATGATCTGTGCAATACTTGAGAAACATCCAGTATGAATAAGGCCACAATATTTCTTCAATATGGTGAAAAACATAGTTCCTATTAGTCCTGTGAGAGCAGACAATGCCACCATGATGCTAAGTACAGAACTGCTTACTCCTTGTGCATAAGCGTACCCAGTAGTAATTCCATCAAATCCTAGTACGGTCATGTAAAGAAATGAAAGACCCAGTGCAGCAAGGAACATTGGTTGTTTATAATAGATAATCCAGCCGTCTCGGAATGTCCTGATTCCAGAAACCAGAGTGTCTTTGATACAGCCTGTTTCCTTGTCATTTCGATTTGTACCGTTGTTATTAACCAGCTCACCCTCAGCTGAAACTGTAGCAGAAGTCATTCTTTCATCTTTAAAAGTAGTCTGATTTCGTTCTGAAATGGCAAAGGAGATGGATGCAAGGCAAGGGAATGTTCCAGAAAACTGCAGCAGTACAGAAGTAATGCGCATATTTGCACAATATAACTTGAAAAATATTAAGTTTAAAAACAATTAAAATTAAAGTCAACATAATACAATAATGTTTAAATTCTTTTGTCCCAAACAGTCAACTATGCATATCATATCCACAATTTTCCACTGGAGTTTCTCATTCTTGACCTAACACTTCAGGGAGGTATCAGTGGAATCTGTGTTTCCTCTCGTGGGAGAGCTCAAGAACAAATTAGAGCCAGACCAGTCAGGACCAAAACCAGGAAGCACTACTTCACTAAATGAAAAGCAAAAATCTGAAACTCTCTCAAAAGGTTATAGATGTCGCGTAAGTTTACAAGGCAGATGGTCTTAAAGGTGGATTAATAGGATTGAGCTACAGATCAACCATGATCTAATTCTCGCTCGCCTAACAGGCAGCCCAACAAACGGTCCTATCTGTCCTGCCAACTGGGTTCTGAATGCACAAAGTACAACTGGAAAATTCTGCAAGGAGGTGCTCCTCCAATCAGACAACACTTCTCTCCTGTATTTGGTGCTAATGGGCTCATTAGTAAACTTATCAGTGCAAATGTAGGAGACGCACTGCTTCTGATTGGAGGAGCAGACAGCTGAACAGACAGGGGTCACTGAGTTCAGGCCGAGGCCTGCAGATCATAAATGGCAACAGAAGAAGGGGGACTATGTGTGAAAGGAAGGCAGGGGAAGGGCAAGAACTTCTGTAAGGAAGGGAGAGTATGAGTGTGAAGCAGAGGAAAGTTCATGAGGAAGGCAGTGGGGGAGAGAGAGAGAGAGAGAGAGAGAGAGAGAGAGTGTGTGTGTATGCGAGGGAGGCTGAAGGGAGAATGGATGAGTGTAGGGATGTGGACAATATGTGTGTGAACCCAGCATGTGTTTTTTCCTGAAACTCTTGTTTCCTGTCCTGCCAAGTCATATATGTTTTTAATTTGCTCACCAGCTCTAACCTCCGCACACTCCCAACCCCTGCCCACTCCCTGCCGGGGAAAAATTTGGATAATTCTGATCTAGCAACCAGGCTCATGAAACGGAATGGCCTACCTTGTTCCTGTACTCTTAGAAGGTAGTGCTGCTGCAAATTACAGGCAGTGGGCAAAGCCATGGAGGGATTTACAAATAAGGATTTTGAAGTTAATGTTCTGGAGAATGGGAGCCAGTCATTATCTGCCCACTTAAACGATCAATTAGAAGGTTGCCTGTTGCTTCCCCTGTCACAACCACAACAAATGCAGGAGCAGGTAAGTAGACCTCGGGAGAGGTGCTCATTTTACACACCCTCCACCATTGCAACTGCAAAGCAACTCAGGGGAATGCAAAATTCTGCCCTTACTGTTGAACAGAGTATCCAACAGCACAAAGGCTTTGAAAAGAGGTAAAGAAGCAGGTGGCACATATGATAGCTGACCCACATATGGAAAATAGCACTGAGTGGCAGCATACTGGTTACAGAGAAAAGAAAACATTTATGAGGACACATTGACTGTATTATATTCGGCAAGCAAGGAACTGCATAATTGTTATCCCATGGATCTAGAGAGTGGAGAACAGGCACTGAATAATGATGGTATGGTAAACCAAATTGGATAATAGCAGAGAGGTCAAAACCGAACAGTGAAACACAGAAAATAATAGACATCGTCGTTTGAGACTTTGGTTCGACCGCTTCAATGCTGGGAGAAGATGGAAGTTGGACTGAAATGTTTAAGTAGTCATTTTGGGAGCGATAGACACAGAACTAGAAGTTAATAACACGTGGAAGACCTCAGAGAGGTTAATAGAAGAGATATATCAAGGCCTAGTAATACCTATTCACATTGGTATTAAAAATGGTTTTGAAAGGCATAGGATGATTTCTCAGGAAGTGCTTGGGCAGTGAGTGGATTCAGGGAGTAGAACGTGGGGCACATAGAAGACAGCATCTTGAAAAGGCCAGAGAAAGTTAGTAGGTGACATTCTTTCTTCTGCAGGCTTATAATCAGCATCTCTGTGAATGTACCACTATCACCTCAAGTTATTCCACATTTCAACTTACATTTCTCCTGAAATTGCTTTTAGATTTATGAGTTGCTACCTTATATGGCCCTCAGTTTCAGATTTCCTCCAAAATTGAAAGATTTTCTCTATATCTATCTTATTAAATCACTTCACAGATTAATCTATCATAACTGTAATATAATCTATCAACTCCTCTCTTAGCCTCTTCTTTTCTGGAAAAGAAAACAATTTCAGTTTTTTACTGCTGGTTGTTCTGTCTCAGTTTTGATATCATCATTATAATTTTCTTTGGACTTTCTCCAAAAAGCATCTGTATGTCTTTTATGACCTGGAGGCCATATTGGGAGGGAGTTGAAAGATGCAACTGACCGTGGACAAAGTAAACCTTAAGTATCCTTGCCCTCCAAAAGATAATTAGAGTCATGGAGTCATAGAGCATGGAAACAGGCCCTTTGGTTCAACTCACCTGCACTAACCGGACATCCCAATCTGACCTAGTCCCATTTGCTAGCATTTGGCCCATATCCCTCTAAACCCTTTCTATTCATTTCCCCATTCAGATGCCTTTTAAATATTGTAATTGTACCTGCCTCCAGCACTTCCTCTGGCAGCTCATTCCATACGTGAACCACCCTCTGCAAAGCTACCTCTCAGGTCCTTTTTAAATCTTTCCCCTCTCACTTTAAACCTATGCCCTCTAGTTTTGGATTTCCCCACCCGAGGAAGAAGACCTTGGCTATTCACCCGATTAACGTCTCTCATAATTTTATAAACCTCTCTTCTGGAGCTATTGGTGATTTTGGCAAATTGAGTGTATGGTATATATGATAAATATGCAACTTCTCCATGTAGAAGGAAAGTAATATCATTAAAGGAACATTAGAAACTAAAGAAACATGCATAAAATTTCTAGGAGGGTTTTCTGGAATGGAAATTAGCATAATTCCCAGAGGAATACCTAAAAAGTGATTTTTGACCATCATCCACCAAAGTTATGGCAGGAAATTGAGAAATCCCATAGATATTCACTTCCATAACAGTGAACTAATTCTTTTTGCTGTTTGGGTTTCAGAACCATTTCGGTTAAGACATCTAAGCAGGATTTGTTGAAATATACTATAAAATATTGTTAAACACCACAGTTCAATTGCAATACTAGCTTAGGCTCTCTCTGTGCCATAATGACAAAATCGACATCCTTGTTTTTACAATAGGCATTCTTGCTTTTTTAATCAGAGGTAGTCTGTCACCAGTCTGCAATCAGTGCCAGAGAACGTATGTTTTTCAAAAACTGTTATTATTTAACCAATTCAGTACCTGATTTTAAAAAGCACTATTTTCTGATTAAATATTTTTAATGAGTTAATTCAATAAAAAAAGTGCAAATACAATTGGTTAGAGAATTATTTTACTTACAGCTAACTTTTTCAAGTGGTTTCTCATACCTGAAACTTCTTCCTCCTTGTTCTGGTTATCACCTTTTTTTGCTAGTCCTGGAGTCATTTTATAAATTTTTTGCAGCAACAAATATTCAAAACACACGGAGAACAAATTCCAACCAGCTATGAAGCCACATCCAACTACAGAAGAGCTAAAAGTCATGATCTGGCCCACAGCCATTGGTGAAAGCAGTTTGCTGAGAAGATCAATTTGCCTCAATGTAGCATTCATGCCTAGAAAAGCAAAAGCAAGTCTTGGTTTAATAATTTTCAGGTATGAACAGTATTCTACACCGTGTTTATACGAATTACTAACAAAATTCAGATTTCAGATTTGCGAGAAGTGTTGAATGGTCAGGATCATATTTGTACCCCGAACTTCTTTTCATATCAAAGCCGAATTTTCATCATCTATGACAACCATGGACTACTTAAAATTAAACCTATGCCCTCCAGTTTTGGATTTCCCCACCCGAGGAAAAAGGTCTTAGCTATTCACCTATCCACATCCCTCATGATTTTATAAACTTCTGTTAAATCCACTTGAAACTTTGGTATAAAATTCCTCTACCTGTAAGATTTGTTTATTTTGCTGACTGGTCCACACCTGAGATGCCATAACATCATTTTACAGATGCTGACTGATCAGTTGTAAATTTACATTTTCTGCATTTATTCTAGATTTCCATATTTACAGTTTTCCTTTTTTATTTTATTCAATGTTAAACATTGTACTTTGAAAGACTTACAAATTAAAAAATATCGGATGTACTAATTTAGGAAAGATCTTAAAGCAAACAAAACTGTTACTTAAAACAATGTTAAGACTGTATACACACACAAACAGCAGAATTCACTTTATTTGAGATTTGTTTAATGTTGACCAGAAAACATTTCCAAAAATCTAAATTATTGGAATTAAAACATAATGTCCAGGACTAATCTCTTTGAAAGGAAAGCATATTTCACTGTTATCAGTGCAAAATACCCAGATTTTGAAGAAAAAATATAGAAGTGACACTACTTTATGAAATTTGGGACTGCTGAGTTCGCAGGCACAGAATTAATATGTCAATCTTTTTTCAAACCATAATATAGCAATTCTTTTACCAAATGAGGCAAAATAATGCACATTTAAACAGTTTTATCAACACTATTTCAACTATATTAACAAGAAAACCTGTAAAATATTGAGCCATGACATTTCAGGTGCATAGTATCACAAATATTCATTCATGGTTCATGTTGCCCCTCCCATCACAGGCTGATTATCTCCTACATGTTCAGCTGATAGGTTCAAAGTAAGCGTATCAGCAGCATGCACAAGACGGAACCAGCTTGTGATTGGAGGAGCAACTCCTCACCATTTCCCTCCCTTTTATTTATGGGAGCAACATTTCCCAGATTGGTTGCCCTCATGAGTGGATTTTCCTAGGTGGTGTGGGGATTTCGAGGGGCAGATCCGTCTGGCACCCCTGTATATTTTGAGAACTACATCCAGAGAGATGTTTTGTTCTGGATTTTGAGTCAAATTAAAAATTAAATGAACCCCAAAAGATTGTAAAATCCATTTATGAAATCAGATCAAAAGAGAAATTGTAAATGACGGATAATTAATCTGAGGGTCAACCACAAGACATACCATTGCTGGTGGAGTTTGGGAGACTTTTTTGGTTTGAATTTAGAACATAGAACATAGAACATTACAGCGCAGTACAGGCCCTTTGGCCCTTGATGTTGCGCCAACCTGTGAAACCAATCTGAAGCCCATCAAACCTACACTATTCCATTATCATCCATATGTTCATCCAATGGCCATTTAGATGCCCTTAAAGATGGCGAGTCTACTACTGTTGTAGGCAGGGCATTCCACACCCTTACTACTCTCTGAGTAAAGAACCTACCTCTAACATCTGTCCTATATCTATCACCCCTCAATTTAAAGCTATGTTCCCTCATGCTAGCCGTCACCATCCGAGGAAAAAGGTTCTCACTGTCCACCCTATCTAATCCTCTGATCATCTTGTATGTCTCTATTAAGTCACCTCTTAACCTTTTTCTCTCTAACAAAAACAGCCTCAAGTCCCTCAGTCTTTCCTCATAAGACCTTCCCTCCATACCAGGCAACATCCTGGTAAATCTCCTCTGCACCCTTTCCATTACTTCCACATCCTTCCTATAATATGGCGACCAGAACTGTACGCAATACTCCAAGTGCGGCCGCACCAGAGTTTTGTACAGTTGCAACATGACCTCATGGCTCCAAAACTCAATCCCTCTACCAATAAAACCTAGCACACTGTACGCCTTCTTAGCAACCCTATCAACCTGGGTGGCAACTTTCAGGGATCTATGCACATGGACACCGAGATCTCTCTGCTCGTCCACACTACCAAGAATCTTACCATTAGCCCTGTACTCTGTATTCCTGTTACTCCTTCCAAAGTGAATCACCTCACACTTTTCTGCATTAAACTCCATTTGCCATCTCTCAGTCCAGCTCTGCAGCTTATCTATGTTCCTCTGTAACCTGCAACATCCTTCCGCACGATCCACAACTCCACCGACTTTAGTGTCATCCACAAATTTACTAACCCATCCTTCTACGCCCTCATCCAGGTCATTTATAAAAATGACAAACAGCAGTGGCCACAAAACAGATCCTTGCGGTACACCACTAGTAACTGAACTCCAGGATGAACATTTCCCATCAACCACAACCCTCTGTCTTCTTACAGCTAGCCAATTTCTGATCCAAACTGCTAAATCACCCTCAATCCCATGCCTCCGTATTTTCTGCAATTGCCTATTGTGGGGAACCTTATCAAACGCTTTACTGAAATCCATATACACCACAACAACCGCTTTACCCTTATCCACCTGTTTAGTCACCTTCTCAAAGAACTCAATAAGGTTTGTGAGGCACGACCTACCCTTCACAAAACCGTGTTGACTATCCCTAATCAAATTATTCCTTTCTAGATGATTATAAATCCTATCTCTTATCATCCTTTCCAACACTTTACCCACAACCGAAGTAAGGCTCACTGGTCTATAATTACCAGGGTTGTCTCTACTCCCTTCTTGAACAAAGGGACAACATTTGCTATCCTCCAGTCTTCTGGCACTATTCCTGTAGACAATGACGACATAAAGATCAAAGCCAAAGGCTCTACAATCTCCTCCCTAGCTTCCCAGAGAATCCTAGGATAAATTCCATCCGGCCCAGGGGACTTATCTATTTTCACACTTTCCAGAATTGCTAACACCTCCTCCTTATGAACCTCAATCCCATCTAGTCTAATAGCCTGTCACTCAGTATTCTCCTCGACAACACTGTCATTTTCCTGTGTGAATACTGACGAAAAATATTCATTTAGCGCCTCTCCTATCTCTTCGGACTCCACGCACAACTTCCTACTACTGTCCTTGACTGGCCCTAATCTTACTCTTGTCATTCTTTTATTCCTGACATACCTATAGGAAGCTTTAGGGTTTTCCTTGATTCTACCTGCCAAAGACTTCTCATGTCCCCTCCTGGCTCTTCTTAGCTGTCTCTTTAGGTCCTTCCTGGCTAAGTTGTATCTCTCAAGCGCCCTAACTGAGCCTTCATGCCTCATCTTTACATAAGCCTCCTTCTTCCTCTTGACAAGAGATTCAGCTTCTTTAGTAAACCACGGTTGCCTCACTCGACTACTTCCTCCCTGCCTGACAGGTACATATTTATCAAGGACACTCAGTAGCTGTTCCTTGAACAAGCTCCACATTTCAATTGTGCCCAGCCCCTGCAGTTTCCTTCTCCATCCTATGCATCCTAAATCTTGCCTAATTGTCTCATAATTGCCTTTCCCCCAGCTATAACTCTTGCCCTGCGGTATATACCTATCCCTTTCCATCACTAAAGTAAACGTAACCGAATTGTGGTCACTATCACCAAACTGCACACCTACCTCCAAATCTAACACCTGGCCTGGTTCATTACCCAGTACCAAACCCAATGTGGCCTCGCCTCTTGTTGGCCTATCTACATACAGTGTCAGGAAACCGTCCTGCACAGATTGGACAAAAACGGACCCATCTAAAGTGCTCGAACTATAGTGTTTCCAGTCAATATTTGGAAAGTTAAAGTCCCCATAACAACTACCCTGTTACTTTCACTCCTATCCAGAATCATCTTTGCAATCCTTTCCTCTACATCTCTGGCACTTTTCGGAGGCCTATAGAAAGCTCCCAACAGGGTGACCTCTCCTTTCCTGTTTCTAACCTCAGCCCATACTACCTCAGTCGACGAGTCCTCATCAAATGTCCTTTCTGCCACCGAAATACTGTCCTTGACTAACAATGCCACACCACCCCCTCTTTTACCATCTTCCCTGATCTTACTGAAACATCTAAACCCCGGAACCTGCAACAACCATTCCTGTCCCTGCTCTGTCCATGTCTCCAAAATGGCCACAACATCGAAGTCCCAGGTACCAACCCATGCTACAAGTTCAGCCACCTTATTCCAGATGCTCCTGGCGTTGAAGTAGACACACTTTAAACCACCTTCCTGCCTGCCGGTACACTCCTGCGACCTTGAAACCTTATTCGTGACCTCACTACTCTCAACCTCCTGTACAATGGAGCTACAATTCAGGTTCACACCCCCCTGCAGAATTAGTTTAAACCCTAATTTGCATTAGCAAATTTTACCCCCAGGATATTGGTACCCCTCTGGTTCAGGTGTAGACAATCCTGTTTGTAGAGGTCCGACCTACCCCAGAATGAGCCCCAATTGTCCAGGTATCTGAATCCCTCCCTCCTGCACCATCCCTGAAGCCACGTGTTCAACTGCTCTCTCTCCTCATTCCTCGCCTCGCTAGCACGTGGCACGGGTAACAAACCAGTGATAACAACTCTGTTTGTTCTAGCTCTAAGCTTCCACCCTAGCTCCTTGAATTTCTGCCTTACATCCCCATCCCTTTTCCTACCTATGTCGTTGGTGCCTATGTAGATCACGACTTGGGCCTGCTCCCCCTCCCCCTTAAGGATCCCAAAAACACAATCCGAGACATCATGGACCCTGGCATTAAGGTCTTTGCTGAGATCTACTTACAGTTTGAACCTTTAGTTATTTGCCACTCACAAAGAGAATACCAAAGTAAATGGAAACTGACTAAGCCACAAACATCATATCTGACCACGTCTAGTTTAGCCTGAATCTCAGATTGAATTTTGTGAGGAACAGGAGTTCGAAGATTGTCTAGTTTCAAACTAGTGGTAATATCTACAGTGGGACTCCTGCTGCCTCATTGGAAAATAAATTAATCAACTGCATTAAGTTGGAAATATTAAAAACTATCCTGAATAAGCAACTGTTATATAAGTAAAGTACATAAAAATTGATCTTTGAGAAAGCCTGGAGCTGAGGAAAATTCTCCAGAGGATGGAGCATATTTATGAGTGGTCCCTCACATATGCAGAAGTAAATAATTTTAAGATTGATGTATCTTATAAGAGAATTCTTGGGGGAAGTAAGAGGTTAACCTGTGTCCGTAACAAAAGTAATTATAAGCTTTTGTGCTAAATCACTTATACTTGCTTTGTTTAATTGATCCATTTAAATTTGTGTTTTGTCTACAAAAAGTGAAATCGTCGGATGTGTTCCTATCAGTAAAAACAAGTTGTTTGGATTTCTTTTGAAAAGAGAATGGTCTCTAACAAGATCATAACAAAATTGATCTATAGACAGTTAAGAAAATCTTGCTGATAAAATGATTTTCTACAAGTATTTTAAATTAAGATCAATGTCTATTGTAGCCTGGTGCTGTCACAAATGCGGAAAGTCTTGTCTCATTCTGCGTTCGTATGAAAACAGGTTAACAGAGAAAATATAGTCCTAAATGTGTGTCATTTAATTTTTCCAGGAAGTCTGAAATCTGTCTTTTGCTTTGAAGTAAATAAACCTCAATTGATTTTGTAATATCGTCAAAAATAAACACAGAAACTTTATTTGTAGTATCCTTTGTAAAATATGATTGTAACTACCTAGCATGGCAGATGGAGAAGTGCCTTCAGGAAATTTATCAGGCCAAGAATTATCCTGACTGGTTGTTGGTAAGTTTTATCTACATCAGACAGACAGCAAGAGAAAGGACACTACAGATAGTAAGAGTAAGCAGGTCAGTCAAGGGACAGGGGACAAAAATTCATCAGCTAGTGAGAAAATGCACACAGGCAATGACAGCATGCATCTCAAAGCCATGGTGGAGAGGTGAAGCATGTGGTTGATAAGTCACAGGAAAGACATGCTTAATGGGCACACAAGGAAGAGGAGAATACACATCGAACCTGAGAAAACACAAAGAGAGGATGAGAATGCATTGGGCAATAAAGACGTGAAGCAGATAGAGAATTTAAAACATAGGGATGGGTTAGTATAGGTTCAATAAGCACAGATGGAGAAAAGAAGTTAAAGAATGCATGCAAGAAATTTTACTCACACATAGGCAAAACTGCCAAAATTAATATTGAAAGCAAGATCATTTTATGGAAATGCTAAATCACAAGTAACTTTGTGGACATTTCTGCAATTACTACCTTTGATTCCAAAGTGAAAAACGAAAATGTATATCTTTTCATCAACCAAGAAACTGTATTTTTTCAAAAGAGCTATGATAGTTACTTGATAATTTGTCACCGTCACCAGCAACCACTATAATCCAATCCCGTTGGATCGCAATTGACATTGCTGTGCTAGCCAGGTCTGCAATCACACCAATGACGATCACCAATGTGTAACAAACAATCTGTTAAACAAGAAGTAAATTGATTAACATTAAGCAAGAAAGTTAACTATATAGTGTCTACAATAGTGTTTCATGCTCATGTAAAGCAAAATAACATTTTGAGAGTAGGGAATTCATGCAAGGTCAACTGTTAAATGAAATCACTGCCACTTGTGGAATAGTTGTTAGTTCTTTGTGTTGAAGACAGCCATTTACTTAGGACATGTGAACCCCCTGATACACCAGTGTACTTTAATAGTGTAAAATCTGCAACTCGCAGTACAACTGTATTCTTGAGAATGCTCGTAGCATAACCCCACGTCATGAAATGTAAATGATCAAACCATTTAGCCTCTTCTTTAACAGAACCATTAGCCCAGAAAGTAAACCTGACTATCAGGTACAATAGGGATTCAACTTACTGCCAATTGGGCTGATGCATTTAAAGTAACTAAACCCGCCTATAACCTTAATACAACATGTGAAATTCATAAGTGACTTGATAGAGTAACAATTGGGGAAATGTTTCTCCTTGCTGAGGAATTTAGAACCAGGGTATACAATGTCAGAAAAAAAGGATCAGCTATACGATGGAGGAGAGGAAATTTCTTCACTCAAAGATTTCTGGATCAATGTAATTTACTATACTAGAGTGCTTTGTACATTCAATTGTTGAACTGAATTACATCTGCCAAATTTTTGCCTACTTACTTAGCCCATCTAAATCCCCTTGATGTGTCTTTGCATTCTCCTCGTTAAACTAGGTGAAAGTGTCAGTTACGTCATCTATAAACTTAGAAATACCATATTTAATCCCCTATTCGAAATCATTGATATAGGTTGTGATTAGTTGGTGCTGAGCACTGATTCTATTATTACCCCACTGGTCAAAGGTGCTAAACTGAGAACGAACTTCTTATTCCTACTTTTTGTTTTCTATCTGTTAGCCAGTTCACAATCCATGCCAGAATATTCTGCACATCCCATATGCTCTTATTTTGTTTAATTACTTCACGTATAGAACCTTATCAAAAGCTTTCTGAAAATCTAATTATATCACATCCACTAGATTCCCATTTCTAATTTGCTAGTTACATTCTCAAAAATCGCCTGCAGATTTGTTAAGCGTTACTTCCTTTTCATGAATTCCTGTTGTTCTGATACAAAAATAGAAATTGCTGGAAAAACTTAGCAGGTCAGGCAGCATCTGTGGACAGAAATCAGAGTTAATGTTTTGGGGGCGAGTGACCATTCCTCAGAAGTGGTGTTGTTCCAGTTTTAGCATCAGCATTCCTTTGTCTCTCAATCTTCTGTTAATCTTTCATCATCCCTGGAAGTCTCCTATTCCCCTGTCTGCTGCCCAGATTTTCTGCTGTTCTTTCTTGATTTATCCCTTGTTCGTGTCCCCAGTTAGTTGGCTACTCCAACCAGCAGAAAAGTGAAAAGAAGCCAGAAAACCTCAATGATATGAGGCTTTAGGATAATAAATCTGATCTGACGGCTAACACAGGTAACTGACAGGATTGGTGGCAGCAGGGCAACAGAGAGAAAGGAGTCAATAGAAAAGAGATAGGAAAAGAGTAAACAGTGACTAGGAAGAGAGAACAAGAGAGGGCTGTGTCAGCCAAAACAGGACTTCTAGAAATGGATACACCAAATATGGTGAGTGTGTTACTGAAAGGACAGTACACATAGCAAAATGTAAAAGAGAATATAGGATGAGGAGAAAAACCTCAAGCATAGAGATAAAAGGTACTGCAGATGCTGGAGAATCCGAGATAACAAGGTGTGGGGCTGGATGAACACAGCAGGCCAAGCAGCATCATAGGAGCAGGAAAGCTTGACATTTCAGGCCTAGACCCTTCATCAGAAATGGGGGAGGGGAAGAGGGTTCTGAAATAAATAGGGAGAGAGGGGGAGGCGGATAGAAGATGGATAGAGGAAAGGATAGGTGGAGAGGAG
>JAHRHZ010000144.1:41075444-41113905 GCA_024137785.1 Ginglymostoma cirratum
CACAGCAGGCCAGGCAGCATCAGAGGAGCAGAAAAGCTGACATTTCATGTCTGGAGATAAGAAGGGTCAAGGCCCGAAACGTCAGCTTTCCTGCTCCTCTGATGCTGCTTGGCCTACTGTGTTCATCCAGCTCTACACCTTGTTATCTCAGCCTTCTTTATGTGTTGTACTTGCATACTAACATTTTGTGACTCATGCACTAGGACACTTAGATCCTTCTGCAGTTCAGCATTCATTCTCCATTTAAGTAATATTCGGCTTTTATTTTATTTTTCCTGCCAAATTGAACAACTTTGCATTTTCCCACATTATGTTCTATCAGTCTGATTTTTGTCCACTAATTCAACCCATCTATATCTGTCTGAAAACTACCTATGCTTTCTTCATAACTTTGTTTCCTACTTCTCTTTATGTGTTTGCAAATTTATGCTTTGCCCCACTCATCTAAGTAATTGATGTAAATTGTAAGAAGTTAAGGCCAGCACAGACCCCTGTGGAATACTATTCGTCATATCCTGCCAATAAGAGAAAGACCCGTTTACGTGTTTTCTGCTAGCCAGCTGATTTTCTAGCATACTACAATGTTACAACTTATACTTTGAACTTCAATTTTCCACAATAACCTTTGACATCTGACCTTATCAAATGCCTTCTGGAAATCCAATTACAGCATTTCTACAGGCTCCCCTTTATACACAGCACACGAAACTCCTTCAAAGTAGTCTAATAAATTGATGAAACTTGATATCCCTTTCACAAAACCTTGTTGGCTCTGTGTGATTACCTCAAATTAAAGTGCCTTGTTATAATGTCTTTAACAAAAGATCCTAATACCTTTCATAATACAAATGTCAAGATAATGGCTTATATTTTCCAGTTTTCTGTCTCCCTCCCTTCTTGAATAAAGAGTTTATATTTGCTACTTTCTAGAACAATGAAAACTTACTGAATTGAAGGAATTTTTGACAATTAAACCAACGTATTATTAAGAAACTTCTTCAGCTAGAGGATGATGAATACGTGAAACTCATTGCCACAGAAGGCTATGGAGGCCAAGACATTGAGTGTATTTAAGACAGAGAAAGAAAGGTTCTTGATTGATTAGGGGATCAAAGGTTATGGGGAGAAGGCAGGAGAATGGGGGTTGAGAATCATATTAGCAATGATCAAATGGCTGAACAGATTTGATGGGATGAATGGCCTAATTCTGTTCCTATATTTTATGGTCTTAAGATCATAGGATGAAGTCCAACAGGATGCAGGAGTTGTCAGCCCTTACCTCCAACAATTTATTCAGGACCACTTCCCTGCTGAGTGTAATTTTATTGAGTTCTGAAGAAATATCATTTGACTCAAAACGTTAACAATGTTTCTGTCTTCACAGAAGCTGCCAGACCTGCTGAGTTTCTCCAAAACTTAATGCTTTTATTTAAGATTTCCAGCATCTGCTGTATTTTACTTTAGTTCTTCAAAGAAACTGATTGCCTCTTTAAAAGAAACTAAGGATATGTCTGAGCACTAAATTACATTTGTCAGAGTAAAAGCACACAACTCAGTGTACTTTGTTAATTAAGTATTTGTGCAAATGTATATATTGTTGTAACGTTCTGGTAAATTTTTTTCCTTAAAGTTTATTTTTTGCAATAAAGCCTTTTCTTTTTCAGTCGAGCTATTATGTAGCTAGGCAAATCAAGTAACTAAAGATGTTTCTGAACCAAATATTCTGCTTGCAGGTTAGTGTCATTTGATTCCATTCAAATCTTGAAACTGGTTTTACTTTGAAATTAGATTTACATTCACCCTCGCTATAGCCTTCCTGTCCAAATGCTTGCTTCAGTGCAACCTGTGCCAGTGGTTTCTGAAAATCAAGAGAATAAACTAAAACATTTATTTAAAATGTTAAGGATGAAATTTGACAACTGAAGGATAATTTCCATCCACTGACATTCAGTTTACTATTGACAATGTCAACAAAATCAGCTGCAAGTTATGATTTTGGGCGTTGGAGGCAGCACATGTCTATCAAAATCTGTAGCAGAAAAAATGCAAAGCAAAATCCAGCTGGAGGCACGTTTTTAGATTTTTACAAGCTGAACACCAAAAATTCTCGCAGCCACATCCTTGAGGATGTGGATCCAACCAAATACTTCCTCATTGTGGCTGGCCTGTCAGATTTTTCCCTACCAAATACGTTGCCCTTTGATGTAATGTAAATCTAGCTCATTGTAAACATTGTTCGACCTGACCGACAGTTCAGACAACTGCGAAAGTAAATAGAAACAGAAAGAATTTAAGTGATACTAGAAGATCGATTTTTTTGTCAATAATTAGCAGGCTGAACAGCTTCACTACTCACTCAGCATAAAAGATCACTATCAGTTACAAGCTCCGGGGGGTAGGACAGGCGCCGCCGCAGAGAAACACTTGCATCGCAAGCCAAAAAGCTCAAGTCGGTCATAGACTGGTTTGCGCCGTTTTCTTTCGAAAGAGTTTTGGCATTTGATTTCTATCAATACTTTGTGGACCGAAGTTTGAAGCATGGACACCGCAAACCCCAGTTATGCTCCTCCAGAAATCCTTCCAGCAAAATTGACGCATGCACGGCCTTCTATTCTTAGTGTAAAACAATTAAGGCAAACCGAGTTACCAGAGTTTAAATATTGAGTATAAGCGGCTAGTTACTCATTTTTGATGAGGCAATGGTCTCTATCCATGAAAACTACTCACGCATATCGCCAGAGGTTAACTTCAGGTCATTTGGGCTGAAACCGGGTTCAACAAAATGTGCATAGTATCATATGCCAAGTCTTAGCCTTTAGAAAGAGTACGGAAGAGGCTTACCAGGATATTACCACAGATGAAAGGCTTCAGTTATAAGATGTTGGAATTGTAAAGAATGTTCTGTTTAGAATAGAGGCGCTTAAGAGGCACCAATGTGCTTTTGAAGATGTAAAGTTTTAAAAGTAGAAAAAGACCTGTTCCTTCAGGTGGAATGAGTCAAAACCAAGTGTTTGAGTACATGTTGATTATAGATGGATTTAAAACCCAAAAGAGCTTTGGATACTGTAAATCAGGAAAAACAGAAGTTGCTGGAAAAGCTCAGCAGGTCTGGCAGCAGTTGTGAAGAAAAAAATCAGAGTTAGCGTTTCAGGACCAGTGACCCTTCCTCACAACTGGAAGGAACCCTGTTCTGAAGGTCACCGGACCCGAAATGGGCCCTCACAGTGGTATTATTTAAGACCAGGAAACAATTCAAGGTAAGTTTTTTTTTAAAGAATTATTCATATTGTAATGAACCGGGAAGTACTTAAGTGTTTCTGGGTGTGTATTTGTGAAGTTGCCAGTGTTGTCACATCCTCAGGGAGCCAGAGAAATAAGTGACCTATCCACCCTAGACTGTGACAGACAGGGGTCAGCAATTGAGGTGCCAACTGGTGTGCTGCATGACAGAGAGCTGGAGCATATGTTAAAAAAAAAGGCAAGCTCTGAGTCATCCCCTGTACCAGGTTGGAGCCACATGTCTCCAGGCTCCTTGGCAGTGACATAAGACTGTTCACCAGATCACCAAAACACCCAGAAACTTGGTGTGACTACCCACCAGCATTCTCCTGTATTTTGCAAGAAGGTGAGTTCTGTTCAGCTGTACTGATTTTTCTCACCTTTTGATAAGCTGGCAACCAAATTATCCTTCACCAATGTCCTGTTTGCAGGCCACTCATGCCCAGATGTGTCATCATTTGCTGATCCCGAGTTTGTACTAGCCTTGAAGATATCTAAAGTGTCAGAATCTGAGTTAGTGGCTGACTATCAGATCAAGTGATAAGCCTCTTCATCAAAGCTGTGTTTTTCTTTTTGAACATAGGAACATTGAGCCTGTTCTGTCAAGATCACGGCTGATTTCTTTTGTGTTTTAACTGCCCAACAATCTTTAGTTTCTCTGCCTAATGAGAATTTACTCATCTCTCATCCATAAGGCGAAACATCCTTTCCACATCCACCTTGTCATTTTATACATTTCAATCAAGTTTCCCCTCGCTCTTCTGAATTCCAATGGAAACAAGCCCAGCCTGTCTAACCTATCCTTGGAAGATAACAAGTATCAATCTAATCAGCCTCCTCTGAACTGCCTCCATCTCAATTACATGTTTCCTTAAAAAGACGACTAAAACCACACATGGTATTCAAGACGTGGTCCTGTATCACTGAAACACAATATCCTTACGTTTATGTTCCATTCCTGTTGTTCTAAAGGATAGGATTCCATTAGTTGGCTTAATCATTTGCTGTCCCTAACTACTCACTCTTTGTAACTCATGCAATAGAATGCCAAAATTCCTCTGTAGCTTGGATTTCTGCTCTCAATATACATTTAAATACACTACACTTCCATTCTTCCTGTCAAATTGAGCAGATTTTTGATATTTGACCACTTACTCAACCCACCTGTATTCTTCTTAAGAGACAGTAGGAACTGCAGATACTGGAGAATCTGAGATAACAAGGTGTGGAGCTGGATGAACACAGCAGGCCAAACAGCATCAGAGGAGCAGGAAGGCTGACGTTTCGGGCCTAGACCCTTCTTCAAAAATGGGGGAAGGGAAGGGGGTTCTGAAATAAATATGGAGAGAGGGGGAGGCGGATAGAAGATGGATAAAGGAGAGGATAGGTGGAGAGGAGACAGACAGGTCCAAGAGGCGGGGATGGAGCCAGTAAAGGTGAGCATAGGTGGGGAGTTAGGGAGGGGATAGGTCAGTCCAGGGAGAACAGACAGGTCAAGGGGGTGGGATGAGGCTAGTAGATAGGAGATGGGGGTGGGGCTTGAGGTGGGAGGAGGGGATAGGTGAGAGGAAGGACAGGTTAGGGAGGCAGGGACAAGCTGGGCTGGTTTTGGGATGCGGTAGGGAGAGGGGAGATTTTGAAGCTTGTGAAGTCTACATTGATACCATTGGGCTGCAGGGTTCCCAAGCGAAATATGAGGTGCTGTTCCTGCAACCTTCGAGTGGCATCATTGTGGCACTGCAGGAGGCCCAGGATGGACATGTCGTCTGAGGAATGGGAGGAGGAGTTCAAATGGTTTGCAACTGGGAGGTGCAGTTGTTTACTGCAAACCGAGTGCAGGTGTTCTGCAAAGCAGTCCCCAAGCCTCCGCTTGGTTTCCCCGATGTACAGGAGGCGACAACAGGAACAGCGGATGCAGTATACCACATTAGCAGATGTGCAGGTGAACATCTGCTTGATGTGGGAAGTCTTCTTGGGGCCTGGGATGGGGGTGAGGGGAGATGTGTAGGGGCAGGTGTAGCACTTCCTGTGGTTGCAGGGAAAAGTGCCGGGTGTGGTGGGGCTGGAGGGGAGTGTGGAGTGGACAAGCGGGTCACGGAGAGAGTGGTCCCTCCGGAAAGCAGGTAAGGGTGGGGAGGGAAAAATGTCTTTGGTGGTGGGGTCGGATTGCAGATGGCAGAAGTGTCGGAGGATGATGCGTTGGATCCGGAGGTTGGTGGGGTAGTACGTTAGTACGAGGGGGATTCTGTTTTGGTTGTTATTGCGGGGAGTGGGTGTGAGGGATGAGTTGCGGGAAATGCGGGAGACACGGTCGAGGGTGTTCTCGACCACTGGGGGGGTGGGGGGGTGGGTGGAAGTTGCGGTCCGTGAAAAACGAGGACATCTGAGATGTACGGGAGTGGAATGCCTCATCCGGGGAGCAGATGCGGCAGAGCCGAAGGAATTGGGAAAGGGGGGATGGCATTTTTGCAGGAAGGCGGGTGGGAGCAGGTGTATTCTAGGTAGCCGTGGGAGTTGGTGGGTTTGAAATGGATATTGGTTTCTAGGTGGTTGCCAGAGATGGAAACAGAGAGGTCCAGGAAGGAGAGAGAGGTATCAGAGATGGTCCAGGTGGTTCGATTTTACCAGAAATCAGCTCTTGTGAGGCCCAGCAAAATGTCTCATGCTATTCTCTGCAACTCACCTAATTAGCTGTGTACCATGCCTTGAGAAAACCCCACTTACCTCTTCTTCTCTCTCACGAGAGTCAGAAGTACTTGACATTGCTGGGACCGCTGGGATTCCCAGTGCTGGCATCATTTTTAAATCTCAGCCATGTGCCATGTATCCATGCTGCCAGCCAGGAGCTGCCCTTCACCATACATGCAGTGGGAGGAGAACAAAAAAGAAACACTTGCAGGGCACAAACCGTATCAGTAACAGCCATGATATATTTGTTAGTCCAGCATTATGCTCACCTTTGGTATGGCTGACACTTCATTGCAAATGGAACATTTGTCAATATATTGCTATTGCGTCATTAGTGTCCTTAGTGTCATCACACCTTAGAGTCCTGTCCTCTTTCCCCAAAGAGCAGTGTAGACTAATTCCTTTGCTTTGTTCACTGAGAGACAATCATGTTTTAGAAAACTAATATCTTCCCTTTGTTCAATGGGAGACAATCATATTTTGGAGAAGTTTCAAATGGTTGAAAATATTCTGTTTTAATTAGCGACAGCAAAAGTGAAGATGAATGAACAAACAGACACAGCATTTGATTCTGGGGACAGACAGGGATGACTTGCCTGTCGAACAGCAATGGGTTTACAGTCAATGTGTGATTACTGCACCCAGTTCACATCTATTGAAACTTGGTGTCAATTAAATCCTGTTTGGGTTGTGGTGCCTCACACTGATGGTAATGTTCCTCCTGCTCAGTGTCTTCATCTTTCTTCTTGGAAGACAGCTGCTGCTCTCCCAGCTCCTCAAAGTCCATTACATCTCCTTTTTTCCCTGCTCCAGTTGTTTAAAGTACAAGATGCTAGAATTGTATGGCGTACTGTTTCAGTGGTATATTACTCCCTCCTAGAACAATCCAAATATTGGAACCTCATCTTCAACAGACCTATCATCTGCTCCCCAATGGCTGTGATTGAAGAACAGGCTGCACTGTATCAACATTTGGATTAAGTCTGTGGTTTGCATAATTTCATGATTGCAGAAGGTAGTCCTTGTCTACGAGTAACCATTGTTGTAAGGTATCCAGCTCTTAAAGCGAAGCAGGGACATTAGAATTCTCAAGGATATATTGCCTTGTGCATAATTCTAAGATGTAGTACTGGTGATCACAGATGACTAGCACACGGATGGAATGGAATCCTTTTCTGTTCATGAATGAGCTGTGTTGGTATGGTGGTCTCAATGCAATGTGATCTACAGTGTCCTGCATCCAGTTATATTGGCAAAGCCTACTGTCTGGGCTACAACACTGACAATGTCATGGGGTAATGAGGTGAAGCAGTTTCACCTGGCACAAACTGGAAGGGTAACTTGATATATTTGTGGGTCAAACAATGTGAGATCTAGCACAAGTCCATAGTACATTCTTGCAAGCAGCCACCTGCATAAAAGTTTAGCGTAACTGTTACCTTGGCAGTCACCAGGATAGGATGGCCACTTTCAGGTAGCAGTTACCACTCCAGCAGTTGGCATAGTCCTTGGCAACTCCCCCATGGCCGAAGAGGAATTAAAAATTTAGGTCAGAGTTCCTGAGATTTCCTTGTTTGTCTTCCACAGGTACTTGGGATATAACTCATCCAGACCTGAGGATCTGTCCACTTTTAAAACTGCCAAAGATCTCCAGTACATCTTCACTCCCTATATCAAGTTGGCTGATTTTCTACTATGTCTCCCACAGCAAACTGATCTTAGGCTCTCCCATTAGGGGAAACATCCTCTCAGCATTTACCCTGTAAAGCTTCTTAAGAATCCTGTATGTTTAATGAGTTCACCTCTCATTCTTTTAAATTCCAGTGAGTAGAATCCTACCTGCTTAACCTTTGCTGATAAGACAATCCCTCCAATACCAGGGATCATCGTAGTGAACCTTTTCTGGACTGCCTCCAATGAACTAATATATTTCCTTAAACAAGAGGATCAAAACTGTTCAAAGTACTACAGACATAGTCTCATCAGCACTTTTACAGTTGCAGTAAGACTACTCGACTCTTATACTTCAACACCTTTGAAACAAGGTCCAACATTTGTCTTGCCATCATCAGTCGTAGCATAGATCATAAGAGCAGGGAAGTTATGTTGGAGCTGTACACAGCTGGAGTACTGTATGTGATTCTGGTCACCATGCTATAGGAAGATGTGATTGCACGGGAGATCTGTCAAGAGGTTTGGGATGAAGTATGTTAGCTAGGAAGACATGCAGGATAAATTTGGGCTGTTTTCTTTGAAGCAGAGAAGGTTGAGGGAAATTTGATAGAGGTGTATATGATTATAGGAGGCATGGATGGGGTCATAGAAAGAAGCTGTTGAAAGGCAAATAAGGTGGAAGGCAGGAGGTTTCAATGGAACTTTAGGTAAAAGATTTTCACCCATGCGTAGCAGGAGTCTGGAATGCACTGTCTGCAAGGCTTGTTGAGGTGGATAACCTCTCAATCTTCAAAAAGTACCTGGATGAGCACTTGAAATGTTATAACATTCAGGCCTATGGGCTTGGTGCTGGGAAGTGGGACTAGTGTCAATTTAATGTATTTTTGGCAGTCAGATTTGATGAGCTGAAGAGTCTCTTCTGTACTGAATGATTCTAAGGAGGGCCACAGAATGCCTCTACATGACAAACAGACCTTATGATGAATACAGCAGAAGCTATATGCGCAAATATAGTAGGAGATTGTAAGTGTGCATTTTCCATTTCCATATAGAGGATGGCAGAGAGACTTCGCTGAGGAGCATTCTGGGAGAAATCAGCTCAGTCACCATGACTGATCAGCAGAGCGAGGAAGAACCCCCCTCAGTGATAAGGAGGAGGAAGAGCATACAGTAGAGGATGGTTTGTGTCGAGGTTCATCCTGAGCAGCTCTGTGACGCAGCACTCTGTGCTCTACAGTCTGTTCCATGAGACACACACCAAGACAAACATCAACTCGGTGAAAGAAGTTCTTTGCTCTGCCTGACTGTTGTTAGTCTTCCAAAACAAGGAGTTGATGCCAACTGAGCATTGCAGGCTGGTACATTCCAAAGCCCAGGATGACATGCTGAGGGACGCACTGCAGTTTGGGGCAGCCGCTGCCAAAGTGCAGCGGGGAAAGACCATTGTCTGAGGTTCTTACATTGAAGGTAAATGGGAGTCCGTTCATTTATCGGATCCTCCTATTGCCTCAAATATATGTAAATATTAGTGATAGATGTGTAAGAGAGGTCTTTGGTGTTTTGGTTAGAGTCCAATGTTTTGTTTATTTGCGTAATATGTAACTGTACAGAACTGAACTACTTTTGTGACGTATATATAGAAAGATTTTTTATGAATAAAGTAAATTTTTGAAATTTAAAGAAAAGCATTCTGGGGGAAGTCGGCTCAAACACCACAACTGATCAGTGGAGTGAAGAACAACCCAGTGTCAAGGAAAGGTACGCACCAAACATTACATTACTGTGGGGTTTCCATCCTTCCCTCCTTCTCTAACAAAAAAAAGGGGAGGGAGATATTGAGAGAGGCTGTCAGGAAGTTTGTTGTAGCCTAGAGGGTATTTGGTCTGTTTGTAAAGACTGCATTGTAATTTAAGTAACCAGTTAGTGCTGCTAGTTGGTATAAATGCAGGCTAATTGAATACTGGGCTTCAGTGAGTAAGGCTAGCAAGGTAAACGTAAGACTCTTTTATCTTTCTTAGTGTAAAGGGGCAGAGATGGCAGTTAGGGCAGTGGTGTGCTCCTCCTGCCACATGTGCAAGATCAGAGAGCAGTCTGGTGTCCCTGTCGACTATGTCAGCAGGAAGTGTGACCGGCTGCAGCTCCTCACAGACCGTGTCGTTCAGTTGGACACATTGGCAACTGGACACATTGAGGAACATACAGGAGACAGAGAATGTGATAGACCCAGTTACAGGGAGGTGGTCACACCATAGGTTCAGTCAGGTAGATGGGTGACCACCAGGAAAGGCAGACAGTGCAGGAGTCTCAGATGGCCATTCCCTTTTCTAACAGATAAACCGTTTTGGATACTGTTGCGAGGAATAGCCTCTCAGGAGAGTATTAGAGCTGCCAGGCCTTTGGCACCACAACTGGCTCTGCTGTAGACCAAGGTCAGGCAAGATCGAAGCGAATGACAGTGGTTGGAGACTCGCTAGTTAGGGGCACATAGATGCATTTCTGTGGCCATGCTTGAAACTCTACGATGGTGTGTGGCCTCCCTGGTGCCAAGGTCAACGATGTCTCTGAGCAATTGCACAAAATTCTTAAGGGGGAGGGTGAGCAGCCAGAGGTCATTGTGCACACTGGTACCACTGATATAGGTAGAAAGAGGGATGAGGTCCTGTGGAGTGAGTACAGGGAGTTAGGAAAGAGGCTGAAAAGCAGGACATCGAGGGTAGTAATTTCTGGGTTACTAATAGTGTCACATGCTAGTGAGGCAAGGAATAGAAAGATAGGATAGGTGAATGTGTGGCCAAGGAACTGGTGCAGGGGACAGGGTTACAGGTTCTTGGATCATTAGGACCTCTTAGCTACATTGCGGAAGCAGGCCATTTGACCCATTAAATCCATAAGGACCTCTGAACAGCATCCCACCCTCTCCCTGTAACTGTGCATTTCCTATGGCTAATCCACTTAGTCTGCTTACCTCTGGATATTATGGGCAATTTAGCACGGCCGATCTACCCAACCTGCACATCTTTCGACTGTGGGAGGAAACCACAGCACCCAAAGGAAACCCACACAGACACAGGGAGAATGTGCAAACTCCATACAGACAGTCGCCTGCAGATGGAATCAAACCCGGGTCCCTGGCACTGAGAGGCAGCAGCAGTGCTAACCACTGAGCCACCCCAACTACAGCAGGGCCATGCTGGACCTTGTATTGGCTAATGAGTCTGGACAGGTGACTAACCTTTCAGTGGGACAGCATTTTGGAAACAGTGATCACAACTCCTTAAGTTTTAAGATAGCTATGAATAAGGATAAGTCAGGACCTTGTGGCAAGATCTAAATTGGGGGAGGACAAATTATGTCAGTATTTGATAGGGAGTGTTAATTGGGAGGAGCTGTTACCAAGCAAGTCCACATTTGAATCTGGAAATTGTTTAAAGACATGCTGGGTAAAGTTCATGACCAGCATGTTCCAGTAAGGAGGAAAGACAAGGACGGCAAGGTAAGGGACCCTTGGATAACGAGGGAGGTTGTGAATTTAGTCAAAAAGAAAAAAGCACACGTAAGGTTTAGGAAGTTAAAATCAGACAAGGGTTGTGAGGAAAATAAAGAAAGCAGAAAAGAACTCAAGCAGGGAATTAGGAGAGCAAGAAGAGGCCTTGAAATGACCTTGGCAAGTAGGGTCAAAGAGAATCCCAAGGCATTCTAATCATAGATTAAAAACAACAGGATAACTAGGGAGAATGTAGGACCACTCAAAGACAAAGGAGGGAACTTGGGCTTGGAGGCAGAGTATTTGGGCGAGATCCTAAATGAGTACTTTGCACCTCTACTTACTCAGAAGGATATGGAGGATAGTGAGATTTGTGTGGAGCATGCTCATACGCTAGGGCATTTTCAGATCAAGAAAAAAGTGGTGTTGGGTCTCTTGAAGAGTATTAAGGTTGAAAAGTCCCCAGGGCCCAATAGTATCCACCTCAGGTTTGTTGAGAGGCAACACAGGAGATTGCTGGGGCCTTGATTGAGATCTTTGTATCCTCCTCGTTTTGCTGTTCTCCTGGCTTGTGGGTTGAACAACCCACAAGCCCGGAAAACAGCAGAACAAAACGGCCGCAAGATGGTAAGGGTAATGATAAACGATGCACACAATCGGCTCCACAAATACAACAGAGAAATTATGCGCCAAAAAACGTTATTCCAGGAAGCTACCAATCAAGACTGGACAAACAACATAGAACAAGCCATTAACATCAGCCGACAGACCACAAGAGCCAAGAAAAGACAGACCCTGCAAGACAAGCTAACCACACTTACCCACAAAAACGACAACAATAGAACTGGTACATGGATAAGGAACCTCTCCGACAGGAAACTGACAGATGCGGAAAAAGCTGTTCTCACCCGGGACTGAACTACAACTACAGGGACGCCAACAAAACAGAATGGCTAGCTACACTGGAAGCCACGCTCAAGACCAACAATATCAACGAAGAAACACAACAAACTATAAGACAGACAGTAGTCCTGACACTAACCAGAAAGAGGGAACTCAACATCCTCAACACACGGGAAAGACAACCCCTGGACAGATTAAAGAAGGTCAAGAACATCACTAAACTACCTGCAGACAAAGGGCGCATGACAGTGATAATGAATAAAAAGGACTACATCTCCAAAGCACAAGCACTGCTCGCCAACGAGAACACATACCAACCAGTACAAACTGACCTGACACCACAACTAGGCAACAAAATCCTATACATGCTACAAAGACTTAAACAAACAGGACAGATCAACAAAACAGACTTCTTAAGAATGAAACCCAAAGGAACCAACACACCCCGATTCTAAGACCTCCCTGAAGTGCACAAGCTGGAAGTCCCCCCTCAGACCCATAGTCTCCCTACCAGGCACTCCATCACACAGATTAGCCAGAGAACTACAAAGAAGACTCAAACAACCCACAAAAATCTTTGTATCCTCGCTAGCCAGTGGAGATGTCATGGAGGATTGGCATGTAGCTAATGTTTTTCTTCTGTTCAAGAAGTGAAATAGGGACAATCCAGGAAACTTTAGACTGGTGTGTCTCACATCGATGGTTAGGAAGCTACTGGATGAGAATTGTTAGGGATAGGATTTACACGCATTTGGAAAAGAATAGCCTAATTAGGGACAGTCAGTGTGGCTTTGTGCAGGGCAGGTCATGACTTACTAACTTGATTGAATTTTTCAAGGAGGTGACAAAGGTAATCGATGAGGATAGAGCAGTGAATGTTGTTTACATGGATTTTAGTAAGGCTTTCGACAAGGTCCATCATGGTAGGCTCATGCAGTAGATTAAGATGCACTGAATCCATGGAGTTTCGGCTGTGTGGATTCAGAATTGGCTTGCCCACAGAAGACAGAGGGTAGTGGTAGAAGGATGTTTCTCAGGCTGGAGGTCCATGACCAGTGGTGTTTTGCAGGGATTTGTGCTGCGACCTCTGCGAAGATCGGTGGAGTCCTGGATAATGTAGAAGGTTGTCAACAGATACAGTGGGATATAGGTCGGTTGCAGATATGGGGGGAGAAATGGCAGAGAGTTTAATCAAGGTAAGTGTGAGGCGCTGCACTTTGGGAGATCAAATGTTAAGGAAAAGTATACAGTTAATGGCAGGACCCTGAACGGCACTGACATACAAAGGAATGTTGGGGTTCAAGTCCATAGCTCTCTGAAAGTGGTCATGCAAATACACAGGATCGTAATGAAGGCGTATGACATGCTTGAGAGATAAAAGGTACTGCAGATGCTGGAGGATCCGAGATAACAAGGTGTGGGGCTGGATGAACACAGCAGGCCAAGCAGCATCATAGGAGCAGGAAAGCTTGACGTTTCGGGCCTAGACCCTTCATCAGAAATGTGGCTACCCCCCCACCTACACTCACCTTTACTGGCTCCATCCCCGCCTCTTCGACTTGTCTGCCTCCTCTCCACCTATCCTCTCCTCTATCCATCCTCTATCCGCCTCCCCATCTCTCCCTATATACTTCAGAACCCTCCTCCCCTCCCCCACTTCTGAAGAAGGGTCTAGGCCCGAAACGTCAAGCTTTCCTGCTCCTATGATGCTGCTTGGCCTGCTGTGTTCATCCAGCCCCACACCTTGTTATCTCGGATTCTCCAGCATCTGCAGTACCTTTTATCTCTGATAAGAGTCAGGCTGTCATGTTGCAGCTTTATAAGATTTTGGTTAGGTCACACTTAGACAATTGCATGCAGTTCTGGTTGCCACATTACAGGAAGGATGTGGAGGCTTTGGAGAGGGCAAGAAGAGGTTTATCAGCATGTTGCCTGGATTAGAAGGTCTGAGCTATAAGAACAGGCTAGAGAAACTCTAGTTGTTTTCTCTGGAATAGTGGACGCTGAGGGGAGACTTGATAGAAGCCTATAAAATTATGAGATGCATAGATAGGGTTGACAGTCAGAATCTTTTTCCTAGAGTTTCAATGTCTAATACTAGGGGACATGCATTTCGGGTGAGAGGGGGAAATTCAAAGGAGACTTGAGGGGCATTTTTTCCACAGAGTGTGGTAGGAGTCTGGACTACACTGCCAGGAGTAGTGGTGGAGGCAGATATGATAGGGGCATTTGAGGAATTTTTAGATAAGCACATGAATATGCAAGTAATGGAGAGATATGGACCAAGGGCAGGCAGAAGGGATTAGTTTAATTTGGCATAACAAGGTGTGGAGCTGGATGAACACAGCAGGGCAAGCAGCATCAGAGGAGCAGGAAAGCTGACGTTTCGAGTCTGGACCCTTCATCAGTGTCATGTTCGGCACAACATCATGGGCTGAAGGGCCCACTCCTATGATATACAATTCTATGCTCTATTGTGTTTATAATTTATGAGTATGGAAAATAATGCAGAAAATGCTTGGCACAGTGAGTCTAAGGCTTAGCCTCGTAATCAAGACCCCTCCCCCGAACTTCTGTTTCTTCTTACTTGCACTCCCTGTTGTGCCTATCAGTACTGAGCTTCCACACATTACTCTGAATTACGACCTAATATCCCAATATTACTCCTCAAGTCCTGACCATACGGCTTATTCTTGTTATGTTGCACTGTCTTGCGCAACTCACACCCCCCACCCAACTCCGCCACCAAAGCCAGAGTGGTTATTACCATGGATGAACCATCTACCCACTGAGACCCATCTTCTCCGACGCACTACCATCTCCACCCAATTATTTGTTGAATTTTGCTCCTTCAGAATTATTTGTCTCCTCCGAGTCCCATCACGTTGTCTCCAATCACCACAATTAACTTTTCCAAACTTCCCACCATAGCAGGGGCCTGTGATAAAATCCTTAAACTTTCATTGGGTTGACCTACAAAACATGACCATTGCCCATCCCCCAACTGACTTCGCCAGACAGCCGCAGCTGATGTGTGACTGACAGGATCCCCGAGTGTTCTCTGTGCAGCTCCAGAAGTGACTTACTGAGATTTCCTGGACCTGCAGGATTGACCATGGCCCACTTTGCAAATTATAGTGATACAGATCCCCTGAGCCTAATCACCCTAAGTGGCTGTTTGGCCATTTCCAAGCCTCTGGGCTGTTACTGGATATTATCACTGACTTACTCTGCCAGGACATCCTGACTGAATGCTGTCTTCCTTAGCTGGACTGAGGACTTTTGTTTTATTCATTACACTGACAAGGGCATCGCTGGCTAGGCAGCATTTATTGCCCATCCCTAATTGCCCAGAGGGCAATTCGGAGTCAACCACATTGCTGTGGGTCTGGAGTCACATGTAGGCCAAACCCGATGGCAGTTTCCTGCCCTAAAGGACATTAGTGAACCAGATGAGTTTTGCTGACAATTGACAATGGATTCATGGTCATCATTAGATTCTTAATTCCAGATATTTATCAAATTCAAATTCCACCATCTGCCATGGCAGGTCCCCAGAACATTATCTAGGTCTCTGGAATAACAGTCCAGCGGTATTACCATTAGGCCATTGCCTCCCCAATATACCCCTCAGAATTTGAGAGGTCGCAATTTGCTTGATGCACATGCAGTGTGTTTGTTCCAAATGCTGCTGGCATGTCGTGCAGATGTGGGACTGACATAACATGGTGCTTTTCAGTAAGCAACAAGCCCACCCCCTTGACCTATCACTGCTGACAACCACAACCAGCTGCCTGGCTTTGTGTTTTGCTAAACAGCATGCAAGGCAGATGTACTGTGAGTCTTTAAGCTCTGGTTGAGGGGACAAAGTGCAAAAAGGCAAAGCAAACCAGAAATGCTGTGAACATCCAAGTAGGTGCAGAATGAGTGATTGCTAAGAGGGCAAGCAAAGAGCCCTGAGAGGTACCCTGATTGAATCCATGAGATGGGGATCTGTCCCTGCGTTCAAAAGGTCTTGGCAGCAGCATTACAATGAAAGGTGCTGGCGCACTGAAATACAATACTAAAGTGCAAACTACATTGAATGTGGGCCAGAGATGGACCATGAAGATGAGGTAAGACTGCTATGCGCCCCACACCAACATTAATGGCTGAGGGATGTGGATGGTTGCGACCCATGGAACATACCTGATGTTTTGGTGACTGCTGTCCAAACAGAGGCCTGGAGGAGTAAGTACCTGCTGTGACTTGTGCGTTAGGAATTGGCATCATTTAATTTCTATCCAGCATGTGGGAGAATAGGAAATGCATACCAACAAGGTAAGATTAGTTAATAATGTCACGCAAATGTACGTAAATAGATACAAATAAGCCCGTTGCCACTCACATGCAAGATTCTCATCTCAACATTCAAAACTCTGCTATAGAATCAAACGTTTTTCTCCCCCCAACATTGAGAATCTCATTTCTGCCAATATCAGCCAATTTTTCCAAATGACTTGCCGACATCCATGTTCTCTGGGGCTGGGGAGAACTTACCCTTTATATCTTCTTCATAACATACTTTCCTACATCTGTGCTGTCTGTGAATTTATCTAACACGTCTCCACACTCCAAACTCATTGATGTAAATTATAAACTGTTGAGCCCCAGCAACTTGTGCATCAGTCTACTTGTCAAATCCTGCCAATCGGAAAAAAGACCCATGCCTAAGTCTATGGTCCTACACCAATCACAGCCTTTTTTCTTTTAGAGATGTGCAGCAAAATGTTTTACTAATTTGTTTGATGTTTCTTGTTAATTTTATAGTTTCTATTTGTCTCCCTTTTGTTTTACACTTTCCTTCCAATTTTTTTTTATAGTTATTCTCATCATGCAACTCCTCTGCTGTATATGTGCACAATATACGCTTCTTTCCTAACTCTCAATTGTTGCCTCATATTTTTATTAATTCACTTGAAACAGAAAGTGGTTACAGTTAGAGACTGAAACTGTTGTTTAATTTAGAGTCATAGAGATGTACAGCACAGAAACAGACCCTTCGGTCCAACTTGTCCATGCTGACCAAATATCCTGAATTAATCTAGTACTATTTTCCAAATTTTGGCCCATATACTTCTAAACACTTTTGTTCATGTACCCATCCAGAAGCCTTTTAAATGATGTTCTTGTACCAGCCTCCACCACTTCCTCTGGCAGCTCATTCCATACACGCACCAAACTCTGCATGAAAAAGTTGCCTGTTAGGTCCCTTTTAAATCTTTCCCTTCTCACCTTAAACCTATGCCCTCTAGTTTTGGACTCCCCCATCCTCAGCCTCCAATTCCCCAGGGAAAATATCCCCAGCCTATTCAGCTTCCCACTATAGCTCAAACCCTCCAACCCTGGCAACATCTTTCTAAATCCCTTCTGAACCCTTTCAAGTTTCACAACATCCTTCCTATTGCAAAGAGATCAGAATTGCATGCAGTATTCAAAAAGTGGCCTGACCAGTGTCCTGTACAGTTGCAACAGGACGTCCCAACTCCTATACTCCATGCACTGACCAATAAAGACAAGCATACTAATGCTTTCTTCACTATTCTATCTACCTGAAACTTCACTTTCAAGGAACTGTGAACCTGCATGCCAAGGTCTCTTTGTTCAGTGACACCCCCCAGGACCTTACCATTAAGTTATAAGTCTTGTCCTGATCTGCCTTTCTAAAATGCAGCACCCCACATTTATCGAAATTCAACTCCATCTGCCACTCCTCAGCCCATTGGCCCATCTGATTAAAATCCTGTTGTACTCTGAGGTAACCTTCTTTGCTGTCCACTACACCTCCAATTTTGGTGTCATCTGCAGACTTACTAACCATACCTCCAATGTTCACATACAAATCATTTATATAAATGACAAAAACAAGTGGACCCAGCACCAGTGCCTGTGGCACACCGCTGGTCACAGGCCTCCAGTCTCAAAAGCAATCCTCCACCCTTCGAGCCAGTTCTGTATCCAAATGGCTAGATCTCCCTATATTCCTACGTTACTAAAGACCTATCTCCCTGTATTACTAAAGTCCATATAGATCATGTCCACCACTCTGCCCTCATCAATCCTCTTTCTTACCGCTTCAAAACACTCAATTAAGTTAGTGAGACATGATTTCCCATGCACATAGCCATGTTGATGATCCCTAATTAGTCCATGCCTTTCCAAATACATGTAATTCCTGTCCCTCAGGATTCCCTCCAGCAACTTGCCTACCACTGATGTCAGGCTCACCGGTCTATAGTTCCCTGGCTTTTCCTTACCACCTTTCTTAGTGGCACCAGGTTAGCCAACCTCCAGTCATCTGGCACCTCACCTGTGGCTATTGATGATACAAATATCTCAGCAAGAATCCCAGCAATCACTTCCCTAACCTCCCACAGGGATCTAGGGTACACCTGATCAGGTCCCAGGGATTTATCCACCTTTATGCGTATTAATCATCCAGCACCTCGTCCTCTGTAATATGGATGTGTTTCAAGATGTCGCTATTTATTTTAGGTTACTTTCTTTTGCTTAGGCGACCTCAGATGCAATTTTTAGAGAAAAATAGAAAGATCAACTTCAGCACTGAAAGCTTCATCTGCCACCATAAAGTCTTAATTGGAGAAACACTGTCACTTACCATACACAAGAATACGGAGACATGTGTCTTACCAACCTAGATCTGAGACAAATCCTTCTTCTATCTGATCAATTGGAAATCTTCTTAAAATGGCTTTTATCTATTATGCTGATCTTAATGAAGATAACTGAAAAAAATTCTAATTTTAATGAGACCAGCAAGAACTCTAATTTAAAATGACATGTAAATAGGCAAGAATAATCCGAAACATGAAAAAGAAATTTGCCATAGCAAACTTATTACGTTTCACTTGTTCAAGCAAAATAATTTGAATCATGTGCTGCTAACCTATGGAAGAATTAATCTTGTAGCACTGAATTTGTTACCCAAGAATATACAATTTAGCCTCCTTGATGCAATATATCCTAGGAAACAACTCATTACTGCAGTGGTTTACTATAATATTAGAGCACCACAGAACAAGAAACAAGATAATGTTTATTTATCTGTCAAATTTTGACAATTTTGCTGTAAAACTGAAAAGTACAACATGTTGCTAATTACAGAATTGAGAACACATACAATAAAATGCAATACAATCTATTGCAGTAGCTAAAAAAAAAATTCTTACTAACGGAGTATATTCACAATGAACTGATGCTGGGATTTCCTTCTCAAATTGTTTAGCATCCATAAAATTCCATTGAACGTCTCATTGATACTGCCCTAACTGATGGGATTTATTCAGCAGCTCATACTAGAAAGTCAAGCTCAAAAGGTGGTTCTCACACATACTGGGAAAAGTCCTATGAAAATAGCATAGTCAACTTTGAGGCAACAGAATTCTACGCAAACAAATTATGTAATATTAAGAGTACACTCCATTCACATTTTTTATTTAAGTATAAAGTACTTGGACTTCTCGAATGGCCGAGTGAGTTTATCTAATAAATAGCTAACACAACTAAGTCTGCTTTCAGACAATTAATATCTTTTCTTGAACTGCAGACTAAGAGTTTTTTCCTTCAATCACAGAACATGTGAGGCCAGCTTTTGATACACATTCTTAACTGACCTTGAGAAACTGGCGGTGAGCTGCCTGAACCATTACAGTCCAAGTTGTGTGGATACAGCTCAAGCAACAATATATGTCCAAGTCAGAAGTGTGACTTGCAAAGCAACGTGCAGATGAGCTCTTTATTAACCGTACCCCCGCCGCCCCCAACTACAACCTCTCATATGTCTACTGCTCTTTCCTTTCAAGTAAAGGTCACAGGTTTGGGAGTTGCTGTCACTAAAAAGTGCCTTGGTGAGCTACACAAACATGTTTAGATGGTACTCATTGCAGCAATTTTATGCCATGATTGGGGGAATTAATGTTTAAGGAGATGGCTGGGGTGCTTAGCAAGCAGACTATCTTAGATTATGTCAAGTTTCCTCAGTGTTAGTGAAGGTGCACTCATCTATATACGTGGAGAATATTCCATCACAGTCCTAACTGGTTCCTTGTAGATGATGGTGAGCTTTGAGGAGTCAGGTGGTGAGCTACCTGCTTCAGAATTCAATGCCTCTGGCCTCCTGCTGTCGTACCCACTGCACTTAGATGGCTGGACCAATTCAGTTTCTAGGCAATGGTGACACCCAGAATGTTGATGGTAGGTGCTTCAATGGTGATAATGGTAACTGTAGTCAACGGGAGATAGATAGACTGTCAGTTACTGGAGATGGTCACTGCCTGGCACTTCTGTATAAAGAAATTTTCTTGCCCATGTCTCGCTGCAAATTAGCATGAACTGCTTCAGCGTTTGAGGAATTGTGGACAGAACTGACTACCATGCAAACATCCTCATTTTTAACCTCATGATGGAAGGAGAGTAGTTGACGAAGCAGTTGACAATGGCTGAAATTAGGATACTGTCCTAAGGAACTCACTGCATTTTCTTGTCAAATTGTTTGACCTTCAGCAACTACAACCATCTTCTTTTGTACTAGGTTTGACTCAACCAATGGAGATCCCCATTGCCTTTATATTTGTGAAATTAGCTACAGTTACATAACTGAAACAAAATTATGGCATTAGATGATAAATTTCAGATGTATTGTGACCAACCTTTTAACTATACCGATACATTTTAATTCATGATCATACTACCAAATACATTACTAAAAGAAAGGATTCGGTATATTTTCTGTAGGAATTAAAGGCAGACATTTTAATCAAAATTTCTCAAACAACAATTGTTGTCCAAGAGCTGTCCAAGATTAATTTCACACCAAAGTCAGTAACTGTAGATAATATTATTCAATTTAGAAAGCTTTGTTAGAAAATTGTATCAATAATTATGATTTTTATAACATATTTGTGAAGGATGATGGTAAGGTTACAGAGGGGTATGTTGATAATCTAGGTTATGTCGATATTAAGGGGGAGGTGCTGTTGGCTGTCTTGAAAAATATTAAGGGAGATAAGTCCCCAGGGCCCGAAGCGATTTATCCCAAGATAGCATTGTTGGTAGGTCCTTGGCATCAGTGCCACCAGTTACTGAGTGAGTTTATCACATGCTGAATCAGCTACTGGGGTGGTCCAATTTCAGAACAGCATTCTACAACAATCCTAGGATTTTAGAAGTATGTTTTAAATAATTCACTTGTATATCCTAAACTCAGTGTGCAGCCGAGTGTAATACGTTGAGCAGCTTATTTCTGACACAAAGGAGTATGCAGATGATGTGTGCCACATTGTACAAAATTCTAGGCTTTTATTTGCTGAAGTAGGACATTGCAGTCCAATGCAGCTTCGCAATGTAATTTCTGGATGATACAAATGGAATGCTGAATTCCTCTTTGATGGTCATCCCTAGTGTATTTACAAATTCAATTTTTTTTTAGAAAGTGGATATTGTGGAAACAGGACTTTTAGCCCATCAAGTCCGCACCAACCCTCCAAAGAGCATCCCACCCAGATCCATCCTATCCCTGAATCCCTGCATTTCCCATAGCTAACCCACCTAGCTTGCACATCCCTGGACACTACAGGGTAACTTAGCATGGGCAATCCATCTAATCAGCACATCTTTCCACTGTCGGAGGAAACCGGAGCACCCAGAGGAAACCCATGCAGACACGGGGAGAACGTGCAAACTCTATGCAAACAATCGCCTGAGGGTGGAATGAAACCTGGGTCCCTGGCGCTATGAGGCAGCAGTGCTAACCATTAAGCCAGCGTGCCATCTGGCATCTGGGACTTAGTAACTCATATCAATGTCAGCTATTCAAGATGCAGGTGGTCATCTGAGCTTTCTTTACACATGTCATTAATGTTCTGTGCCTCTTAGCATCTGTAAAACTTGCAGCTTTACTATACGATACTGACAACTGGTAATGGGCATATATAACCCGACCAGCTTGATTCATTTTATGTAAATAGGCATTGGTTACTCAACACTTAACAAATGAAAACCTCTTCATTTCATCTGTGGATACATGCAATAAGAATCAGAAAGTGACTGTACAAAGCCCACAACATACTGTACCAGCCTGCCTTCAAGCAGAAGATCTCATATTATCCATGTTCAGTAACTCACTGTTAAATTATTAGATTCAGTAATGCTGTCCTAGCTGGCACCATCTTCAAGCGATGTTAAGTGACGTCTCTGAATATTGGATCATTCCTCTAAGCTTGTGATCTTTCTGGAAAAATAAAATACACCATGATTATCCGGCAACTTAAACACATTACCATTTCAAGACATACAATCACAATTTGAGAAAATGAATTCAGTTTCAAAAATCAGAAAATAGAATAACTAATTTCAGTAGAAATTACAACAAAACTGCTGAGTGTTGTAAAAGCCCAACAATTCCTTCTAGGACTGGGCAATAATTACCGGCCTTATCAGGAACACCCACATCGTGAGAAATATTTTCTGTAAGTAAAAATATTTGCTCTGAAAGGAATGGCAGTGAAAATAATTGCCACAGTAACTTTATGTGATCTTTCATGTTATATAGCAGGAGTATTATTATTTTTGCAAACTTCCATGTGGTTTATATCACGTCCCAGGCTATATAGCCCATGTTGGCCTGCTTACTGAAGATAAGGAGTTAGATATTGACAATCCCAAGACAGTAGTGTCTTTTAAAGGGTAGTTTGTGTAAAGGATAGCACTACTTAAAATATAGCACTACTTGAAATATAATTTTGCAGAGAAAACATGAGTTATGGAACATATTTATAATTGTGGATCTAGAAGAATGAGACACAATGTCATGCAGGTTGAAGATGGAGAAGGAGTAAACACCATATATACTCAGTTCTAACTATGTACAGGAAGAATGGACTGTTCATAAACGTATTATTTTCTTTGTAACAACTATGAAAAATGTTAATATATTCCACGTGTAGGAAGTTACTGGGTAAATTCAACTTAACAATACTTTCATGTGAAGCTATGTTGACTAATATAGCTAATTGCTGTAAGTTCTTTGCATAGGTATTTCTACCAATGTTAGATAATTAGCATTGAAATCAAATACTGCAATGTCAAATAATTGACACATGTATCATTATGCGGCAGTCAAGAAACATGAGTTAACCTCATTGTCTATTTGTACACTTTTCTTCAAGTTAGATATACTTTTCCACATATCTTTCCAAATATCTTGGATTGTTGAGACAGTGGCCTCAGAGTTATACTTTCACTACTGCTGAGCCAAGTGAACTCCTGCTGATCCATGAAGGGAAACTAGCTGTCAACAATAATCTGATGAGCCTCATCAATAATGTTATTTTTCTATATGTTGTTCCTTCCATTAACATTCTAATTTGTATTCTTCAGCTGAATTGGTAAACACAAGTCATTCATCGAACCTGATTATTAAGGAGTAGTTTTCACTTGATTCAGCACCATTAATGCAACCTTTTATGACACACTGTTCAAATATCCATCAGCTGTAACACAGAATGTGCAGCATGTGTACTGTGGTTCCTATAGATATAACAAAAAAATTAATATACAAAGATTAAGTGCAGAGACACTGGACAAATGTTGGGTTATTTTGCAAACAGCATTTTTTTTTTGAAATGCTGTTTACATTTGGTATGGCAAATCTGCCTTTGCATGATCTCCAACGCCTGCAAGTTATTTAACCATTTGGATGGACTATGCACATATCAGGATGCTTGCTCAATCACAAAATTACAGAAGCCTGTATGTGATTGTTGAATTTACAGGAGAAGCTCATTGGGAATGACTGCAAAGTAAACTGTGACAACAAGAAAATCACCACTGTTAAGGACAGATTATTGTCAGAAATAACACAACTAACCTGTGACAATACAGGGCTAATAACATGGTATTATACTGTACCCATATGTTCAAGGCACTGCATGTGGTTCCATGCAAATACTGGATAAAGCAACATTAGCTTTTCAGCCTTAATTTATAACACTCTAGACTTTATTACCCATAGGACAAATAGTGTTTACTCATTACTGAAACAGGGAAGACCATCAAATCTCAGAGGAAACAGTCTTTTGACTGTTAGCACTTTGCCTTATCGAGTAGACTAACTAAACACACGACACCAAGAGATTTGAGATTTAATTAATAATCTTGGAAATATTCACCTTCTGTCTAAATACCTACAACAATGTGCAGATTTTGCAGGGGAGTTAATTACAAACTGTCAATGTTTGCCATCTTTACCCTTTTGAAATAAGGCACAAGTTCGAGATGGCGGGCAAGCACAGAAGTTACAATCTATTGATTAAGGCTCTGATATCGACTGTGCTCTGGATCGCGCCTCGACCCAGAGTTGTCAATCATTAAATCAGCGAGAATTTCAACTTCCCAGTGCTAATGTTGTCATTGGAAACACCTTAAAAATTTGCACCTCAAATGTAACTGGATTTGTAACAGTGATGTGATTAATGATAAACTATCCTTGAAAAAATGATTTTATAATTGTGCAAGGCTATTGAGTAATCCGTGTTTTTAATCAAATACTTTTTAGTAATTTTTTAAAAAACATTTTCACAACATGTTCGCTTTCACCCTCACCTCGATCTTCCATTTGTTCCATGTAAACTATCTTTAAAGTAGCATTATTTTATTGTTGCTTGTTTCATGTTTGTTTGCCTGTGGTGACATCGGACACAGAATTTATAAGCAAAAGATCAAAGGGTCAGCGAACTGATGCAAATGTTTTGAACAAATCTAAGATGGCTGTTATATCTTTGATCAGTTAGAAAGGAGATGAAGGTTTCGACTGATTAATATGCAAATCCCAGAATTTCTTTCAAGTCACTGCCCCAAGATAACTAAGGGTTTTAATAGTATACCAGAGGTGACATCTCAGGTCAAACAATGCATTTTAGATGTCACCTCTGGTATAGTGATAAAACCCTTAGTTATTTTGGGGCAGTGACTTGAAAGAAATTCTGGGATTTGCACATTAATCAGTCAAAATCTTCATCTCCTTTCTAACTGATTAAAGATGTAACAGCCATCTTAGGTTTGTTCAATACATTTGTATCAGTTCTATGACCCTTTGATTTTTTGCTTATAATTTCTGTGTCTGATGCCACCTCTCTCACTAACAGCTGAATAGGGGGAAGACTCTAAAAGCCTGTGTTTTCAAATAAACCTGTTGGACTACAACCTGGTGTCGTGTGATTTTTGACCATGCCCACCCTAGTCCAACATCGGCGCCTCCACATCATGTTTGCCTGTGAACATCCCTTTGCAATTGCTCGACTAGACAGCTAAGTGTCATCACCCCGTTACATGCTGGTAAATTCCCTGTAAAAAAGAAACTCTGATTAATTGCGATATGAACACAAGCTGACGGAGCTGAAATTCTCACTAGAAAGATTATGGAATTCTCACTGTAAGAAGTCAGTGAGGCTTACTCCAAGGTCAGCAAACTGCAAACTCAGGGCCATGAAATAATAGCCTTGGGTCCTTCCAAATATACATCCATTGCAACCAAGTACAATAAGCACCCAGGTGTCCACATAAAGCATTTTTAACAATGTCAAACGTAGAATTTGGAAGAGAAAGGCACTTGTATGTTATTGTCACATTTTACTTAAAATTGACTTCAGAATGTTTAATAACAGTTTGTATGTGTATTATTGCAGTCCAATTGCATGGATTTAGCAGTGAAGAAGGGGTGACATGATGGCTCAGTGGTTAGCACTGCTGCCTCACAGTGCCAGGGATCTGGGCTCAATTCCAGCCTTGGGCAATTGTCTGTGTGGAGTTTGCACATTCTTGCTGTGTCAGCGTGGGTTTCCTCCCAAAGTCCAAAGATGAGCAGTTTAAGTAGACTGGCTGTGCTAAATTGCCCAAAGTATCCAGAGATACGCAGACTAAGAGGATCAGCTATGGGAAAGGCAAAGTTACCAGGAGAGTATGGGATGCCCTTTGGGGTCAGTGTGGACTCAACAGGTCAAATGCCCCATTTCCACATTATATGGATTCTATGATATAAAGTATTGCACATTCAGCCTAAAACAGCATAACTATGTCAATGATTTTCTTAATATATTGATCGAGCCTTTAGCCTTTGCACAAAGTAGGATGGTTAACTATAATTGACAACTGTTTGGATATTTTACAAACACAAGCATTTTTGAAGTGCTCTTTGCGCTTGTTCCAGAAAATGTGCCTTTTCATGACCTCCAACGGCCCAGGCTAAGACACATTCCAGACTTTTCTGCAAGTCATTTAAACACAAATGTGAATAATGCATATATGAGGACTTTTGATCATTCACAAAATTACAAAAGCCTGTATGCGATGGTTGAGTGTGCAGGAGCATCTCATTCGTAATGGCTGCAAAGTGAACTGTATTCCCTGTGGCAAGAACAAAAAGATGTGTCACTATTAAGGGTAGATTACTGTCAGCAATTTACTTTCTCTGATGAAGAATTTATTCTATTTTTAATATGTTTTGCTTTTAAAATTGAAGTCTACTTAATTCAAAGATCTTCTCTGAAACCAAGACAACAATGAATAAAGTTCTTTTGACTAATGCTCTGATATTATAAAACCATCTCATCCCAGATCATCCCTTGATTCTCCGGCCTCAACATTCTTGTGGTGTAGTTTTATCACTAAAAAAGGAAATCACTGAACGGCCCCCTTTAGTTCTCTATCATGCCTGTGGAAAAATCAATCCAATTATTTCCAATCCACTGATGTTTCCCCATAGATCTGTTATTTTTATTACCTTTAAGTATTTATCCAATACCCTTTCAAAAGTTTGAACTTGCTTCCACTGCGCATTTTAGGCAATACATTTGAGATCACAATAACGGATTGTGTGAAACAAATTCCTTCATGTTGCCTCTAGTTCTTTTCTCTAACACGATAAATTGATGTCCTCTGGTTCCCAAACTATCTAGCGCCAAAAATAGAATAGGGAGAAACTATCAAAACTGTCCATGATTTTGAACATTTCCATCAAATCTATTCTTAATTTTCTAAGAACAAGCCCTGCTTTCTAGATATTTGAAATCCCTCATTTGTGGTACCATCTCAGCCCGTTAGGTCCTGACATCCTTCCTAAGGTATGTTGCCCAGACTGAACTCAATATTGCAGGAGAGATCTACCAATTGTTTTGTGAAAGTTTACTACAATTTCTTTGGCTTATGTACTCTATACCTCCATTAAGAAAGTCATGGCTCCCATCTGGATTTTTAAAATCCTTATCAACTTGTCCCACTATGTTCAATGATTTGTGTATACATACCACTAGATCCTTCTGTTTTTACACTATCAAAATTGTACCATTGGTTTATATTGTCTCTCCTCATTCTTCCTGCCAAAATGAATTACTTCACTGTTTGATGTGTTAAATTTCATCTGCTAGGTTTTTAACCATTCTCTGGTTTATGCACTCAAGTCTGTTATTATCTTCTTCACTGCTTACTAAATATGGATTTTTTGTCATCTGTAAATTTTGAAATATGCACTATTTACTATGAACTTTAGACCCGATAGTGAATCATCAGCAATGTTGAAACACAACGATATACTTCCAGCCAGTCTGATAAACAATCATTTACCACTACCTGTCTCTCAGTCATGCTGCCACAGTCCCTCTAATTGGATGAATTTATTTTTTCTTACTCGTCGAAAGTAGAGCACTTTGCCACATGCCTTTGCAAAGTCCATATGCATTACATCAACTACACTACCCTATTTAACCCTATTCAATAATCTTCATTAAAAGAACTCAATCAAGTTAGTCAATTGGCCTTTAAGAAATATATGCTGACTTTCATCAATTAGCCCATACTTTTCTAAGTGCCAATAAACCTTTTCCCTGAATATTGCCTCTAATAGGCTCCAGACTATAAATGTTAGGTTGAAGGGAAGTTCTGTGGCATCACAGTAGTGCCTGTATTTCTGGGCCAAATGGTCCAGGTTCCAGTCCCACCTGCCCTAGAAGGGTCATATCATGTCAGTTGATTAAAACGACACAGGGCCTTGTAGTGCAGTGGCAGTAGCCCTAACTCTAAACCAGCAGATAGATTTAAGCCCCACTTGCTCTGGAGGCAGGTCTTAACATGTCCACACACGTTGATTAAAAATATATCAAAGTTAGGCTAACATTTATCTTTCAGGCTATTTCCCCTCCCGTTTTTGAAGAGTATATAATTTATAATCCTTCTGTGTCTGACACAATCAATTGGAAGGTTGTTGTCAGAGCCTCCATAATTTCCATCTTACTTTCATAAGTGGGACACCTACCAACCTGACAGGTGCCTTCTTGACTCTGGCCAACCAATGTTTTGTTTTCATCCTATCCAATGTCTCTGCCAAGTCCTCCTTTACTGTTGAGTAGGCAGCATCCTTTACTTAGTCATACTCCTAGCCATGGCCCATCAAAAGAATCCTTTTTGATCCTGTATTGGCCCTGCTCCCTTTTACTATGTATACATTTATAAAGAGTATTGGTTTCCCTTCTATATAACCTCTAATACTGTCTTATAATTTCTCCTTGCCACTCATTCCTTTTTTTGAGAACATTTTTGTATTTGTTGTATTTAGCAATTTTACATTTGCCATGAACTGGTTTTATTGACCCACATTAATATCTCATTGGTCTTACAAGGTCTAGCTTTGAATGTACATCCCTTCTCGTTTACAGAATATCTATTCTGTACCCAAACCTTCTCTTCTTTAAAGGCCACCTATTGTTCAGTTATGTCTTATCTACCAATATTTGATTCCAATTTACCTGTACCAGATCACATTTGAATTGAGCACTCCTCAAATTAAGTATTTCATTACGCTGTATTGGTCTTTATCCTTTTGCATAACAATTCTAAAACTTGTGAAAGTATGGTCATTATTCCCTAAAGGTTTCTCCACAGAAGCACGTTCAACCTTGTCCCTCAGAACCAGATCCATTATCGTTCCTTGATTGAGTTTTTTCTTTCTTATTTCTTTCCCTGTTTTCCTGACCACACGTAGCCAGGAACATTTAAGATCCCAAATTCTCCCTTTCTTGGAGGCACGTCTGTTATTGCCACTGTATTATCGTCCCAGGTAATCTGTGGCTGACAAATTCTTATCATCATAGTCCATACATTTACGTGTATGCATTCATCGTAGTCCACCTTGCCTTGACCTCATTTGATCCCATCTATTTCTGAACTATTCTTTACTCTAATGTTATTCATGTCTCCCAGTCATTTGTGAATCTTATTTTTCTTCTTAAAATGTTCCATTCTGTGCCTGTCTTTCTGCTAAATTAGTCTGAAACCTCTTCAGAGCATGTTAACCATTAGCAAGAACTATTATTTTAATTCTTTCAAGGCGTAAACTGTTCATCTTGAACTGATTTTGCTTACCCAAAACTTGTACCAATGCCTCACGAATTTGGAGAACTCCAAAGTAATGAGTGTTTCCAGTCACTGGTTGACCTGTTTTTATCCTATTGAACCTTTACACTCTCTCCTGTTTGACACAGCGAGTAATCTAAAGATTGCTACTTTTGAGATCCTATTTTATAACTTTCTCCTAAGCTCATGAAATTCTGACCATAGCACCAGAATCCTTTTCCTTCCCATGCCATTGCTTTCCACATGGATTATGACTTGTGGCTACTCATCTTTTCCTCTCAAAATTTCCTGCATTTTCTCAATGATGTACTTTACACTGACAAGAGGGACCTATCACACTTTTATGGACTCATGTTGACAGATATAAAAAGAAAGAACTTGTAGTCATCTAGTTCTTTTCACAGACACAGGGCATTCCAAAACACTTTACAGTCAACAAAATACTTTTGAAGGTTAGTCAATATTGCAATGTATGAAATACAGTCGTCAGTTTACACACAAGCTTCTACAAACAGCAATGTGATTATGGGCAGATAATGGAATGGCACAGTGGCTCAATGCTTCGCACTGCTGTCTCATAGCACCAGGGATCCAAGTTCAATTTCAGCCTTATTCGCAGTGTCGTTGTGGAGTTTACATTTACTCCCCATGTCTACATGGGTTTCCACAGGGTGCTTCAGTTTCCTCCCACAGTCCAAAGATAAGCAGATTTCTATCTCAGTCCTAATGCAGTACTCCAATGAGGCTCAAGACAAGCTTCTCCACCTTGGCACCTTAACAGCCTCAGCACTCAAAACTGACTTTAACAATTTCAGAACATGAACACCCTCTCCCTTGTTCTTTCCCTTCCCAACACGATAGGTCCTGTCCTGTTCCTCTTTTTGGACAATGTAACACTTGCTGAGTCACCTCCCCCCACCTCTGTTCAAGGCCCTAAAACACACCATCCAGGTGCAGTTTGAGGTAATACTTAATTTGTGTTGCTTAATATTCATCATTCATTAACACTATTCCACAGCATTTCAGTGCACCGATTCTCCGTCACTGCTTTTAGTTTATTACATTGTCAAGTGTTGCACTTTGACTTTATCACAACTAATAAGTAACTAATTATATTCTCTTATACCAACATGAAGTTCAACCTTTAATGGTGAATGACGTTTTCAGCAGGAGATAGAAGCAATTTCACAGTCTGAAGTTTGATCGTTTATCTATTAGACACTGGATGCTAGGAAACCAAACTTATTAAAATTCCATTAAATGATTTTAGTAATGCCCTTCATCTGGTTTACCATCATCTGGGTGGTCGTCAAACTTTTAACAATTGCATGTATTGCGGTCAAATTGGATGGGCATATAAACCCTGTAAACATTTGAATGAAACAGTTGCTCACAAAAAATGATTTTTTTTAAGATATTAGAGGCATCAAGGGTATGGATAGAAAGCAAGAATATGGTGTTCAGCAATAGAAACAGTCATGATTGTAACGAATGGCACAGCAGGCTTGAAAGGCTGAATAGCAAACTTCTACTCCTAGTTTCTATGAAAAGAAACCTCAACAAATGGCACAGTTCCTAATAGTCTCTAGAAAAACTGCAAATAGGCCTTTTAATATGTACTCTTTTACCAATGTATATAATTTGTATTGATTGCAATTTTTTTATGAAGTTCAGGATATTCAAAGCACTAAGATGTACCGACAGGAGGTAGGTATTTGAGGAGAGAATTGGGGTGAACATGAAGAACATGAGGGTTCTTCTGATCTCACGCTTTAATTTCAGTGAAAACTTTGGAGAAATTGTATTATTAACAATTTATGCCATTTCTAGAGGGTTTCTGTTGATCTGTCACCAAACTCCTATGATAGTTTTCGAAATTATTTAACAGTTCTTGGGAAGGAGATGGGTATAATTGCAGCAGAAAATATTGTGGAAATCATGAGCTTTGTTATCACTTTAACATTGTAATGTTTTTGACGTGTGGCATAAAAGGCAGCCATGCTACAGTATATAACATAGACAACGGGGGTCTCCTGCTGACTGAACAGCCAGTGGAAGCCCAAACAATGCATCTTTTGCTTTATTCATCATGTGATTTGGATGTTTATAGCTAGGCCAGCATTTATTGTCCATCTCTAATTGCCCTTGAGTTAGTGACAGTGAGCTGGCTTCTTGAACTGCTGCAGTCCTTAATGGGTATGCTGTTAGTATATACAAATGAATTAGGAGAAAAAATAGGCAATTCAGCATTTCAAACCCTGATGTGCTGCAGTGTGTGTAGTTTGGCCTCCAGTTTAAAAATTCAGAGCCAAAGTTCCTATACTGAGGTGTGTTCGTTTTGGATCTCACTGTCATCCAGAAGCTCCCACATTCTGCAATGGCATCACATCACCTGCCCTGTCATCTGTACTAGATATTAGTTTACTAATATGTATTACAGATGACAGGGCAAGTGATTCATTACTAATTCATTATTCTATGGTGCACCTCTTTTGGGGCTGTTGTGGTGCAGATGTAGCGTCTTTACTTCTGAACAAGGAGGCCTGGGTTCAAGTTCCAACTGTTCCAGAGTGTGTCATAACACCTCTGAACACACAAGTTAGAAAAATATCGAAAACAAAGTACAGCCAATACCTTCCAAAGAGTTTCAGCACTGTCAGCAAATTTTACAATGCTGATAAAACGGAGAGTTTCTAATATTGCCAGCTATTGATTTAACTGCTACTTCTGCTTCAGAAAATTGGAAATCAAATGCTGGAGGTTGAAAAAAGGAATAGAAAGGGGAAAAGAAAATCCCCATGCCTCCAACCCTGCCTTCACTGAACTTCCCACTCAGCAAACTTTACATCTTCCAGTAAAACTGAAGCCAGTGTGAATTAGGAGAGGTGGGGGACAAGAGTTCTCTGCTGATTACAGTCATACCTAGTACAAAAGAAGACGGTTGCTGTTGCTGGAGCACAATCATCTCTCTCCAAAACAGGAGATCTTCAAGGTAGTGTCCAAGATCAACCACTACCAGCAACTTAATCATTGACTCTCCCGCCGTACGATCACAAGAAATTGGAGCAACAGTAGACAATTCATCCCCTTGAGGTTATTCAATCATTCATTAAGAATATTTCTGATACAATTGTGGTTTTAACTCCACTGTCCCATTTTTCCCCCATTACCCTCAACACCCATATGGATCAAAAGTCCATCTATCTGTGTTGAATATATTCAATGATCCAACTTCCATTGTGTCAAAAGTAAGTACGTTCACTGATGATTGTAGTATTCAAATACTTCCACAACTTGTTAGATGATGAATGTGTACATGCTAACATGCAACAAAAACCTGTTCAACAGCCAGGATTAGGCTAATAATCAGCTAACATACAAATTGCTCAAGTGCCAGCAAATGACTATCTTCAACAAGAAAAAGTCTAACCGCCTCCACTTGACATTCACTGGCATTACAGTACCATCATCGAATTCTCCACCTTCAATATCCATCAGTTTACCATTCACTAGAAACTTAACAGATCCAGTCATATAAATACTGCAGCTCCAAGATTAGATCAGAGGCTGGGCATTCAAAGCGACTAAGTCACCTCCAGACGTCAAAGGCCTGTCTACCATCTATACAGCACAAATCAGCAACACTTGCCTGGATGAGTGAAAATCCAGCAAAATTCAAGAAGCTCAACGCCATCCAGACCAAAGCAACCCTTTTGATTGGTACCCAAACCACCTCCTTACCATATTAACTCACTCCATAATGGGCACATCATGGTTGCAATCTGTGCCATCTATAAGATACACTGCAGCAACTGATCAGGGTTTTTATGATAACTTTTCCAAAGTCCTGATCACTGTCATCCAAAAAAAGATCAGGTGCATGGGAATAATGACACATCAACGTTATCTTCCCCTACCTCCATCACCATCCACAGCCTCATTCCACAAATCACGCTGTATTCTATTTAAGAAATATATCACCATTCCTTTGTGTGGTTAGGTCAAAATAATGAAATCTTACCAACAGTTGTTCAGAAAAGCAGTTCACTACCACCTGCTCAAAGGTAAATAGGGATGGGCACAACTGTTGACATTGAGAGTGTGCTCACATCCGGTGAATAAATAAAGGTCTTCTTCACAATCACATGGCAGTTGTAACAAGGGTGATTTAATTTTTTCTATATTTTCTGCTCCATAGCCAGTTGATTCACAGCTGGCTGGTTGTTGGATGAGGCAAGCAGCAGAACGAGGTGGATTTAAAAGGCATGAGAGAGGTGGGGCTTGGCATGGATAGAGCCTATTTGGGGCAACAATGGTGATTGCACCAGGTGGGGTGAGGGTAGATTAACTGATGTAGGGTAAAGACAGAGATGAAGAGAATGGGAGATGGGGGAAACAGGACTCACAGGAAGATATGGCTTAAGCGGGGGTACAGGTAGAGGAAATGACACTGGAAGCTTGTTCATCCTAAAAAGATATTCATGCTCCTCCTGGTCCACGAGCAATGCTGTCAAGACAATTATATAATAGATCTAGCTTCCTTTTACCTGCCACATTTCTCAGAGCTAGGGATGTCAGGCAATGAGTTCGTAATAGAGTCCTTGTTATTTTGGGAGGGGTGTAGCCTCCCCAAATAATGTTATGGATTGACTCACTTCTTCTGAGTGGATTGGTTAGTCACCTCCCCTAAAACCAAAAGTGGGAAAATAGCTTTGGTTTGAGTTTCAAGTGATTTAAGTTTTCACTTTCCATCAACCTAAATGTAATGTATTAGGAATTAAAACTAGCCCCAGGTTTCTTTATCCATTGTTGCTCTGTAGAACTTTCCTTTTGACCAAGGCGATCAAGTGGTATCAAGACAGAACTGAAACCTTTGGGAAAGGCCAAGTCTTTCAGCTAGCAATATCAAAAGGTGTCTGACCTTTCCTTTAAAATTGAAAGAAACAAGCCAAAGTGAGATGACAATGGGACAAGTTTTAATTTATTTTATCAAAGTAGCTCATGGCAGAAAATTCTGTAAACATATTTTTTAATACCCCAGGAAGTATTTTTAACTGACAAAATGTAACATGTCTATAGTAGTAATGGGCCAGAACTAGAAGCTATGACCAGTTTAAAATGTAATGGCCAAAGGCTACCAGTCAGAATTGAAAGGTGAAAGCATACAAGAGTGACAAGTAGGGAAGACAACAGCAGGGGATCATAGCTCAGTCAACAAAGGACATGCAGAGCTGTTTGCAGGAGACTAGAGCTTTATCAGTAGCACCCATGAGCAAAGGAAACAGAAGATAAGACACAGCTACAGGTAGAAACATATTAAGTAACGGATGGGTCATTACAAAAGAATAGTAAAGATAGGGAGTGGGAGTATGGCAGAGTGGTAAGTGAGCCACTTTGAAACAACAGGGTGGTTTGTCATGGGAGAACTGGGATGGGTTAGGTGGGTGTAAGATTTTGCAGGACCAACAAGTATGGACCAAGGGGTGTGATGAATAAAGAAGGCTTCTTGAGAATGGAGCAGTCCTGATTGCAGAGAAGGCAGAAAATAGGAAATGAGTCAGCCCAGTCGTGGAGTATAGGAGCGCAAGCCGGAGGAACCAGTTAACTAAACGAAAAGGAGTTTGTAACCTAGAAGAAGCAAAAAAGTCTAAAAATTAAATTTAAAAAAATCTAAATAAAAAGTTACATCACTTAACTTAAAAAAACAAAATTAAGACACAAAAATCAGAAAATCATAAGTGATGTCAATTGTAAATTATTACCTTAGGCAGTTGCAATGTTAAATATCAAACAAGAAATTGTGGCAGTTGAAGATGATTTAATTGGATAAAACATCTACATTTTCAGTTAGAGATATGTAAAATAAGTAGCATATAAAATATGGCTTATGATTGTTTAGACTGTTTTTTTAAACTGATGAAAGATACTGATTAAGCAATCTTTAACTGGTAACATGCTTAGACTTGGTGAGGGCTGCACCCATAAATTCCTTCGTATATATGTAAATTCATTCATTTCTGGCCTGTACTTGTAGAATTGTATTAAGCACAATGTATTTTCTCTCAATGTACTAGCTTTCTGTTCTAGTAGGCAAGTCTACAAGCGTTTCTGTTTAAATGCAGATCATCCTGAAACTAATCAGTCTGACTCAATTTTCATTTGCCTTTATCAGTCAGAGCATTGAGTATAGGAGTTGGGACGTCATGTAACTGCAATACTGTATATAGTTCTGGTTGTTCTGCTATAGGAAGGATGTTGTTAAATTGGAAAAGGTTCATAAAAGATTTACAAGGATGTTAGTGGGACTGGAGGGTTTGTGTTACAAGGAGAGGCTGGATAGACTGGTGCATTTTTTCCTCAAGCGCAGAAGGTTGAGAGCTGACCTTACAGAGGTTCATAAAATCATGAGGGGCATAGATAAGGTGAACAGCAAAGGTCTTTGTTCTAGGGTATGAAAATTCAAAACTACAGGGCACAGGTCTAAGGCAAGAGGGGAAAGATTTAAGAGGGGGCTTGAGGGGCAAATTTTTCACACAAGAAGGTGGTGCATATTTGGAATGAACTGCAAGAGGGAGTAGTAGGGGCAAGTACAATTACAACATTTAAAAAGACATTTGGAAGGGTACATGAATAGGAAAGGTTTAAAGGGCTACAGGACAAAACACATGGACTAGTTTAATTTGGGAAAGCTGGTCGGATGGACAAGTTGGACCAAAGGGTCTGTTTCCATGCTGTATGACACAATGAGATAGCATAAAATCCAAATTGCTTCCAGGAAGCCATCAGTTTTTTTTAAATCCTTTCCTGAAATGTGGATGTCACTAGGAGGGCCAGCACTTGTTTCCCATCCCTAGTTGCTTAAGAAAGTGGTGGATGATTAGCTGCCTTCTTGAACTGTTGCAGTGAATTTGGTATGGTACACCAACACTGCTGTTAGAGTTCCAGGATTTTGATCCAGTGACATGGTTCCAAATCAGGATAGTAAGTGGCTTGCAATGGGATTTAAAGGTAGTAGTGTTCCCAAGCATCTGCTTTTACTCCTTCCAGATAGTCATGGGGGGTGGGTTTCCAAAGTGCTGTTCGAAGAGACTTGGCAAGTTGCTGCTGTGCATCATGGATATGATACTTACTGCCGCCACTACGTGACTGTGGTGGAGTGAGTGAACATGGGATGTCAAAAATTAAGCAATTGTTCCGTAATTGCATTCTGCTAGCAAGGTACCTCTTAAACGTTGCCTATTGTATTCACCTCCTCCACCGGCTCTGGCAACACATTCCAAGCACTTACCACCCTGCAAAAAAAAAACCTGCCTCTCGCATGTCCTTTAAACTTATCCTCTTTTACCTTAAACCTATGTCCCTTAGTAACTGACACTCCTACCCTGGGATAAAGACTTGACTATCCACTCTATCTATGCCTCTCATAATTTTGTAAACTTTTATCTGACTGCGCCTCATCCTTTTACATTCAAGTGAAAACAAGCCAAGTTTGTCTAGTCTCTCCTCATAGCTGAAACCGTCCAAACTAGGCAGCATATTAATAAATCTTTTCTATGTCTTCTCCAAAGCCTCCATATCGTTCTGGTAGTGTGGCGACCAGAACTGTGCACAACATTCCAAATGTGGCCTAACTAAAGTCTATACAGCTGCAACACAACCTGCCAATTTTTATACTCCATGCCCCGACCTGTGAACTCTGCCAATCACCGTATGCTTCCCTCCTGCATCAACCCGCATTTGACCGGATTAAACTCTATCTGCCATTTCTCCACCCAAGTCTCTAGCCTATATCCTGGTGTATCCTCTGGCAGTCCTCCTTGTGGCTCCCCCAGTCTTTGTGTCGTCTGCAACCTTACTAATCAGGCCATTGACATTCTCCTCCAAATCATTTACATATATTATAAACAACAGGGACCCCAGTACTGATTCCCGCGGGACACAATTGGTCATAAATTGCCATTTGAAAAACATCCTTCCACTGCTACGCTCTTTATGACTGAGCCAGTTCTGTATCAATCTTACCAGTTCACCATGGATACCATGTGACTTCACCTTTTGTATCACCCTACCATGACGGACCCTGTCAAAGGCCTGGCTAAAGTCCATATAGACAACATTTATCACCTTGCCCTCAATCATCTTTGTCACTTACTCAAAAAACTCAATCAAGTTTGTGAGACCTTCCTTGCACAAAACTGTGCTGCATGTTGCTAATACGTCCACATTTCCAAAACGTGAGTAAATCCTACACCCAAGAATCTACTTCAATAATTTCCCTATCACAGACATACAGTTCACTGGCCTGTAATTTCCAGGTATCAGTTGCCTTTCTTAAACAAATGAACAGCATTGGCTATTCCCCAGTCCTTTGGCACCACTCCTGTGACTAAAGAGGACACAAAGATTTTGTACAAGAATCCAGCAATTGCCTCCCTCAGCATTCTGGTATAGATCCTATCAGATCTTGGAGACTTGTAATGCTTTTCAAAACACCCAACACCACCTCCTTTTTTACTTTGACATCCCCTAGAATATCAACATACCCCTCCTGAGACTCACCATCCACCACGTCCTTCTTTGTGAATACCAATGCAAAGCATTTGTTAAGGACTTCACCCATTTCCTCTGGCTCCATGCATAGATTCTCTTTTTAGTCCTTGAGTGGACCTACTCTTTCCCTAGCTATCCTCTTGCTCATTACATATGTACAAAATACCTCGAGATTTTCCTTAATCCTGCTTGCCAAAGATATTTCATGGCCCCCTTCAGCCCTCTCACCTACTACCTTTATATTCTTCAAGGCCTCCATCTGTCCTCAGTTTCGTAAACCTTATATATGCCTCCTTTCTCTTTTTGACTAAGTCCTCAATTTCTCTTGTCAGCCAAAGTTCACAAAGCTTGGGGGAGTGAGGAGAGTGTGGGGGATGGGGGAACGAGGAGAGTGTGGCGGGGGGGGGGGGGGGTGAGTGGATG
>JAHRHZ010000144.1:41121186-41140686 GCA_024137785.1 Ginglymostoma cirratum
AGGTTTAGAATTGGCAGACATGAAGAAGCTCAAAAGTTTAAAAGTACTTACCTGGGAAGGGCTAATTTCAATGGGTTGGAAAGGATCTAGAAAGAGTGGAATCAAAAATTAGCATGCAAAACAGTAATTGTACGATGGGAAGTGTTCAAAGAGGGGTTGGCTTATGTCGACAATAGACACATTCCCAATAGAGGCAAAACTAGAGCTCCCTGGTTACCTCAAGATAAAGAAGTTAAAATGAAGCCTAGCGAGGAAGCAAATGACAAATCCAAATTTCATAATGCAGTGCAGCTAAAATTGAACAAGAAATCATGAAAAAGGTAACAAGAAGGGTAAAGGAAGGCATCAGAATAGATTCACAACTAAATTAAAGGGGTCTGAAAGGTTTTCCATAAACACACAACTAGTAAAACAATAGTGAAAGGAAGATTTAGGAAGGGTGTTGTCATAGTGATAATGTTGTTGGATGTGTATTCCTGACAGCTGGGCTAATGTTCTGGGGAAAACAAAAATTGCTGGAAATCACAGCAGGGCAGGCAGCATCCATGGAGAGACAGCAAACTAAGTCATCCAGATTCGAAACATTAGCTTGCTATCTCTCCATGAATGCTGCCTGACCCGCTGTGATTTCCAGCATTTTTATTTTCAGTACAAACTCCAGCATTTGCAGTAATTTGCTCCTATAATGTTCTGTTAACAAATTTGGAATTAAAAGCTATAGTAATCATGACATGAAGTTATCATCAGTTATAAAAACCCATTTGGCTTACAAATGCTCTTTAGGGAAGAAATTCACCTCATGTAGACTATACATGACTCCAGGTTCACAGCAATGTGATTGACTCCCAAATGCCTTCTAAAAGGCCTAGCAAGCAATGTTCCCTTTGAGCTGTAAGGTTCTGGGCATGGTGATTGGTGACAGCAAGCTGATTGTGGGATTGATTTCTGGTCCTGGAAATCTCTGCCATACACGGACCTCAGGGACCTGCACAGCCAGGAAGAAAATTAAAGGAAATGCTGCTAGCAAGCCATCAGTTGTATCAAACCACTACAAAGTCTAGTAAAAGGAAAGAAACTGGACAGACCAACAAGCATTGACGGAAGCACTAGAATCAACAGAACACATAGCCCTGGTTAACTTGTGTTGAGGGCTTGTGCTGAAACTGAGAAAGCTATCCTACAGACTATTTCATGCATAGGTATTCTGACTGAATCATATCGTACAGACAATGTATAAGCCATCATCATCATCTCTATCCCTGGGTAGGTGGCACACTGGTATGCAGTTGGGAGGGTGTTGCTCTAGCAGTCTTTAATGAAGATTCTGGACTCCAAATCTCATTGAATCAGGACAAACGTAGGGCATGGAAACCTCATGTTGGTTACTGCATACCAGCGTCCTGCTCCTACCCTAGCTGAACAACCAGTATCCCTCCAGGTGGAATATCACTTCAAGGATGCACCAAGGGTGGCATCAACACAGAATTTGCTCCAGATTGTGCACTTCAAAGTCCATCATCGAAACTGGCTTGGTAGCACCACTGCTGGCTGAGCTGGTCAGGTCCTAAAGGATTTAGCTGCTGGACGGGATCTGTAGCAGGTAATGTGAGAATCAAAAAGTTGGAAAAAAATATTTGCCCTCATCTCACCACTCTGCCTGTCACAAGTCCATGACAACATCAGTAAGAATGACAACCACACAGTCCTTATGCAGATGAAGTCATATCTCTATGTTGAACATACCTTCCAATGTGTTGTGTGGCACTACCACTGTGTTGAATACAATACATTTCAAACAGATCTAGCAAATGTAGATCTGGCAGATGGAGTTTACTTCGGAAAAATGTGAAGTAATGCACTTTGGAGGTCTAATCCAGATGGAAAATATATAGGAAATGGCAGAACCCTTAAAACTACTGACAGGCAGAGGGATCTGGGTGTACAGGTACACAGGTCACTGAAAGTGGCAACACAGGTGGAAAAGGTAGTCAACAAGGCATACAGCATGCTTACCTTCAACAGCCGGGGCATTGAGTTTAAAAATTGGCAGGTAATGTTGCAGTTTTATAGAACCTTAGTTAGGCCGCATTTGGAATATTGTGTTCAATTCTAGGCGCCACACTACCAGAAGGCTTTGGAGAAGGTACAGATAGGAATTACCAGGATATTGCCTGGTATGATAGCCATTAGCTATGAGGAGAGGGAAACATGGGTTGTTCTCACTGGAATGATGGAGGTTGAGGGGCGACCTGAAAGTGGTCTACAAGATTATGAAGGGCATGAACAGAGTGGACAGTCAGAAGTTTTTTCCCAGGGTGGAAGAGTCAGTTACGAGGGGCCATGGTTTAAAAGTGATGTATGAGGCAAGCTTTTTACAGAGAGGGTGATGGGTGCCTGGAACTTGCTGCCGGAGGAAGTAGTGGAAGCAGACACTATAGTGACTTTTAATGGGCGTCTTGACAGATACATGAATAGGATTGGAAAAGGGGGTTACGGTCCCCGGAAGGGTAGGGGGTTGTAGTTGTGACAGGCAGCAGGTCAGTGTAGACTTGGAGGGCTGAAGGGCCTGTTTCTGTACTGTAATTTTCTTTGTTCTTTGTTCTTTAATTCAAGACTGGTCATCTGTAAGATACTGTGGCCATCGGCAGCAGCAGAATTGTAATTAAACCACAATCTAAAACCTGATGGCCTGGCATATTCCCCACTCTCCCACTACCACCAAGCCAGGGGATCAAGCCTAGATCAATGAAGAGTGCAAGAAGGCATGCCAGGAGCAGCACTAGATATACCTAAAAATGAGCTCTCAACTTGATGAAGGTACATTAGGACTAGATGTATGCCAAACTTCAGAAGCAGCAAATACTTGACGTAATTAAGGAATCCCACAATCATTAGATCAGATCTAAGATCTGCAGTCCTGCCAATTATGATTGGTGGTGAACAATTAAAGACTACTCTGCAGAAAGTAGTTCCACAAATATCCCCATTCCTTATAATGGGGAAGCCCAGCCCATTAGTGCAAGAGGCAAGGCTGAAGCATTTGCAACAACCATCAGCCAGAAGTGCTGAGTGGACAATGCATCTCAGCCTCCTTCTGAGATCCCTAGAATCATAGATTTAAGCCTTAACCCAATTCAGTTTATTCCTGTGATATCAAGAAACAGCTGGTGGCCCTGGATGCTTCAAAAGCCATGTTTCTTGACAATATTCCGGCAACTGGATTATTGATAATGGCAGGATAAGAAACTCCATTCGGAGCTCCTCTGCTCGCCAGTTCCTTTTCCTTTCCTTTCCATTTTTCTCTCCTCAATGAAGTATTTTTTGCTTAGCCCTCCCCACCCCTATAACTTTTAACTACCCCTATCTGGAGAAAGGAATCAAGGGAGACTCATTTTTAGGTGAACCACAAGGATCTGTCCTGGGTCCTCTTTTAATTGTGATTTTTGTAAATGATTTGGATGAAGGAGTGGAAGGGTGGATTAGCAAGTCCGCAGATGATACGAAGGTGGGTCGTGTTGTGGACAGTGCAGGGGGCTGTTCTAGGTTAGAAAGGGACATTGATAGGATACAGAGCTGGGCTGAGAAGTGGCAGATGGAGTTTAACCCTGAAAAGTGTGAGGTGATTCATTTTGGAAGGACAAACTTGAAAGCAGAATACAGGGTTAACGGAAAGATTCTTGGCAGTGTGGAGGAGCAGAGGGATCTTGGAGTTCACGTTGACAGTTCCCTGAAAGCTGCCACCCAGGTGGATAGAGTTGTTATGAAGGCGTATGGTGTGTTAGCTTTCATCAATAGAGGGATCGAATTCAAGAGCCATGAAGTTATGCTCCAGCTATACAAAAGCCTGGTTCAGCCACATCTGGAGTATTGTGTCCAGTTCTGTTCGCCTCATTATAGGAAAGATGTGGAAGCGTTGGAAAAGATGCAGAAGAGATTTACTAGGATGTTGCCTGGAATGAAGGGAAGGTCTTACAAGGAAAGGTTGAGAGGTCTAGGGCTTTTCTCTTTCGAACGATGAAGGATGAAAGGTGACTTGATAGAGGTGTACAAAATGATCAGAGGTATAGATAGAGTGGACAGCCAGAGACTTTTTCCTAGGGTAGAGGTAGCTTTTACGAGGGGACATAGTTTTAAAGTGAAAGGAAGTAGATATCGGGGAGACGTCAGAGGTAGGTTCTTTACTCAGAGAGTGGTCGGGGTGTGGAATGCATTGCCGGAGAGGGTAGTGGAGTCGGCCTCATTAGGGGCATTTAAGCAGCTATTAGATAGGCATATGGATGATAGTATAAGATAGGGGTGGAGGTTAGATAGACCTTAGGATTAGGGTAAAAGTTCGGCACAACATTGTGGGCCGACGGGCCTGTACTGTGCTGTGCTGGTCTATGTTCTATGAGACGAGTTGTAACTGAAGCCCGGGTGGGAGCTGCATGCACAGGCTGTGTCTGGCAGTGGCGGCAGAGTGAGCACAAGCAGAGTCACGTACTGAATTCCCAGAGCAATGGCAGCAGAACAAGCATGGGCCGGGCTGAGTCCTGGAGCAACGGCAGCAGGGGAATCCCGAGCCCTGGAGCAGCATGAGGTGAAGCGAATCCCGGCACAGCGTGACTTACCTTGTTGCTGCTGAGTGCCAGTGAGGAGCAGTCTGGACGCTGGAGCGATGCAGGACGGCTGTTGGACTTGGGCCTGGCGCCATATGCTGAGCGGCTGCTGTTTGGAATTCTTACTGGACTGTAACGTAAATCCTTTTCACAATGTTAAAACTACCTCATTTCTAACTCATTCTCAGACAGTAAGTGATGCTTACGCTTTCCTTTTAATCCTCTTTTGTATAACAACAGTATATATTTTGACTCTGTAAGATTTGTACTGAGGTACTTACCTAAGATGGCACCACTAAAAGGCAGCCATTGTAAAACCTTTTCACTGTACTCCTGTACTTCTGTTCTGGAGTACAAGGAACAATAAAGGGTATTCTATTCTATTCAATAGTCCTTAAGACATGTGCTCCAGAACTAGCCATGTCCCTAGCCAAACTCTTCCAGTGTAGTTGAAATATGTACATCTCCTTGGCAACATTGAAAATTGCCCAGGTATACCCTGTCCACATTAAGCAGGGCAAACCTGATCTGTCACATTACTGCACCATCATAGAGTCATAGAGTAGTGCAGCATGGAAACAGACCTTTCGGTCACTGAAAGTCCTATTAAGTGACATTTATTTAACCATAACCTACTCACTGATGCAAAGATTGGGATTCACCAAGTCCATTCAGCTCCTGTCCTCAGTACAGCTTTGTCCCAATCAGGGGCAAAAGAACTGAATTCCAGAGAAGAAGTAAGGAAGACTGAAGTCAATGGTAATCAGAGGGATAGCCGAAGTGACATCTAACACAAAGAAAAATGACTCTGGTTGTCAGAGGACAGTCATTTCAGCTCCAGGACATTTCTGCAGGAGTTCCTCAGTGTAGTATCTTAGGTCCAACCATTTTCAGCTGCTTCATCAATGACCTTCTTTCCATCATAAGGTCAGAAGTGGGGATGTTCGCCAATGTTTGCACAATGTTCAGCACCATTCACAACTCCTCAGATACTGAAGCAGTTTATGTTCAAATGCAACAAGACCAGGACGAGATACAGACTTGGGTCAATAACTGGTGAGTAACACTCATGCCAAGTGCCAGGCAATGCCCCAGGCTTTACCATCACTGAATCCCCAACTATTCACACCCTGGAAATTGAGAATTCACTTTAAATCGAGAATACCCTCCATTGTGTTGCATGGCACTAACACCATGCTAAATGGAACAGAATTTGAAAGGACTGAACAGCTCAAGACTGGGCATCCATGAGGCGCTGTGGGCCATCAGCAGCAGCAGAATTGTACTCCAGCACAATCTGCAACCTCATGGCTGGGCATATCCTCCACTCAACCATTACCAGCCAGGGAATCAATCCTGGTTCAATGGAGAGTGCAGGAGGGCACGCCAGGAGCAGCACCAGGCATAACTGAAAATGAGGTGTTAACCTGGTGCAGCTACCGAATCCTTGCACACCAAAAAGCATAAGCAGCAAGTGATAGGGCGAAGCAATTTCACAATCAACGGATCAGATCTAAGCTCTGCAGTCCTGCCACATCCAGTCGTGAATGGTGGTGGACAATTAAACAACTCATTGGAGGAGGAGGCTCCATAAATATCCCCATCCTCAATATATGGGAGAACACAACACATCAGTGAAAAATATAAGGCTGAAGCACTTGCAAATATTTGCCATCAGAAGTGACAAGTAGATGATCCACCTTGGCCTCCTCTTCAGATGCCAATCTTCAGCTTTTTGATTCATTTCACTTGATATCAAGATACAGTTGGAGACACTGGTAACTGCAAAGACTATGAGCCCTGTCAGCATTTTGGCAATAGTATTGAAGACATGTGCTCCAGAACTTGCTGTTCCCCTAGCCATGCTGTTCCAGTACAGCTACAAAACTGGCATCTGCCCAACAATGTGAAAAATTGCCCAGGAATGTCTGTACGTGCTAAGCAGATCAAATCTAACTTGGCCCATCAGTCTACTCTCGATTATCAGTGAAGTGATGGAAGGGGTCAACAGTGCTATCAAGCAGCATCTGCTCAGCAACAACCTGCTCAGTGATGCCCAGTTTGGGTTCAAACATGGACAAAAGGGCTGAATTCCAGAGGTGAGGTGAGAGTGGCAGCTCTTGACATAAAGCTTGCAATTAACTGAGTGTGGCATCAACAAGCCCTAGCAAAACTGGAATCAATGGGTATCAGAGGGCAAACTCTCCGATGTAGTCATATCTGGCAGATAGCAAGATGGTTGTGCTTGATGGAGGTTAGTCATCTTAGCTCCAGGACATCTCTGCAGGGTTCATCATGGCAGTGTCCTAGGCTTAAACATTTTCAACTGCTTCATCAATCGCCTTCCCTCCATCATAAGGTCAGAAATAGGGATGTTCATGGATGATTGACTAAATTCGGTACCATTCATGACTCCTCAGATACTGAAGCTGTCCATATTCAAATGCAACAGGGTCTGGACAATATCCAGGCTTGGTATGACGTGGCAAGTAACATTTGTGCCACACAAATGTCAGCAATGACCATCTTCAATAAGAAACAATCTAACCACTACCCCTTGACATTCAATGAACAATTAAGTGTTACATATAGTGTGGACTCACTATATAAATAATGTTGCTGCAAGACCCATTCAGAGGCTAGAAATACTGCAACAAATAACTAACCTCCTGCCTCACCAAAACCTGTCAACCATCTACAAGCTAAATTCAGGAGTGTGATGGAATACTCCCCAGTTGCCTGGATGAGTGCAGCTCCAGCAACACTCCAGAAGCTTGACACCATCCAGGACAAAGCAACCTGTTTGATTGGCACCACATCAACAAGTGTCCAATCACTCCACCACCAATGCTCAGTAGCAGCAGTGTGTACTATCTATAGATGCACTGCAGAAATTGGCCAAATATCCTGAGACAGCATGATGCACAACCACTCCCAACCAGAAGGACAAGGGCTGCAGATACATGGGAATGCCACCACCTGCAAGTACCTCTCCAAGCCATTCACTATCCTGACTTGGAAGGATATTGTTATTCCTTTACTGTTGCTCAGTCAAAATCCTGTGATTCCCTCCCTGGTAGCATTGTGGGTCAAACTACAGCATGTGGACTGCAATTGTAAAGAACGCAGCTCACCACCACCTTCCCAAGGGCAATGCTGGCCATCCAGCAATGTCCATGTGCCACAGTGAATAAGGAAAATATTGTCAGTAAAAAGTTACAACACGCACATTAATGAGTGAAATAAAACTGAGTGAATCCATCTGACAGAGTGGTCTCTCTCTCTCCTCTTGGTTAAACACAAACAGTGCTCCCCTTGTGGAGAGTGGGTGGAAAGCTCATTTAATTTGCATGGGGAAAGTATGACTACCCTGGGATTTACAACCCTACGGATAGATTGTGCCCCCCCCGCAACTCCTTCCTAAACCAATACTACCACCACCAACCTCCAGCGGCCAATCTCTCCATTGATGGCACTGCCCCAGGAACATTGGCCACTGCTGGTCATGCTCTAAGAACTTGACCAAGGATCATCACTGAATCCATGACCACAGATATGTGGGATAGCACATATCTTGATAGCAGTCACATGGAGTCAGGGTTGACAGAGGGGTAGATTGGAGGCAAGCTCAGGGGGTAGCTCAAGTAGTTCCCCCCTCTGTCTACCCCCTGCCTGTCTGGGTTTTTGGAGCAAGCACTGGGTGCCTGAGTACAGGGGCCATCTCTATTAGCTCACAGGCAAACCCAACAATAATGCCTTGGTGGCCTTTGGGAGGTAAAGGAGAGCCAGAGATGTTCCATTTGATCCCTCAGCTACCTCTATATTTGGGTGGGCTCAGAGACAATCTGTGTGAAATGGTTCATTAATGAACATGACGGATTTTTAGCTGTGGGTGGGAGAATTGTGCACACTGGTCTCTAACCTCCTATGAGTTAGGTGTGGGAGATTTTCCAGCTACCAACGGACTGGCACATGGCCTCATTCAATTATTGGGCAAGGCTGCCATGTTTCCCGCAGCAATGGTCCGTATTCAATTGAACTCACCAATGACACAGACTATCTCTGCAGGTTTCAGATTTGCAAATGTAGCTGAGTCTTAGCAAACTGTCAAATGATGAGGACTGCACTGCATTAGCCTTCATCGACAGATTTCACCAGTTATTCCCATCTCTCCATCGCCCACTTGTTTGTACAGGGTCATCCTGACAATTGATTCTCTGCCTTTCCTGTGTTTGTGAGGATGGTGAGCCAGGGCACACCGTCTGTGGTGAAAACCCTCCCCTTTGCATCTTGTCATGCAAAGATTAAAGAGAGAGATTCAGCATTGCTGGCCTACCTGACTAATACCAGCAGCACGTTTACATAAGATGCGTATATTAGTGTTGCCAAGTTGTCAACAATGAAAAGGGCTATGAGCCTGCTAATCAGTTAGGGATTACCCTGGGTACACATTCAGCAGCACCAAGTGCTGTCATGCTTCTCAGCTGCTAGAGGCTGTACAGCTGGAGACCTATCATCTTCATACTGTGTTACACTCACCTTGCCAGAATGACTTGTGACAAGCTGCACAATACTTAATCTGCTGTTCACAATTTCTGCAACCTCCAGTTAAGTTTGAGGGATGGCCTGTCCTGCTGTCCTCTGGAAACAATACGTCCTTCTTTGCAGAGCTTGCAAAATGTTTGCCACGCACACACAAATTATTAGGTTATGGAATACACTGTTTCTTGTGTAGTGGTGGCATATTAAATCAAGGCTTTCAAGAGGGCATTCTTTCTGCTAAATATTTATCCAACGTAGAGCGTTACAGGGAAAAGACAGGAGATTGGCACTATGTTAAAACGCTTAGAGAACCAGTGCAGGCCTCGTGGGCCAGATTCCCAACTCCAGAGACAAAATCCTGCCAGTTCTTTTACTTCTAAGGGAGTTTGCCTTACACATCTATGCTGTTCCATATTGTAAGAGCAGCTATAATTGTTTTCAATATTGGCAACAACTGTATCTTTTGCATATTTCTTTGATAATACGACTATTCTATACTTATTACAAAAACAGAAAAGATCCACACATTTATCACAGGGCATTATCTAAATGCATGTAGAAAACATATTCACAAATTTCAGGTGTGATCATTTCTTTTGTCAGTTTTATCCGCACACAGTTACTTATCTATTGGAAAAATATGGGTAGAGTGGTTTATTTACATTGTCTGCATTCCTGCTGATATAAACTAAACACACAGTATCACCGCTTACTCTGAAGGTGAATATTAACTCTGGTGCAAGTGACTGAAACATTTCTCTGGGAATCCACGAATAGTTTTGGTTCTGTTTCTGTCACTTGATGGGGGATTTTGTGGCTCAAATCTTGTTCCAGAGCATATTTCCTCCAGACAGAAAATTCTTCTCTTTGTGCTATCTGTTTGCTTCAGCTGTGTTTGATTCAAACTGGTACACATGCTTCAGTGAGAATAATCTATTTGCTCTAACTACTTTCAAAGTTCTTTCAGTGCTGTGCCTTTCAGAGTACTTCCATTGTTAATAAACTTTTTTTAAACTGCTGTTATCTCACTTAGGCAGCAGTTGTTAAATGCTTAAAGCTTCACTCCAGTAATTTTACTCCAACGCCCAAGGATTCAACTGTAAATTTTCACTCTGAACTTTGTCCCTAGTGTGTATCTGCTCCCCAGTAAAGCTGTTTTCTGATACGTAATTACTTTCAACCTTTGCTGTAATTTGCTGTGATGGAAAACTAAATTGTAAACAAACCTCCATTTTTATATTGTGTATTTTGATTATTTAACATCCAATTAAATGGAAGTTGACCATCGGAAAATATTATTGTTCCTAATTTTTGGCATTACAAATTTATACTAAGTGTCCTCATGTAAGATACAAACTTGTGAGCTCAAGTTTTAAACGAAAGTACAGGTTTGATTTATACACGTGTATTATGAATAATACCTTCAGTACATTCAAATCCTAGCATAATCTGGGCTCAGTGACACACTTCAGAACTTTAATTTTACTGCATGCATGATGCAATCAGCACCATTTTGGAGCCATGTGTTCCACTCTCTGAGCTTCTCTCCCACTCACTGCTTCCCTGCCCACCTCTCCTGCTGATGGCTCTTTTCACTTGCTTCCTTCTCCTGCTGTTCCTGTGCTGAGTCTCTGATCCCAAGCATGTGTGGGAGCATTCAGAGTAAGAAACGGTGAACAGGAGGCTCGTGAAGGGAAGAGAGGCAGCAAGAATCAGCCTGTACAAGATGCAGTGGGAAGGTGATAAGTAAAAAGAGTGAAAGTCATGTGTTGACTTACAGTCATAGAGTCCTACGGCACAGAAACACACCCATCCATGCCGACGTGGCTTCCTAAGATGAACTATTCCCACCACTGCATCATGCCTTTCACAGGGACTTCCAGGTTCCTGTCTGCAAAGTGGGACACTGATTTCCCCTTCTCTTCCTTGTCTGTGACAAAAGTTAGGAACCGTGCAGAGCAGCTCTGCAGTAACAGTACTTGACCAGGTATGCAACACATTTATAATGAGGGCACGGCAACAGGGGATGCTGGTACATTCCAGCATATCCTGGCAGCTTTGAGTTGTTCTGGGTATATTGAGAGATAGAATGAGACTATACTTCAGGAGTATAAAGGTCTTACCTTGCGTGACTGCGGCCTTTCAGTCGTTTCAGCGGTTTGAGTCCGGAAGGAGGCGCGAGGGCAGCCTGGGAAGGTGAGCTTCTCCTTTTAAAAACTTACCTCGTGAGTGGGCGGAGTGCGCGTCGAGCAGGAGCAGACACGGGATGGTTGAGTAAGTGAGGTAATATATTTGGGCAGACAGTGCGGGGATCCCCTGCGGCTGTTCCCCTCAATAACAGGTATACCATTTTGGATTCAGTTGAGGGGGACGACTTACCAGGGGTAAGCCATGGGGTACAGGTCTCTGGCGCAGAGTCTGTCCCTGTTGCTCATAAGGGAAGGGGGAAGAGGAGGAGAGCATTAGTCATTGGGGACTCCATAGTTAGGGGGACAGATAGGAGATTCTGTGGGAACGAGAGAGACTCATGGTTGGTGTGTTGCCTCCCAGGTGCCGGGGTCCGTGATGTCTCGGATCGGGTCTTTGGGGTCCTGAAGGGAGAGGGTGACCAGCCCCAAGTCGTGGTCCACATAGGTACCAATGACATAGGTAGAAAGAGGGATAGGGATATAAGGCAGGATTTCAGGGAGCTGGGGTGGAAGCTGAGAGCTAGAACAAACAGTGTTGTTATCTCTGGTTTGTTACCCATGCCACGTGATAGCGAGGCAAAGAACGGGGAGAGATATCAGCTGAACACGTGGCTGCAGGGTTGGTGCAGGAGGGAGGGTTTCAGGTATATGGATAACTGGGGCTCATTCTGGGGAAGGTGGGACCTCTACAAACAGGACGGTCTTCACTTGAACCAGAGGGGTACTAATATTGAGACGAGATGGTTCAGATAAGGCGATGGAGAGTTACAGATTAGCTAGGAAGGATTTAAAGAGAGAGTTAAGAAGAGCAAGGAGGGGACATGAGCAGTCATTAGCAGGTAGAATTAAGGAGAACCCTAAAGCTTTCTATAGGTATGTGGGGAATAAAAGGATGACTAGGGTAAGAATAGGGCCAGTCAAAGACAGAAGTGGGAAGTTGTGTGTGGACCCTGTGGAGATCGGAGAGGTGCTAAACAAATATTTCTCATCTGTTTTCACTCAGGAAAAGGAGAATATTGTAGAGGAGAAGACTGAGATACGGGCTATTAGACTTGAAAGGATTGAGGTTAGTAAGGAGGAGGTGTTATCAATCCTAGAAGGTGTGAAGGTAGATAAATCCCCTGGGCCGGATGGGATTTTTCTGAGGATTCTCTAGGAAGCTAGGGAGGAGATGGCGGAGCCTTTGGCCTTGATCTTTGAGTCGTTATTGGCTACAGGTTTAGTACCAGAGGACTGGAGGATTGCAAATGTTGTGCCCTTGTTCAAGAAGGGCAGTAGAGATGACCCAGGTAATTATAGACCAGTGAGCCTTACATCTGTTGTAGGAAAAGTTTTGGAAAGGATTATAAGAGATAGGACTTATAATCATCTAGCAAGCAACAATTTGATTGGAGATAGTCAACATGGATTCGTCAAGGACAGGTCGTGTCTCACAAACCTCATTGAGTTTTTTGAGAAGGTGACCAAGCATGTGGATGAGGGTAGGGCAGTTGACGTGGTGTACATGGACTTCAGTAAAGCCTTTAATAAGGTTCCACATGGTAGGCTATTGAAGAAAATGCGGAGGCGTGGGATTGAGGGAGATTTAGCAGTTTGGATTAGAAACTGGCTTTCTGAAAGAAAGCAAAGAGTGGTGGTTGATGGAATATATTCAGCCTGGAGTCTGGTTACTAGTGGTGTGCCACAAGGATCTGTTTTGGGACCACTGCTGTTTGTCATTTTTATAAATGACTTGGACGCAGGCATAGGTGGATGGGTTAGTAAGTTTGCAGATGACACTAAAGTCGGTGGAGTGGTGGACAGTGTGGAAGAATGTTGCAGGTTGCAGGGAGACTTGGATAAACTGCAGAATTGGGCTGAAAGGTGGCAAATGGAGTTCAATGCAGATAAATGTGAGGTGATGCACTTTGGGAAGAATAATAGGAAGGCAGAATACTGGGTCAATGGAAAGATTCTTGGTAGTGTGGATGTGGAGAGGGATCTTGGTGTCCAGGTGCATAAATCCCTGAAAGTTGCCACCCAGGTTGATAGTGCTGTTAAGAAGGCATACGGTGTGTTAGGTTTCATTGGTAGAGGGATTGAGTTCCGGAGCCATGATGTCATGCTGCAACTGTACAAAACACTACTGCGGCCTCACTTGGAATATTGCGTACAGTTCTGGTCGCCCCATTACAGGAAGGATGTGGAAGCAATGGAAAAGGTGCAGAGGAGATTTACCAGGATGTTGCCTGGTCTGGAGCGAAGGTCTTATGAGGAAAGGCTGAGGGACTTGGGTCTGTTCTCATTGGAGAGAAGAAGGCTAAGAGGGGATTTAATAGAGACATACAAAATGATCAGAGGATTATATAGGGTGAACAGTGAGAGTCTTTTTCCTAGGATGATGATGTCGGCTAGTACGAGGGGGCATAGCTGCAAATTGAGGGGTGATAGATTTAAGACAGATGTCAGAGGCAGGTTCTTTACTCAGAGAGTGGTAAGGGCGTGGAATGCCCTGCCTGCCAATTTAGTTAACTCAGCCACATTGGGGGCATTTAAGCAGTCCTTAGATAAGCATATGGATGATGATGGAATAGTGTAGGGGGATGGGCTTAGATTAGTTCACAGGTTGGCGCAACATCGAGGGCCGAAGCGCCTGTTCTGTGCTGTATTGTTCTATGTTCTATGTTCTATAGCAGGTAATAGGGGTGCCATACTTGCAGGGCAAATGGTTAATGGGGCAATTTTGGTAAGATGTGTTGGAAGATCTCGCTAGATCTTGTGGTGAGATATTTATTAATTGACCTATTTAGAGATGTTATTGAACACTCCTGCCCTAGAATTGAACCCGTGCCTCCTGGTTCAAAGGTATGGACACTACCACGGCACAAGAGTCCCAGCTTGTGCACAGGAACCCTCCATGAAACTTGACAATACTGACACAGCCAATAAAATGTAAAATACAGACCCTCGTGTTCAGCTTGCTTTTTTCATAGCTTTACTAACCTGAGGCACAATATTTTGTGATTGGTGTATTTCATGATCCCTTTGTTCCTTTATCCCACCTGTTCTTTCTACCAAAGTGTCTTTTATGTTTTGAATTCCATTTGCCAATTATTTGCCTATTCTGCATGTATGTTAATATGTTTTGGTAATTTGACATAGTCCTCTTCAGTATTGATTATCACCATAACAATTTGGTGACTTGCAAATTTACAAATTGCACTTTTGATTCCAATGCCCATTCATTAATGTCAATTGTGAAAAGCAGTGGTCCCAGCATTGATCCTTGTGGAATATAACTTGTACATCTTCTGCCAATCTGAATAATTACTTTTTACTCATATTCTCTACTCTAGGCCTTGAAATCAACTAGAAACCAATTCAACCACTAGCCTTATATTTGACTTTGTATTGTCTGACCTAATTCATCAGTCTATTAGGGATTCCCTTATTGAAGACCTTTTGAAAACCCTAGACTTCACTTTTTGCTGAAAAGGTTCAAGAAGTATTGAAGTGCTTGCCATCTATGTATGAAACAGGGACATATTAAAATGTTATTTTACAAGCAAAAGAGGCACGTTGTGTAATTCTGAATAATTTTAATCCAAATGATCCTTTCACTTTTAGTATTGACAGTGTTCAAATACTCAGTTCTGAGGAAGGGTCACTGGACCTGAAACGTTAATTCTGATTTCTCTCCACAGATGCTGCCAGACCAGCCTAGCTTTTCCAGCAACCTCTGTTTTTGTTTCTGATTTACAGCATCTGCAGTTCTTTCAGTTTTTATTTTGCGTTTAAATACAATCTGAATAATAGAAAAAACCTGAATACACTAAGGCCAATGTCATTTCAGTTCACATCAAGTACAGGTACTGTGTAAGAGCAACGGAGGATAGACATCATGTGGCCAGGCTCTGAAGTTTCAATATTGAGTCCTAGAGGCTTTAAAGTGCCTGAGGGGAAAATTAAGCTTTGAGTTTGCATTGTGTGTCGTTGGAACATTGCAGCAGACCCAGGACAGGAATCTTAGCCTGAGAACAAGTGACACAACAAACAGAAAACTGGTAACATGCAAAATTGACACAAACTCTCTCTTAAGGTTGTGGTTTTGAGACTATTTTTTAAGCATGTTTTAAATACTCCCAGCAACAATTGAGTCTGAAACAAAAGGTCTTTTGTTATAGTGCAGTTAAAGCAAAAACAACCGTAAGTCTCAGTGTTAATTATTAAACCTAGCTGACCTGAGTCTTGGCAAACCTGAAATACACTCCCACTAGTGGTCTAATAAGCCTTAGAAATGTGAGCTACAGGGATAGTAATGAATGATCGGCATGCCTGCACTAACTCCATAGTGATCGTTGCATATTTGTGAATAGTTGCGGCATGTAAATAACGTAATGCATGCTATTCCTTTTCCTGAAGGGAAAACACTTTGTGTTTACCTGAAGGTCAGGCATGGATAAAACCAGAATCTAAACTTCTTAATTCAGAATGACTTTTACATTTGGTTGCACTTTTTATTTGTGTTAAACAGTAGCTATTGTACTTTTACTTGACAAAAACTATGAAGCAATATATTTATACTTTTCTGTGAAGGTGGGATGCTAGAAAAAGTAATGCCCCCCTACTGTAGTCACCTATCATTATATTTTCTCCATTACCAAATTTCCATAAAAAGTAGATGCACGTTCAAAATTAACAACATGATTTTATAAAAACTATTTTTTCACTAAATTTAGTGGAGGAAATTATAACCTCTGGTGTAACAATCAAGAAAATCTAATATTACTAGATAATGCGCAGAGTTTCCGTTATTTTGCTGCAAAAGTATGCCTCAAACAATCCGAAGAGAAGAACAGTCTATTGAGATGACCTAGGATGGCACAAATACATGTTTCATTTGGCCAGCAAGTCAAAATAGGCTTGACCAAATGCAATCAGAACAAAAAGAATCACCAGGACTGTGTTACTATTCACCAATATAGTGCTGAAGGTGACAAGACCAAAATCCAGAGAGTTGGTTTAGAACGCATCCAATGAGCACCAACACCATTTCATAATTCTGGATGATTTACTAATATATGATAAAAGACTGGTTATTCCAGTTTCCTAACTCAGTAAAGACACTGCACTTCCCTCAATTTCCACTATTCAGGCTAAAAGTGAATGAAATTTTCAATTGTACTGAATCATTCAGTTTCAGAGGCTCAGTCACTGAACAACTGAGTTGAGAGTTCCTGAATGTATTTAATGTTGGATTTTTAAATGCTCCTTAAATTTGAAAGGCCTCATTCTGTGCTTTTATTTCAAAATTACAGATATGGATCAATAATCATTCATTTCCTTCACATCTATTATGTTGAAGAAGTGCTGCATAATGGTAGATGTTGTAATATTAATGCATCGGCATTTGTGTTCTCAATCTTAATATGAATAGAAAATTGATCTGAAACATTCATTGTTTTGGTAACAAGTGAATAGTTCAGTTAATGGCCCTCCCCATCTGGTGTAGTTATGAAAATTACATGCCAAGATGCAAGTTAAGCAAGTCCTTTTGAATGATTTTGCCTTTTAACAAGAGAAGTCTATTCAAGTCAAAATAATTCCATCTGAAGATTTTGATTTGATGTGACATGATTCATAAGATTACAAGAGGCAGTTGTTCATTACACTAATAAGTAAACTCCAAATGTTCTTTTACCAAACAGATGATATTTTTAAATTGTTAGCATATGTTTGACAATGCAGCATAATATCATGACAATTACTAAATTTAATGATTTCTACATTGCTGATGTTCACTGAGGTAACATCATAATTGACAATGATAGTTTTAATATACATTGTGTATAGAATGTGAGCAGAACGATTGATGTCCTGTTACAATCCAATTAGTATTTATTCATTACTATCTTATACAGAAAACCCTAAAATAAAAGAATAGTTCAAAGAATTATTCAGCCAGAGCTAAGTTATGTGATGTTTTCCCAGCTGGCCAATCGTAGTACTTTGTTGAATTGAACACTTCTACCGGTATGTGGTAATTTATAAGAGCTGCTTGAGATAGCTTGCTGCCAACAGTCCTTGCCTTTGCTTTGTCTTCAGGCTACTAGTGATTACTGGTTGAGGATACACCACTGTAGAATATTGACATAGCTAAGAAAATTACTTGAAACCACTAGGTATAACTACATTTGGTCATGCATAATCACTAAGATCTTAGGGAATTCAAACAGATACAATTGCCGACACTGAAAGATAGGGCAGAACTCCTAATGTCCACTCACAGACTGTGTGAGACATTGAAAGTTAACTCCCTCAGAACAACAACCTTACACAATATTACTGCACCAAAAATTTTTCCCCTATACTTTATTCATTATACAATCATGTGTGTAGATGTGTTACACTTATCACTACCCCAACATTTCTAACTTCACAAATGGAGGCAGCATGGAAGTTTCATACTTATCCCCGAGTGTACTCTCTTTGGACTTGGTTGAGAACTTGACTCTGGTTCAGATTTGTAGGTTATTTCTTTGCCAGAGATCAAGTGAATCTCATGAGGAGTATATGGGGGTAAGGCATACACTTAAAAGGGAAATCAGGAGAACAATAAGGGGACATGAGATAGCATTAGCAGATAAAGATAAAGAGAATCCAAAAAGATTTTACAAGTATATTAAGGGCAAAAGAGTAACTAGGCAGGGAGTAGGGCCCCTTAAAGATCAACGAGGCCATCTATGTGTGGAACAACAGGAGATGGGTGAGATACTTAATGAATATTTTGCTTCAGTTCTTACTGTGGAGTAAAACATGGGAAGCCAGGGAACTTGGGGAAATAAATAGTGATGTCTTGAAAAGAGTCCACATTACAGAAGAGGAGATGCTGGAGGTCTTAAAATACAAAAAAAGGTAGATTAATCCTGAGGACCTGATCAAGTGTGTCCCAGAACTTTGTGGGAAGCTAGGGAATAATTTGCAGGGCCCCTTGCAGCCTTTCTTAAATAATGACACAACATTAGCCGGTCTCCAGTCTTCTGGCACCTCACCCGTGCTGCCGATGGTACAAACAGATATTTGTATCATTGACAGCCACAGGTGAGGTGCCAGAAGAGTGGAGAGTGGCTAATGTTGTGTCATTATTTAAGAAAGGCAGCAAGGAAAAGCCAGGGAACTACAGTCTGGTAAGCCTGACGCCAGTTGTGGGTAAGTTGTTAGAGGTGATTCCGAGAAAGGATCTACATGCATTTGGAAAGGAAAGAACCGATTAGAGATAATCAGCATGATTTTGTGCATGGGAAATCATGTCTCACAAATTGGTTCAGTTTTTTGAAGAGGTGACCAAATTTTTGAAGAAGAAAGATGAAGGCAGAGCGATACACCTTGTCTTTGTGGACTTTAACAAGTCCTTTGACAAGGTTCTACAAGTTAGGCATATAGTTCCTTGAAAGTGCCATCACAGGCAGACAGGGTGGTGAAGAACGCATTTGGCATGCTTGTCTTCATTGGTCAGAGCACTGAATACAGGAGTTGGGACCTCATGTTTCGGATGTACATGACTCATTTGGAGTGCTATGTACAATTCTGGTTGCCGTGCTATAGAAAGGATGTTATTAAACTAGAATAGGTTAGTAAAGTTTTAGAGGGATATGGTTCAAATGCAGGTAAATAGGAATAGTTCAGTTTAGGAAACCTGTCAACATGGACGAGTTGGGCCAAAGGATCTGTTTCGGTGCTACAGGACTCTATGATTCTAAGATGATCTTTTTTCTCTCAGATATTTTACACAGAGTGCATGGTTCTTTGTGGACTTCTTAAAAATTCATTCTTGAGGGCAAGGTTTATTGTTTATCCCTAATTGCCAAAGGGGCAGTTAAGAGTAAACCACATAGCCTTGGGTCTGGAGTCACATAGAGGCCAGACCACATAAGGATGGCAGATTTCTTTCCCCAAAGGGCATTAATGAACCAGATGGGTTTTTCCAACAATCAACAATGGATTTGTAATCATCATTAGACTCTTAATTCCAGGTTTTTAAAAAATTGGATCAAATTCCATCAGAGATAAAAGGTACTGCAGATGCTGGAGAATCCGAGATAACAAGCATGGGGCTGGATGAACACAGCAGGTCAAGCAGCATCATAGGAGCAGGAAAACTTGACGTTTCGGGCCTAAACCCTTCATCAGAA
>JAHRHZ010000144.1:41150686-41191123 GCA_024137785.1 Ginglymostoma cirratum
AGCCCCATGCTTGTTATCTCGGATTCTCCAGCATCTGCAGTACCTTTTATCTCTGCCCACCACTGATGTCAGGCTCACTGGTCTATAGTTACCTGGTTTTTCCTTACCACCTTTCTTAAGTAACCATGTTAGCCAACTTCCAGACTTATGGCACCTCACCTGTGGCTATTGATGATACAAATATCTCAACAAGAGGCGCAGCAATCACTTCCCTAGCTTCCCACAGAGTTTTAGGGTACCTCAGGTCCTGGGTATTTATCCACATTTGAACAAACGAACAAATGAAAATGTGCAGCCCAGCAACAGGCCCTTTGGCCCTCCAAGCCTATGCCAACCATCATGCCCTAATTAATCTAAAAACAAACCTGCCATTTTTCGATCTGGGTGCTTCCACTCTCTGTGTGAAAAACATCCCTCACACATCTCCCTTAAATTTTCCCCCTCCTACCTTGAACCTGTGCCCCCTTGTACTTGAAACTTCAACTCTGGGAAAAAGCCTGTGACTATCCACCCTATCTATGCCTCTCATAATTGTGGAGACCTCTATCAGGTCTCTTCTCAGCCGCCGTCTTTCCAGTGAATACAATCCTAGTCTTCATAACCTTTCCTAATAATCAATACCCTGGACACCAGGCAACATCCTGGTGAACCTTTTCTGTACTCTCTCCGAAGCTTCCATATCCTTCTGGTAATGTGGTAACCAAAACAATACTCCAAATGCAGCCTAACAAGGGTTTTATATAGCTGCAACATGTTTTGCCAACTCTTGTACTCCACGCCCTGGGTGATGAAGGCAAGCATGTCACGTGCCTTCTTAATCACCTTGGCTACCTGTGTTGCCACTTTCAGGGAACTGTGGGCCTACAAAAATGATCAGAGGTATAGATCGAGTAGACAGCCAGAGACTTTTTCCTAGGGTGGAAAGATGCTATTAACTTTAGTAGCTAAAGTTACTAGCTATTACGAGGGGGCATAGTTTTAAAGTGAGTGGAGGTAGATACAGGGGAGATATCAGAGGTAGGTTCTTTACTCAGAGAGTGGTAGGGGCTTGGAATGCGTTGCTGGAGAGGGTAGTAGAGTCGGCCTCATTAGGGGTATCTAAGCAGCTATTAGATTGGCATATGGATGATAGTATAAGGTAGGATAGACCTTAGGATTAGGGTAAAAGTTCGGCACAACATTGTGGGGCCTGTACTGTGCTGTACTGTTCTATGTTCTATGCATGACCAGATCTGTCTGAATGTGTGTTCCTAAGGGTTCTGTCATTTACAATATAAATCACATCTAAATTTGATCCTCCAAAACGTATCACTTTTCATTTGTCTGGATTAAACTCCAATTGCCATTTCTGTCCTCAAGTCGCCAATTTATCTATATCCTGTTGTATCCTTTCACAATTGATGGGCACTATCAGCAGCTCCACCAATCTTCATGTCATCAGCAAACTTGCTTATCTGACCACCCACATTTTCCTCCAGATCTTTAACATGTACCACAAACAACAAAGGACCTAAGACTGATCCCTGTGGAACACCACTAGTTACTGGTCTTCATTCTGAAAAACATCCTTCCACCACTACTCTCTGTCTTCGAAGACCAAGCCAGTTTTCTATCCATCTAGCCAGGGCACCCCGAATCCCTTGTGATTTTAGTTTTTAGATTTTTATTTTAGTGCCATGTGGGACTTCATCAAATGCCTTACTAAAGTCCATATAAACTACATCCACAGCCCTTCCCTCATCAATTATCCTCGTTACCTCTTCAAAAAAATTCAATCAGGTTGGTGAGACATGACCTTCCCATAGGAAACCATGCTGCCTGTCGCTAACTAGTTCATTTTCCTCCAAATGCGCATATATCTTGTCCCTCGGTATCTTCTTTAAGAGCGTTCCCACCAAAGATGTCAAGCTCACCGGCCTATGGTTTCCTGGATTATCCCTGCATCCTTTCTTAAGCAAGGGAACAACATTCGTTAATCTCCAGTCCTCTGGAATGTCACATGTGATCAACGAAGATGTGAAGATATCTGCCAATGCCCCAGCTATTTCTTCCCTTGCCTCTCTGAGAAACCTGTGGTAGATCCCATCTGGTCCCGAGGACTTGTTTATCTTAATGCACTTTAGGATTCCCAAAACTTCCTCTTTTAATATGTTGACATTCTCTATGGTATTCACACACTCATTCCTGACCTCAACATTAGTCATGTCCTTCTCCTTGGTGAAAACTGATGCAAAGTACTCATTCAGGATCTCCCCTACTTCCTGTGGCTCTGCGTATAACTTCCCTCCTTCGTCCTTGATTGGGCCTACTCTTTCCCTTGTTCATGGCCCCTTTTTGCCTTCCTAATTGTGCATTTAAGTTCCTTCCTAATTTCTCTGTACTCCTCCAGGGCTTCGTCAGTTTGTAGCTGCCTAGACTTGTCATATGCTTCCCTTTTTCTTTTGACTAACCTTACAATTTTCCTTGTCATCTATGGTTCTTGAATCCTGCTATTCCTATCTGGTTTTGCAGGGACATGCATTCTAAACGTTCAGCACTTCCTCCTCTGTAATATGGACATTTTTCAGTATGTCCCTACTTATTTCCCCACGTTCTCTATCTTCCATATCCTTCTCCACAGTAAACATGGATGCAAAATACTCATAGTAACTCCGTCATCTCCTGTGGTTCCACACATAGGTGGTCTTGCTGATCTTTAAGGGGCCCTGTTCTCTCCCTAGTTACCCTTTTGTCCCTAATGCATTTGTAGAATTCCTTTGGATTCTCCTTAACCCATTTGCCAAAGCTATTAACTTCTTCAATCTATCTTTGTAACTGTAATTCCTCATACCTGGAACCAGTCTTGAATATCACTCCTGCACTCTCTCCAGTATGTTCCTATCCTTCCCACAGTGTGGCACCCAGAACTGTACAAAATATTCCAGCTGAGCTGTAACAAGTGTCTTACGTGACAAAACTGTGGCTTTAAGAGGTGAGTTTTGTTCTGGTTCCATTTTAGAAAGAGATATGGGGACAGGTGACTAGCAGTCTATGAGAAGATAAACAATTTGTGAAGCCTTGGGTTTTTTTTTTAAAGTTGGAACAATAGAACAGCCTGAATGGGTGCGGTCAAACTCCTACAGAAACAGGATCTTTAGCTTTCAGCAGTTGTTGCTGCGGTCTCAGCAGGGTTGGAAAGCAGTGAATCTCTCCTGGCTGCTATGCTCTCTCAGTTTTCTCTGGATGTTTTTCCTCCTGGGCTGCTACAATTTCATGTTAGACAGTTGTTTTCTGAATTTGCCTTTTGCCAAGAGTGTGTTTGTGTTACTAACTATATTGAAACAGCTTCTGTTAGTAAAAAAAAAATCTATTATTCTGTTAAGTCTTCCAATAGAGTTGTTATTCCAAGTTCCTCTTGCTTTTGTTGTATTTTAACTTTCGTATTTGAATAAATCATCTTTTGTTTAACATCGAATACTTTGACCAATCAAATTGCATCTGGAACACTGCATTTACATTTAAAATAAGAAAAAGCAAGTGTCTAGGCAGCCTTCTTGATAATATTTTGAGGGGGTCTCGTCTGGTCCACAACATATACAAGTTCAACATCACTCCTTGCTTTTGTACTGCATGTTCCTTCTATTAAAGCTCAGGATACGGTATGCTTTATTAACTTCTCTCTCCACCTTCACTCTCCACCTGTTCAGCCACCTTCAATGATCTGTGCATGTCCACACCAAGCTCCCTCTGTCTCCCCCCTTAGTTTTGTACCCCTGTTTTATTTTGTCTTTTAATGTTCTTTCTACCAAAATTCGTCTCCTCACACTTCGCTGCATTGTAACTTATATGCAGCCTATCTGCCAACTCCAACAACTTGCCGATTGTGCTTTTGGAGTTCTCTTATGCCCTCCTCACATTTTACAATTCTTCCAAATTTTATGTCATCTACAAACTTTGAAATTGCTCCCTGACACCAATATCTAGATCAATAATACAGATCAGAAAAAGTGAGAGTGGGGAACTTCACTACAAGCCTTCCCTCAGCCTGAAAAATATCTATTCACCATTTCTTTGTTTTCTATCACTCAGCCAATTTTATACCCACTTTGCTACAGACCCATTTATTCCATGGTCTATAGCTTTCCGCACAAGTCTATTATGTGGCACTGCATCAAATCCCTTCTGGAAATCCATGTACACCTCATCAGGCTTTTCTGTTACCTCTTCAAAAAACTCCAGCAAGTGAATTAAGGATGATTTTCTGTTTAGAAATGCATGCTGACTCTTCCTAATCAACTCACCTTTGCCCATGTGACTACTAGTTCTATCACAAATAATTGTTTTAAGAATCTTTCCCACTGATGAAGTTAAATTGACTATTCTGTAATTGTAAGGCTTATCCTTGCAAACTTTCTTGAGCAAGGCTGTGTTATTTACAATCTTCCTGTCTTCTGACACCTCCCCCAAGTATGGGGAAGGTTGAAAGATTACAGCCTGTGTGCCTGCAATCTCCACTCTCATTTCTTTCAATATCCTTGGATGCATCTCATAATGTCCTAGTATCTTGTCACTTTTAAGTGCCAATGGTCTATCTAGCACTTCTTACTTTTCAATTTTGAACGCTTCAAGAGATACAGTGTCCTCCTCTGTCACCATAACCTGGGTAGTATTTCTCTCTTTGTCAAAGACAGATGCAAAGTATTCATTAAATACCTCAGTCATGCACTGCCTCCATGGATAGATTTTCCTTTTGGTCTTTAGTTGATTTTACTCATCCTTTTACCAATCTTTCACTATTTATATGCCTACAGAAGACTTTGGGATTACCTTTCATGTTAGCTGCCAGTCTTTTCTCATAACCCCTCTTCGCTTCTCATGCAGTTGTAGAGCGGTGATGTCATTGGGCTAGCAATCCAGAACACCAGGTCAATGTTCTGGGGAATTGTGTTTGAATCACACCATACCAGATGGTGAAATTTTGATTTAAATAAAATAATCTGGAATGGACAGCTGACCTAACAGTGACTGTGTAAATTGCTGATTTCCATAGAAGCTAATCTGGTTCACTAATGTCCTGTAGGGAAGCAAATCTGCTGTCCTTAACTGGTCTGGCCTACATGTGACTTCAGACCACAGCGACATGGTTGACTCTTAACTGCTCTCTGGGCAATTAGGAAGGGTAATAAATGCTGCCCTAGCCAACAATACCCACATTTGGTGAACAAAGGAGCAAAGCATATGGAGCAATACATGGCACACCTAAAAAAATCTAAGATAACAATCTGATGAAGCTACAATCTGACAACCAAATGGAACAGATCAAATGCAGTTATGCTAAATCTAGTCATAAGTTGTGGTGATCAATTAAACAAGTAATTAAGGGAGGACACCACACATCCATCCTATCAGACACATAGCACACCAGTGCAAAAGTCAAAGCTGATACATTTTCAACTCTCTTCAGTCAGATGGGCTGAGCGAATGATCCATCTCCACTCTCCCCTGAGTTCCCTAGTACTAAAGATGCCAGTCTTCAGGCAATTTCAATAATTCCCATTTGATTTGAATAAATGGTTAAAGTACCGGTCATAGCAAAGGTGGGAGCCATCCCAATGTCCAAATTGTAGTACTGAAGACTTGTGCTGCAGAGCTAGCTGCACCCCTAACCTATAGCTACAATCTGCCTGACAATGTGGAAAATTGTCCAGGCATGTCCTGTCTAGAAATGAAGGATAAATGTAGTCAGCTAGTTATTGCCTCATAGGTCTACTCTCAATTATCAGTAGAGTGCTTGAAAGTGCCATCCATGCTTTTGAGGAGTATTTATTTAATAAGCTGTTCAGCAATACTTCATTTGGGTTCCAATCAAGCCACTGAGTTTCAGAGTCAATTTCAGCGTTGATCGAGAAAATGGTCAAAAGAATTGAACTTCAGATATAAGCTGAGATTGACATTTAGGAGCCTTAGCAAAATTAAAGTTAATGGTTATAGATGGAAACTCTTCACTGGTTGGAGTACATAGCACAAAGGTTGTTCTTTGAGATCAATCATCCCTGCCCTGCACAATTGTTGCAGCAGCTTTTCCAGGTAGCACACCTGTAGGAATTGTTGCCTGTTGTCACAAATGCACTGGACATTGAGACAGTGAATTCAGGAACATGGCTGGATGATGCTGGGGAGCTCAGAGTCCCACCTGTGTGTAGTCAATGGGTCTTCGATTTGAAATAACCCACCAATGGCTCTCACTGTCCATGGTGAATGGCACAAACAGATATGTTTTCCTGAGAAGGGCTTCTGAGATAGTACATGTGTGTGGCTGATTGGGAGAAACTGCACAAGTTCCCAGTTGAAGATTGAAAGGAACAGCTGGTGAGAATGTTTAATCCACTGTGATCTTCAGCATCACAGGCACAGCATGTCATCCCAAGCTATGCAACTGCTGAACTTCCTGTGAGAAATGGTACATTTCGTTCCCATTGTCCCTGGTTTTGTAAAGATACCTCTAACATTGGCGCTCACTCATGTGCAGGTAGTTTCAATCCCTTTGCTAGATCCTCTTGCAGTATACTGGTTGATGGTCTGGTTCCCCTCTTTAGGCACTGCATGTTTCTCCACAACTGGAGCCCACTGAGTCCTGGGTCTCTGCTGTTGTTGTTGGTATACGTTCCTCTGCCTTTTCCTCCACTTTAGCTACCACACAGGCAATACAGTTGTTTGATAAGCTGGTCAACATGCATTGAAGTAAAGATCTGTGAATAAATTGCAGGAAAAAGGTGTTTGGTTTGCTTTTGAGAACCTGCACTAATTAATTTAACTCTGGGTGCTTATCAGGCTGTTCTTGTCTTAAGCAAAAACTACTTGCCCTGTAGTCATTTCGACCTGGTGAGGCCTTTCCTGCATGACCCCTGGCTGCATATTCTTTTCCTCTTTCATTTATGTGCAAGGAATGTGTAACCTTGAGTGTTACATTCCATGCATGTGGCACATTGGTCACTTTAATTCTTGGTCGCGTTCATTATTGCCTACAACACAGCCTTACAATCTTGGAATATACAGCATGTATAATGGCTTCATCCCTATGTCCTTACTATTCAGAAAACCAAAACAGTGAAGGCTCCTGCACAGCTTCATATAGACCAATCATCCCCTCACACCTAAGCCAACCACTTTGATGAGTGTAAGTTGCTCTTTGGCAATGTATTTTGTGATCTGGATGGGATGTAGGTGTTATGAGGGGCAAGGGCTTGTTAACTTCTAAGCCACAGTGAGCGTTTCACTTCAGTGTGAGTTCCTTGACTAAGTATTCATGCAATTTTTTTTTGTTTTCTGTTTTGATTCACTCATTTTTGGGTATGTGAGCTATGCTGGAACATATGCAAATGAGGTATTCTTCGGCCATTTCTACTGAGTATTCTGGGTGAGGTACTCTTCGTTGACTATCCTGAAGAGAATAATAGTTCATGTGCTTTTTCTTCCGATTCCCTCACCCTCAATGTTCATCCTCTAACCTACGCTTACTACCCCCACTACTACCTTCTTTTTTCTGGCATTCCCTCTCTCATGGTTCAACCTCTCCTTGTCATCGTGACCCCTGAGCCAACACCCATGCAGCTCCCCATATCCAGCCTTAGCCTTACACCGCCCCATATCCTTCACCAGCACACCTCATGAGCTCACTCTCAAACTGCAGTCCCTCTCTTCAATGTCACCCTTGCCCCATCACAATGACTTTCTGCTTTGCAACTGCCTACTGCTATTCCCCAGGATTATGTTGGTGGCCCAAATAACCACTCCCTTATGTTTAATTCCCTGCCATATCTTCCAAGCATCCCACATTTATCTGCAACTTATCTATTGAACCTCTTTTATGTTGATCCCCTATTGTATTTAAACCTTCATGCCTGCCCCAGCCTGGGTGGCTGCCTTTCTTCAGCAGGCTGTATAGCTCAGACAGGCTGCATTCCATCATTGTAACCAGTAGGCAACAACAAAACCTTGCAAAACCAATGATTAAATAGATTTTCATTAGCAAGGTGGCCCAGTCAGTTTGTATCCCCTACTCTGTAACCATTGAAGCAAAGAGGCACTGAAACAAAAGCAAAATTGTTTGGATGCTTGAAATCTGAAATAAAAACAGAGCAAATAGAAACTTAGCAAGTATGACAACAATGGAGAGAGAAAGAGTTAATGTTGAATCTAATTTGAATCTTTTCCAGAAAATGAACCAAGTTACTGAAGAAGCATGTACTTATAGGAGCTTCCAAGAAGAAATCTACAGAACAAAGTTTACGCCTCTGTATCTGGGCAGGTTTGAGACATGCCTTTTTCTCATTTTTAACTAATATTATGACTCACTTTGGAAAGTGTGCTAATTCTTGAGCCCCACTGCTCCTAGGGTCACCACAAAAGTTAGTGATTTCATTAATGTCCATACAAATTTTCCAATTTACCTGTCTGATCAAGTCATGTTAAGAGAAAACACTGGCCACTTTCCTGTCCTTAACCAGAACTACTGATTATTACAAATACGTAAGTTCTAGCTGTAGTTAAACAAACCTATGAACTAGAAACATACAGCTCTAGTTGTGGAAGTTCTAATCTTTTTAAAATGCCAAAACACACAAAGAGACTGAATGAAGTATACAGGTTCTGCTAACATCTTTGCAGAAGAATTGGATGAGTGACAACTAGGCAGTAGTTTCCAAGGTTCTCTTCAAAACAAGCTAACAATTTTTTACTCTCTTACAAAATAACCCCACAGTCTACAACAGGTTGCTCACCTTAATGAATTAATGTTTAGACATGCTCCTAGGCATGCTTCAGTTTGTTTATGCCTGATGTCATTGTCAAAAGTAAGAGAAAAACAAGACAAAGTGAAAATATGTCTTGACACTCAAGTCTTGAAACTTCTGAGTTCAGTGTTGATCAAACGATCATAGTGACAAACTGCTGAGATGAGAGACGTATGTCACTGGAGTTTTTGTAAAGAGATTAGTTGCATTCACATGTCTACTGAAGATTGGAACAAACGTCTGTCAGTGTTGTATAGATCAATTGTTTTAAAGGGACAAAGAGAGCATAATAAACCTCCAATAGTCTAAATTCCTCCTATAAACCAAAGCGAGAGGCAGAAAGAAAGGAAGCCACCAAGAAATTTACTTTTATCTTGATAGTACAAAATCCAGCAGGAGAGCAAATCAAGTTGACATCTTTGTTGAGACAAATAATTGAATGCCACAGTCCCAACTATTACATGGAGTTGGTAGTCAAAGTTCAGGGTTGCAGAGTCAGATATTATGAGAACACAGTCAATCTGGTGGAAATGGAATAAGATAAACTCTACGGGAAAGAGAAAGGGGTCAGAAAGGTTAACTGAAAATATTTTGGAGGGAAGAAAAAAAATTATCCTTTGCAGCACTTTTTGCCAAATGCAATAATTTAGTGAGAAGCTCAATGCAAGTCTTGTTTAGGTGCCCAATTTAAAGTTCCAGTCAGATCTTGGATGCATATGGTAAGAATGACCTTACTGACTTGGGGAAGTAACTTTGCTATCTGCTAAGGAGAGGAGATAACAATTTAAATTTGCTTCAGGGGCTCAATTCAGTCAAATAATCTGTGTGATTTTAACTGAATACCAGCACAGTTTCCAATAAGTGGGTTAGATGAAAATTTTTTGTGGAGCTGGTGGAACACAGCAGGTCAGGCAGCATCGGAGGAGCAGGAGAGTTGACTGTCCTGATGAAGGGTCTAGGCCCAAAACGTTGACTCTCCTTCTCTTCTGATGCTGCCTGACCTGCTGTGTTCCTCCAGCTCCACACTGTATTGACTCTGACTCCAGCATCTGCAGTTATTGCTATCTCCGAGTGACTGATAACCCCACTGCGAAGCCTCTTCCAAGGAAGCCCACCTTGAAGTTGTCCTCCTCCCTCTGGAAAGACCTCAGTGGATCTCTCTCCCACTGCAACCCACCGGTGATCTCCTGCACCCTGAAGGTCCTCGACCATATACTGAAACAAGCCTGGTACTACAGCCACATCTTGTTTCTCAGTAACTGCCTTCGCAGCTGGAACATCACCAATGGACTTCAAACAATGTTCAGACCACTCCAATTTGGTCCAAACTGTGACAACTGCTACCTACAGTACATCCAGAGCCTCCAAAAACGTCTTTCTCTACTGATTCTCAGCTCCATGCTTGCAGCCATGTACGGGCATCTCCTCGCTCTACAGTCCACCTTATCCCGGCTCACAGCCTCTGTCTCTCAGGCCTGCAAGGGACTTCTTCTGTTCTTCATTCTGCGCAGGATCCACACCCTCAACCAATGCTTTTTCTCCGCCCTATTAGACATCGAGGACCATGAGTACACCAAACTTGCTCGTGCTTACCACCAAACACAGACTTCCTCCACCACACCAGACCCCAACTCTATCCAGGACCTCGCTCTCAATTTGTCCAGCACCATTAACCATGCAGTTGCCTCGGCCTCTCCTGCTGATGCCGTCGACCACGTCACTTCCACCGCCGACGTCACTTTCGTTTCCACCTGCGTGACCATCCCCATACACACAGCCCCTCTCAAGACAGTCTCCACTCCCAACTCCTAGTTCCAGCCCCAAGCCCTGCACCATCCCCCCTAGACCTACTGCTCACTGAGGCTGAATGGTCAGCCCACAGAAGGACTCCCCTTCGTTCCCCAGTGCCCACACATCAATGAATTCTGTTCACGTCTAGATATTGAACTCTTTTTCCGCTGCTGCCACCTCCATATCTATTTCTTTGACCGCGAGTCTAACCCACCCTCTGCTGACCCCTTCTCCCGCCTCCAACATACCCCATCCTCCTGGACACCACCCCTAGGTCTCCTACCCTCCCTCGACCTCTTCATCTCCAGTTGTCGATGCAACATCAATCGCCTTAATCGCTCCACCCCTCTTACTCACTCTGACCTCCCCCCCATCGGAACGCGCAGCCCCAACCTCACCATCAAACCCACAGATAAGGTGGGGTGCAGTAGTGGTATGGTGCACTGACATTTACATCGCCGAGGCCAGGCGCCAACTCTCTGACACCTCCTACCACCGCTTCAATTATGACCCCACCCCTGATCACCAAACCATCGTCTCTCAGACCATCCATAACCTCATCACCTCAGGAGACTTCCCACCCACAACCTCCAACCTCATCGTTCCCCAAACCCACACCGTCCGGTTCCTATCACCTTCCCAAAATCCACAAACCTGACTGCCCTGGCCGACCCATTGGCTCTGCCTGCTCCTGCCCCACTGAACTTATCTCCGCCTACCTCGACTCTGTCTTTCTCCCGCTGGTCCAGGAACTTCCCACCTACATTTGGGACACTACCCATGCTCTCCACCTCCTCCAGGACTTTCAACTCCTCGGCCCCCAAAACCTCATCTTTACCATGGACATCCAATCCCTATACACTTGTATCTCCCATGCAGATGGCTTAAAAGCACTCTGCTTCTTCCTTTCCCACAGGCTCAACCAGCCACCCTCCACCAATATTCTCATTTGCCTAGTGGAACTTGTCCTTACCCTCAACAACTATTTCTTTAACTTCTCCCACTTCCTACAAACTAAGGGGGTGGCTATGGGCACCCGTATGGGACGAGCTTTGCCTTCCACTTTGTAGGATACGTGAAAAAGTCCCTTTTCCGTTGTTACACCAGCACTATACCCCACCTCTTCCCTTGCTACATTGGTGACTATATTGATACAGTCCCATGAGGAGTTTGAACATAGAACATAGAACATTACAGCGTAGTACAGGCCCTTCAGCCCTCGATGTTGTGCTGACCTGTGAAATCAATCTGAAGCCCATCTAACCTACACTATTCCATTATCACCCATATGTTTATCCAACGACCATTTAAATGCCCGTAAAGTTGGCGAGTCTACAACTGTTGCAGGCAAGGCATTCCACGCCCTTACTACTCTCTGAGTAAAGAATCTACCTCGGACATCTGTCCTATATCTATTACCCCTCAACTTAAAGCTATGTCCCCTCGTGCTAGCCGTCACCATCTGAGGGAGAAGGCTCTCACTGTCCACCCTATCTAATCCTCTGATCATCTTGGATGTCTCTATTAAGTCACCTCTTAACCTTCTTCTCTCTAACGAAAACAGCCGCAAGTCCTTCAGCCTTTCTTCATAAGACCTTCCCTCCATATCAGGCAACATCCTGGTAAATCTCCTCTGCACCCTTTCCAATACTTCCACATCCTTCCTATAATGCGGTGACCAGACTGTACGCAATACGCCAAGTGCGGCCGCACCAGAGTTATGTACAGCTGCAACATGACCTCATGGCTCCGAAACTCAATTCCTCTACCAATAAAACCTAGCACACTACGCCTTCTTAGCAACGCTATCAACCTGGGTGGCAACTTTCAGGGATCTATGCACATGGACACCGAGATCTCTCTGCTCATCCACACTACCAAGAATCTTACCATTAGCCCTGTACTCTGTATTCCTGTTACTCCTTCCAAAGTGAATCACCTCACACTTTTCTGCATTAAACTCCATTTGCCACCTCTCAGCCCAGCTCTGCAGCTTATCTATGTCCCTCTGTAACCTGCAACATTCTTCTGCACTATCCACAACTCCACTGACTTCAGTGTCATCCACAAATTTACTAACCCATCCTTCTACGCCCTCATCCAGGTCATTTATAAAAATGACAAACAGCAGTGGCCCCAAAACAGATCCTTGCGGTACACCACTAGTAACTGAACTCCAGGATGAACATTTCCCATCAACCACCATCCTGTCTTCTTCCAGCTAGCCAATTTCTGATCCAAACCGCTAAATCACCCTCAATCCCATGCCTCCGAATTTTCTGCAATAGCCTACCATGGGGAACCTTATCAAATGCTTTACTGATATCCATATACACCACATCAACCACTTTACCGTCATCCACCTGTTTAGTCACCTTCTCAAACAGTTCATCAACTTTACTAACACCTTTCACCCCAACCTCAAATTCACCTGGGCCATCTCCGATACCTCCCTCCCCTTCCTGGACCTCTCTATCTCCATATCTTGTAGCCGTCTCCGCAAAAAAGAGTCCTCATGAAGGGTCTAGGCCCTAGAAACATCGACTCTGCTGCTCCTCTGATGCTGCCTGACCTGCTGTGTTCCTCCAGCTCCACACTGTATTGACTCTGACTCCAGCATCTGCAGTTCTTGCTATCGCTCGGTAGCAATTTTCCTAAGAGTCCTCTCATGCCTCCAAGTTGTGCCATGAAAATGGGTACCCCACCCCATGCCCTTTACTTTCCTTTACTGCACCTGAATTTTCTATGTGACACCGATACTCTCCATTATTGGCAGAATTAGATCCAGGACAAAAATCTGTTGCTGCTCAATTTGAGCTACCACTGAGCTAATAGCTATTAAGTGGCAGATTCACATTTGCAGTAAAGGTTTGATTTTCTGAATAAATAATGGCTTTGTTCCTCCTGTATTTTCTGCAGGGTGCTGTAAGTCTTTTACAGTTAGTGATGCAAAACCATGTTTAGTACTTTAGGAGGCATTGTGGGGAAAGAACCACAGTTCCTTTGGCAGCTGTTTAAGTTATTTACCTGACCTTTTCCTGAGTCACTAAGAAGTGTTAACAAGCTAACCTGTTGCAAAATATTGCTGTGTCCCCTTTACATCATCCTACCCGGACTAAAAAAGGAAGTACCATAATCTGTCAACCATCTCCCTGCTAATCCTGCACCATCAATTCTCACAATGTACTTACTTGCCCAGTCTTCATTGATGCTTGAAATTTCAGCACTGCCCTTCTATTAACAGTCTCCATGGCACTTGGTGTGGGTAACCAGAATTTTCCCTTGGGCGCTGCCATCAATATGGTCACAGCACTGCAGCACAAATCTACTAATGAGGGTGAGTACATTAAAATAAACCAGTACAGCAAAGACCTTTAAAGTATTGTTTCTTGCTGGCATAACAGATTACAACTCTCAATTATTAAAACACACTTGCCATAACAAAATAAGCTTCAATAAACAGTTTTAAAATTGCAGAGAAATCCACAAATAGCACTGATTTTTTTTTCACAGTGGGGAGCCAGTTAGCTCAGTTAGCTACATGACTCACATGTGGTTCAGACTTACAGCAACTTTGCAGATTTAATTCCCATTTTAACTGAGGTTGACCTGCCTGCTTACCCCACCCAGAACGGAAGACAGTCACAAGCAAGCCACTACTCTCAAGAACTGCAAGAAGCAGCTCAAAAAGAAGCATTAGCAGACAATGAACCAAAAATCCGCCTTCTGGAAGAGCACATACACCATAACAAAATATCTTCCACTGCTCTCGTCCCCTTAATGGTTAGTGCCTTGAATGTTCCAGACCACCTCTCTAGCTCAGCAACTTCATGTAAAGTGCTTGTGAATTCTTACTTAAAATAATTCCTGGACAATAGAGGCCAAAGACTCTCCAAGTATTTGGAGGCATTCTTTTAGACGTGTTCTTTAACGGTAACACTACAGTTTAATTAATGTATACAATAGAGAAATTTTTATGATACAACTTCATGAGGATTATGAACGCTATTTTTCTCTTTTACTCCCCTGGTGCTATTTACCTTTATCAAAATCTGAACTTTTAAAACATGGCATGTTGTCTGGATTTTAAAAATTCATTATTCAAATAAAATTATATTAACCTCGAATTTAAGTTGAGGGCAAAAATTGGTTCAATATGCATTGTACTGCTAGTTAAAATATTAATTTCACAATGTAAAATCAATTTAATTATTAAGAATGCTAGCTTAAAATAATGTAACTCTGGTAAAGGCATTGCAAAATTCCATATGATCATACTAGTATGTATGTATACACATTTATGACCTGTGGCTGTGGCTTTGAAAAATTTACCTTTTCCCTTTCTATATAAATGTGACCTACATTTAGAATAGAATAATGGGAACTTTTTGAAGCTGGTGCCTTTCCCAATGTATAAATCACATTGAAGAGATTCTGCCTTAACTTGCATAATTTTTCAACAGTAGACTATGAAGAGATTCTGCATTTTATACTCTAACCCAATAACTTTCCAATTGTATTTCCTACCTTAATAAACTTGTTGAGCACTTGATAGACATTTTAATGAAGTAGAAATAATTATTTGTTACTCAATCATTGTATTAAGGTGATTTGTTCTATTTTTATGACATTCAATTTATATAAAAATATAATTGGAGCATTTTGTAAAAGTGTTTAAAAAGTAATAAAATAGCAATACATTTAATTTGTATTTTTTCCTTACTAATGTGGTGTCTTTTTCTAATTGATTATTAACTTTTATCCAATAAATGTGACAATAGATTTGTAGGTTACTATTTGTCTCTAAACTGATTTTCTGGATTGTTCTTCAGCAACTGATTTCAATAGAGGCACAATTCAAGTTTTTAAAGGAGCCATTGATCCATAAGGACAATTTTGAACATGGGTGGCAACTTTAGTTTGTGCTGTCATGTAAAAGAATTGATCCTGAGTGGACTACTGTCACAAATTGCAGCTGTCTATTTTACTTTTGCCGCAAGCCTCCATCATAAGCAGATTTGTACAACAGCATGTGATGTGTACTCTTCCTAAAGGCGAATCCTTGGCTGATACGTCACTGTTTGCTGATGCTTCAACTTCATTTCTTGGAAGTTTTTGTCAATGATCATTTGGTAGTACCTTCCATTCTGAGGGGCAGGGCAAGAAGGTAAGTCCCAGGTCTGAAACCCATGCCATTGGTGGTATTACGACGCTAGCCAAGTAGCCAAATGAACAAACTGTCACTCCACCCCCTGGCATAAGTGCAATATTGATTCCAAGTGTAACAGCAAAATGCTGCAAATGCTGGAAACTTGAAATAAAGATAGTAAATTCTAGAAATACTCAAAGGTTCTGGCAGTATCTGTGACAGAGAAACAAGGTTCATGCTTCAGGTCAAAGCCTTTCTTTCCAGCATTCCATGTCTTGATAATGAAAGTGTTTGAAGATATGACAATATAAGAAAGTATAATCAGGGATGAGAAAAGGACGTTCAGCTCACCAAAGCTTACCACTGAATACTAAAACAGAAATTTCTGAAAAAACTCAGTAGGTCTGGCAGCATCGGTGGAGAGAAAACAGAGTTAATGTTTCCGGTCCAGTGATTTTGTTTTTGTTTCTGATTTCCATCATCCGCAATTCTTTGTTTTTTGTTTTGTTTAGTCTTACTATTGAATATATCATCATGGGTACAGATCCAATGCCCTGATGGATTGACCATAAGATGTTAAGGCTTAGGGAACAAGTTTTTAACTATCCTTTCATAAAATTTGGAAATTGTTCTATTGACCAGTGTTTATTGCCCAAGCCAAATTGCTCTGGAGAAAGTTGTGGCAAATAATCTTCTCAAACTATAGAGAACCCTGTTGCCTAAGTACACCTAGACTGCTGCTAAGGAGTTAGTTCAACATTTTGAATCCAGTGACTGTGATATAGTTCTAGTGATATTCCCATGTATCTGCTACCGTTGTTCTTCTATGTGGTAGAGATCATGGATTAGGAAGGTGCTGTTCAACGAGGCTTGGTGAATTCCGGCAGTAATTCTTGTAAATGGGATACACTATTGCCACTACATACCATTGATGGAGGAAGCAGATGTTTAAGGTGGAGTAGATGGTATGTTGATCAAATGAGCTGCATTGTCCTGGATGATGTCAAGCTTCTTGGATGTTACTGGAATTTCACTCATCCAGGCAACTTGTAACTGTGTGAAATGCAGCTTACTTGCTGTGCATCTCTGATTGTGCTCAGAATTGCCATTTCTCCAAGGAGTAAAGAATCAAAACACATGCAACAGGTATTACCTGAATTTCCATCCACTTAAATAAAGGTATGAAAAATTGGGTAGGCTCCAATACCAATTTGCAATATTGCCTGGCCAATTGCCCCATATGCACTCCATCAGATCTATTATTTCATACCCAAGTTCAAAAGAGGGAACTATGCCTTGATTGTCTGTTGTGTATTAATACCAGTTCATTTGGGAATCATTTAGCTGCATTAGTTTGGAACTAAGGCTCTTCATTAACTAGCTAAATAAATTTCATGTGTGTCCATTGCAAGTTGCCACTGCAAGTGCATGGTATTCAGTTTATCATTCAACCTGATGTTTTCAATGGCCTGGTGCTTAACTAAATAGTAGTTGTATGTTCACTTGTCACAGAACTGTATTCCTCCCTTAGTTTCTAATTGTTCTACATTACAGATCTTGATTTTCATTTAGGTTTTACATCAAAAATCCCATTACTTCAATCTTCCCTTTTTTTTACCACTATAATTTCTGATTACATTCTAAATATGGTTTCACCCATGTACATTATGAATTGTCATGAACTAAGGTTGAAGATATATACATTATTGCTATCTGTTTATTCATTTAGCAATCCAAAGTTTTGTAATTTTGTACATGAGCAATTGAGGAACTATGCCAATGAAGAAAAACTCCCCCAGCCAAAACCACTATCTGTATAAGGAAACTCATTACATCTTTTCATATAAAAATTCATTCACCATCAGAAGGCTACCAATGTTACTTTCACTGACAATCAATTTAAGGTTATGATCTGAGCTCACAATGTAAGCTCACTTATGCTTGCTATAAGCTACATATACTCATATACAAGGACCTGTCCTCTGCAGGAAGAAGGAGCATGTCCAGGCATTGCACCTATTTTGATTTAAATAAATGCTTCAGGGACAATTGCTCCTTGATGCAATCTCTATGGAAATGCCTTGACCGATTAGAATCAACTTGCCAATTGATCAGTGCCCTTTTGTCATGCACTATAAATTGTTACACCCTTTGACATTTTCCAATTTTGCATCTGCCCTACTGAATGTAGAATGAAAAGTTTCAGCGGCGTGCCTTTTTTTCAGCAACACTACAGTTGTACTTTACTTCTATGGTGAAATATAGGAGCAACAGTCCCTGTCTCTGGATGTCTGGGAATATTCAGGACTGAATAAGAAGGAAAAGGGAGGCTTTTAACAGATACAAAGGGAGCCAGTTAACGAAGACCCGAGCGGAGGAGAGAAAGTCCGGGGGGAGTCTTAGGAAAGTAATTATGAGATCAAAGAGATTGCATGAGAAAATGTTGCAGTTCAGATTAGGGAGATTCCCAAGATATTCTATGAATATACCATGGCGAATAAAATAACCAGGGAAAGAGCAGGGCCCATTAGGACCAAGAGGACAATCTGTGCATGCAGCAGGAGGACATTGGTAGGGCTTTAAACATGAACTTCACATCTATCTTCACTTTGGAGAAAGAAGACATAGGTACAGAATTTGAAAAGAAGGAATGTGAAATTCTTGAGCAGCTTCACGTAATGAGTGAGGAGATATTTGAACTTTTGGGCTCAAAAGTGAACAAGGTCTGGAAGAGTTGAAACCTGGGCTGCTGTGGAAGATGAGGGAAGAAATTACAGGGGCCCTGATTCAAATTTTTAATTCCTCCCTGGCCACAAGGGAGGCGCCAGAGGACTGGAGCTAACGTAGTTGACAATTTTCAAGAAGGGTGGGAGAGATAAACCACAGACCAGTGTATCACACATCAGTAGTAGGGAAAGTATTGGAGAATATTCTGAAGGAGAGAATCAGTCTTCATTTGGAGATGCATGATTTTATCAGGAATAGATAGCATGGCTTCTCAGAGTGAGGTCATGCCCAAAAAATTTGATTTAATTTTTTGGGAGGTGACTAGGTTTATAGATACATGTAGTGCAGTTGATTTAGTTAATGTGGATTTCAGCAAAGCCTTTTACAAGGTTCCACATGGGAGAGTGATAAAGAAGGTAAAAACACATGGGATCCAGGTAACTTGAAAGTTAGATGCAAAATTGGCTTAGTGGTAGGAGACAGAGGGTGGTGGTAGAAGGTTGTTAGTGTGACTGGAGGCTGGTAACCAATGGCATAGCACAAGGATCAGTGCCGGGTCCCTTACTGTTTATGCCGCACATAAATGATATAGCAGATAATGTAAAGGGAGTGACAAGTGAATGTGTGAATAATATGAAAATTGGCCAGGTGGTTGACATCAAGGAAGAAGGTCCTGGTTAAAGGAGGATATAGATGGATTAGTCAGATGGGTAGATTGGTGGCAGATGGTCTTTAACTCTGATAATGTGAAATGAAGAACTTTGGAAGAACTAATAAGACAAGGGAGTACTTAATGAATGGTAGGACTCTTGGAAGCTCAGCAGAACAAAAGGATCTTGGGGTGCTTGTCCACAGATCCCTGAAAGCAACAGGACAAGTTAATAGGGTTGTTAAGAAGACATGCAGAACACTGATATTTTTCAGTCAGGACATAGATTATAAGAGCTGGAAGGTCATGTTGGAGCAGTCCAAAAGTTCAGTTAGGCCAGAGCTGGAGTACTTTGCGCAGTTCTGGTCACGACACTATAGGAAGGATGTTATTGCACATATTGACCAGTGTGTTGCCAGGGATGGAGCATTTCAGCTATGACGAGAAGCTGGATAAGTTTGGGTTGTATTCTTTGGAGCAGAGAAAGCTGAGAGAGGACCTGACTGGGGTGAATAAGATTATGAGGGGCATGCTCAGTGTGACAGAAAGCATCTGTTCCCCTTAGTCAAAACCAAGGGGAACAATAACAAGTGGACATAATTCTAAGATGAAAGGCAGGAGATTAAGAGACGATTTGAGTTTTTTTTTTATCCAGAGATCAGTGGGGAACTAGAATGGACTGCCTGGGAGGGTAGTTGTGGTGGGAAATCTCACATCTTTTAAATAGTATTTGGACAAGCATTTGAAATGTCATAACATTCAAAGCTATGGACCTAGTGCAGGAAAGTGAGATTAGTGCAGATTTAGTGTAGGTTTTTTTGTTGGTGCAGACTCAATTGGCTGAAGAGCCTCTTCTGTGCTTTATGATTCTATGATACAATGCTTAGGGCCCTCTTGTGGTATAGTGGTAGTGTCCGTACCTCTGGACCAGAAGGCCTGAGTTCAAGTCCCACCTGTTCCAGAAGTATGTAATGACATCTCTGAACAGGTTGATTAGGAAAATAGTTTAAATGTTAATTGTTGCAAGTCACTCTCGTCATACCATGTACTAATGTGCAAAGATAGCTATCTGAAAAAAGACATTCAAATTTATGAAAAATTTCATTCACCAACAAAAAGTTACAACAAACAAATGATAACTGCAAAATGAGTTGATTTTATCAAAAATAAGTCAAAGTTAAAAATGACTGTACAATGTGCTCTCTCTATAACTTTAACATCCCGTAATTTTTTAAATGATTCTATTTCCATGTTACTTCTGTCACACTATTAGTTTTCTTTATTGCTGATCAAGTCCTTTACACCAGGTCTCTAAGAAAGTTTACATTGTTGCCTCCTTACTTGTGAGATCTGTGTTGAAAAGTCATCACATATTTTTATATAAAAATACTATTAACTATCAAAAGGCTATCAATGTATTCTGAAGGTTAATTATATTCACAACCAATTTAAGATAGTTAGTTGGGTTTGTAATGTGGTTCATTCATTTTTGCCATCTATTTAGAAGTGTATTCATTGTCTAAGTGGAACTAAGATGATCAGACACCTTTACAGATTTCAGGCAATTAGTCTTTTTAAAATTAACAATCAATTTTTTTCTAACATATTTATCTTTCAACAAGGTCACTGTCAGATCTCAGTTTAATTTGTCCCTGTTTAAATTCTTCATTTATCCACAATATCCTCTCAACAACTAACACCCCCAACCTTTAATGTTCTCACTGATTACTATTAACTTTATTTCTCTGTCAGGCAAATATAGCTGAAACACAGAATTCACATTGTAAGCAGGGAGAGAAGGTACTGATTGAGTGAGCAGGGAGGTCAGAGAAGGGGAAAGAAGGGATCTTTTTTCACCATTTAGTGTTTGGTTCTTACTTTGATGCAGCAGAAGTATCTGCAAAGCTGAGTAACTGGTAAGCTACTCTACCTTCAATAAATAGCCTGTCAAGTTATGGCGTGGGAGGGCAGTTGGCCAAAAGGAATATTCAGCCAGAAGCATGTGAGAAGTCATGGTCACACCATGTGTCCTGGCCAAGTACATCTGCAGTCACCAGTTACACAAGCTTGTCCTCAGGGTTTTAGAACATGAGTGATTGCTGGAGTCACTGTGCTGCATCTCTTGAGGCCAAGAACAATGTCAGAGATGCCCAAGGTAGTTGGTGCCTTCACAGGTGTCTCCTCTCTAGTCTGGGTAGCCTGGTACAGGAGATTCCCATGAGTCAGAGGGGATATTGCATTTTGCAGGGAGGCTTTGAGGGCGACCTTGAAATATTTTCTCCACTTGTCATTAACAAGTTCAACATCTGAAATTTCAGGATCACTCCCTGTCCCATATGTCAGTGAACACAGAACAAGGAGAATTGAGCAATTGAACATAGGGCTGGAGAACTGGTGTTGGAAGAGATCAGGTTTCTGAAACGTTAGGACCAGTTTTCAGGCAAGTGGAGCCTGTACCCGTATATGAATGGGCTGCAAACAGGACCAGAACTAATATCCTCACAGTGCGGTTTGCTACTGCTGTTGGGAAGGTTTAAACCAGATTAGCAAGGGAATAGGAATCTGAGAGGAGCTCAGATTGGAAGGATGTAAGACTGGTTACAGGAAGTAAAAAATAAGCAGAATTAGAATACAGACAAAGCAAAGGCATGCACCAAATAGGATCAGAACGCAGAATAATCTTAAAAGGCTAGAATTAAAGGTTCTCCTATTTGAATAGATGCACCATTTGAAGATACTATCATATGAATTAAGAGCCGCAGAAGGCCATTCAGATCCCTGAATCTATTCCGCCATTCAATAAGATAATGGGTAATTTGATTGTTCCACATTCTAGGCCTCTCTGACTTATTTTTCACCCCTGTGCTTAACTAGAATCTAACTACCTCTGCCTTAAAAAGATTCAAAGACTCTGCTGCCAACACCTTTGGAGGAAGAACGTTCCAAAGATTCCTGATCCTCTGTGAGAACAAATGTCTCCTAATCTCTGTCTTGAATGGGTAATCCCTTATTTTTAAACATTGATCCCTGACTTTAGAACCTTACATAAGGAACCATCCTTTCAATATACACCTTGTCAAGACCACTCAGGATGTTCTATGTTTCATTCAAGTGACCTCTTACTCCTCTAAACTCCAGTGGACACAAGCTGAGCCTGTCTAATATTTTCTCATCTGATTGCCTGCACATTCTGAAGATCGGATAGCGACTCAAGGATTCCAGGAGTTTATGTTGGTGTGGTCAGAGGAAAATAATCATTGGGGCAGGTTTTACTGCTGTTAAAGAATTTAGAAAACCCCTGAAAATGAAGGTAAGCACCTGGAGGTGGTCACTTGAAGGTAATACTGAGAAAAGTTGGGAAATTTAAATACTTTGGAAGCAACTGTGAACTATTTTCTCTAAGGACTGCAATTGCGTAATGAATGCGATGTGCGCTTTCAAGTATGAGGGCCCAGATCTTCCGGTCAGGGTCAGAAACATGCTTCCCTTTAGAGGTTTTCTCCATATGAAGTTCTGGGCCAGAAGAATTCTCAGCTCTAGCAATGTAACATAGTCCAGGAATCATGCAGTCAGGAGCAAAGTGGGTTGGCATTGAAACCAAATCCTTTTCATGACAATTCTTGCCATATTCCAAGTTGTAATGGTCCCAAAACCACTTGCGCTGCTACCAAGCGAAGGTAAGCATGCATGGTAAGTGGGGGAGGGACTAGGGTCCCAGATGGAAGGAGACTGAAGTGCCAGGTTGGGAAGGAGAAGGGTGCCAGACATGGGTGTAAAATGCCGGATAGGTTTGAATGGCAGGTGAGTGGGGTGTCAGTGTGGCCGGTAGCTGAGGGGTGTATTGGCAAGTGGTGGTAATTAGTGTGCCAGGTCTCTAAGGGAGGAGGTTAGCAGGTGGATGGGGCTTAAATTTAGGGTGTGAAGTAAATTGGCGTGTGCTTAAGTTGAGTCATTAAAAAGGGGGTGTGTTTGGTTTGTGGGAGGGTTGTCAGGGCAGATCTGGGTGGGATTTGGAGTCAGAGGGGTCAGGACTAGGGCAGGGTGTGTGTTGGGTCCAGGACAGGGTTTTGGAGGTGGATGGAAGTTTTCAGGTGTCAGGTAGAGGATGGTCAGAAACATTGACGATGTGCAGTTTGGAGGAATCAGGTAATTGGCCCGGTCAAGTGGGCCGCCCCCCCGGAGCGGCCCCGCCCGCCCCCCGCCCCGGCGCGGGAGGCGGGGGGGCAGGGTGGTGCTTGGGGGAGTCAGGGGTTGGAATGGATCTGGGTAGAGGTTTTCACATACAGAATTGTGTCAAATATCCGAAGTGGAATCAAGGCAACTCAGGGATGGTATCAGTTGTGACGGGGAGGCTGGGAATCAGGTCTGCCAGGGACGTCAAAGCCATGGAGAGAGCGACAGTTTCCACGGATGATCTGAATCTAACTGGTTTAAGATACCAGTCCACTAGGAAATTCAATTCTCATGAAATTTCAATTTGTGTGGAGTCAGCAACATCAGGACTTCTGCAATAGTCCTGGCACAGAACTTCTGTTTACAGTGCTGCAGCAGCAATCTTCCCAAGGAAGATCTGGGTCATGTTCTCTCAAAAAAAACAGCAGGCCTTAGTTAGTAATGCTTTGTTTTTCAATCATTTTCTATAGTAACAAGTTTAAAACTGCAATCTTCTGTTACTTTCCCAGCCATTAACTGAAAACATTTGTTTTGAAGTTAGTGATTCCCGAAAGAGATCACAACGGGTTGGGGAAAGGAGATATCTCAAAAATTCTAACTGACCCTACCTTGAACAATCAAAATTATTCCAGGTGACCATTGCAGCCGTGGTTAATCTCATGCAGTATGTACCTTTTGTACAGAGTGATCTTTACCCAACTCAGAACAGATCTGACTCTCACTTGAAGGAATTCAGTGCATCATCACTTAACACTCGAGCTGGCAGTCTTTTCTGTAGGTTTACTATTTTCTGAGAAAAGACCCATCTCCTGGCATCTAACCTAGTTACAGCCTTACATAACTTATAAAGTGAAACTGTTACCCTGGTCTATATTAACGTCTGAATTCAATTAGCTTTCCATCGCTGAGGTATTCCTTGTGCCTTGGCTGGGTCTATTTCTAGACTAATTGACAAGAGATTATTGATAGTGAATAATACATTTTATCATGTAATTCTCAGGATGTTCACATACAACATTAAGGACCACCGTCATACTAGTCCTGTAGATCCCAAATTCCTCATTGCCATTCAACCTCAAGTAGCAATGTTTGTGCTCCATTTGCACTAGCACAAATGCATACTAATGTTATTAGCCTGGTCCTTAACAGCCACCATTTTCTGACTATGGTTAACTTCTAGAAATTTTTTTTTTGTTGGTGCAGAAGGGCATAATTTCTTACCGAAGAAAATGGGGAACGCTGACTGAAAGCCACTCCTTTAAGCATGTCTGACTTCATATGTTTGGGAATATGACTGAGATTTGCATTTATCCCTGGTCTTATTTACTCAAGTTGCTGCATACATTTTTGTTTTGACAGTCTGGGGACCAAGGGCCACATTTTGTCCATGATAGCCTACTAAGAACATGTGCTCACTCTCAGGCAATGCAAGCTAGTTGAACAGCTATTAGCAGAGCAATTTCAGCAGTGTCAACGGGAATAGTGGCCACTACTGAGATGGAGTCTAGGAGAAGAGGACACCATGGAAGATGCTAAATGGGATTGGGGCAGGGGTGAGCACTTGCCAGAGCCAGTCGGGCATGCTCCAGTGATGTAGAGATGTTGGTGCCATTGTCATAGAGGCATCATTGCTGCTAGGGAGGCCCTCTGTGCAGAAAAGAATATCCAAATAGGTAGGCACTTCTCAGGTGTGAAGCTACAGGTAAATGGCCTGGGTTCCCCTGCTGGTCTCCACAGACAGAACATGACATCCACCTCTATCATCACTGCTAAAATTCCAGTGATGGCGAAAAGAGCATCTTTATTGTCCTTTTGGAGTGTGTTACAATCCAAGAAGGACCAAGTGGTTGAAGTGCTAAACAACAGGAGCTTTATAAAGGAAATGTTTACTCTATAGGCAGCAAGGTTAGAATAAGCTGTTTCCGGCCCAAAATGACTAATATGACATCATCATTATATCATGCTATTGAACTCTAACTAGTGGCAGGCCACCATTCTCATATAAATACACAACAGAATGAGTACAACTGACACTTCTCCATAGCTAATAAGATCACATTGTGGCAGCAAGATAATGGGCATTCCACCCCATCATTTTGAACCAATCCTTTTTTTCTAACTGGTTTGAATAACAAGCTAAATATTGGCCAGGAGACAGCAGCCTTGCTCCTCCCTGAATAGTGTGATTAAATAGGTAATGTCTGTCTGCAAGACCAGTCAGAGCCATAGTTTAACTTTTCATTCCAAAGATAGCAGTTCCTCAATATTCTGGAGTGTCAGTCTGGATTTTGTCCTATGTTTCTGACTTCAACCTACATCATTCTGACTCACAGGCAACAGTGCAGCTATTGAGTCATGATTAACGCCTAAAAGGACTTATTGTCTCCCAGCAACTACACAGAAACATTCTTTCTTTCTTAAGACTTAATGATTCACAAATCTTTATTTGTCAGCTTAAGTAGGTCAGCCGAGATGTCATCTACACTACGATTTTAATCAGATATCTGAGCCATACCTTAGCTGCGTCAGGTGGGAAGAGATAGCGAAGAGCAAGAGAGGTAGTAGACTCAACAGAAAGGGGTACAGATAGCTTTTTCTTTGGCTACAGACATGACTTCAGGGTGGTGTGTTGACTCTCTGGGGCCAGAGTCAAGGATGCATGGCTGCAGGGCATTCTGAAGTGAGAGGGTGGTTGTAGTTCACATTGGTATCAATGACATAGGTAGAAAGAGGCATGAGGTCCTGCAACAAGAATTTAGGGAACTAGGTGCAGAACCTCAAAAGTTACAACTTAGGATTTCTCGTGATGCCATTTGCTAGTGAAGATAGAGTAGACGAATGTATGTGTGAATAATTGGAGAAGGAGGAAGCATTTTAGATTCCTGAATTAATGAGTTTTTTCTGGGGAAGGTCACATCTGAATCAAAATAGGATCGAAACAACAGCCTTATGGTAATGGGGGTGTGTGGTACCGGTGCTGTTGGTGGGGTATTGCACTAATGTATTGGGGGAGTGGAATGCTGAATGGAGGTACAATAGGAGGTGATGTGCAAACAAATATAGCAGAAAAAAGCAAGTCAAACTCAAGGCCAAAGCAGATACAGTCAAGGCACAATGAACAGAGGAAGGGTGGGTGGCATTTGTTTTAGTACAGGGAGTTTTGCATGTAAGACAGATGAATTGAGGGTGTTGATTAACACACAGAAATATGATATCATTGCTATCACAGAGACGAGGTGAAGGAGGGGCAGGACTGGCAGCTCAATATTCCATGGTTTAGAAACTTCAGGCAAAACACAGAGTGGTGTAAGAGAGGAGATGGTGTTGCAATATTGAGAGGTCAATTACTGCAATAAGGAGGGATCAGTTCATTGAGTCATATAGATCTACAGCACAGAAACAGGCCCTTTGGTCCAACTCGTCCATGCCAACCAAATATCCTAAATTAATCAAGACCTATTTGTCAGCATTTGTCCCCTATCCCTCTCAACCTTTCTTATTCAAATAGCCACCCAGATGCCTTTTAAATGTTGTAATTGTGCCAGCCTCTATCAGTTCCTCTGGCAGCTCATTCCACACATTCAACATCCTCTACATGAAAAAGATGACCCTTAGGTCCCTTTCAAATCTTTCCCCTCACCATAAACCCATGCCCTATAGTTTTGGATTCCCCCACCATTGGGGAAAAGACCTTGGCTGTTTACGTTATCCATGCCCCTCATGATTTTATAAACCACTATAAGGTCACCTTTCAGCCTCTGACGCTCAGGAAAAATAGCCCCAGCCTATTGAGCCTCCCCCTATAGCTCAAACCCTCCAACCCTGGCAACATCCTCATAAACCTTTCCAGAACCCTTTCAAGTTTCATAACATCCTTCCTGTAGGAGGGAGACCAGAACTGAACGCAGTATTCCAAAAATAGCCTAACCAGTGTCCTGCACAGCTACAACATGACCTCCCAATTCCTATACTCAATGCACTGATTAATAAAGGCAAGTGTACTAAACACCTTCTTCACTATCCTGTCGACCTGTAACTCCACTTTCAAGGATCTATGAACCTGCACTCCAAGGTCTCTTTTTTCAGCAACACTGTCCAGCACCTTACATTAAGTGTATATTTTCTGCCCTAATTTGCCTTATCAAAATGCAACACCTCACATTTATCTGAATTAAACACCATCTGCCACTCCTCAGCTCATCATCCCAACTGATCAATGTCCCTTTGTACTCTGAGATAACTCTCTTGGCTGTGCACTACACCACCAATTCTGGTGCCATCTGCAAGCTTACGAGCCAGACCTCCAATATTCACATGCAAATCTTTTATATAAATGACAAAAAGAATTGGACCTGGCACCGATCCTTGCAGCACACCGTTGGTCACAGGCCTCCAGTCCAAAAAGCAATCCTCCACCACCCGCCACCATTCATCACCACCCTCTGTCTCCTACCTTCAAGCCAGTTATGTATCCAAGTAGTTGATTCTCTCAACATTTCAAATGATTTAATCTTGTTAACCAGTCTACTATGTGGAACCTTGCTGCCTTGCTGAAAGTCCATATTGACCAAGTCCACTGCTCTGCCTTCATCAATCTTCTTCATCACTGCTTCAAAAAACTCACTCAAGTTAGTGAGACACAATTCCTCACGCACAAAGCCATGTTACCTATCCCTAATCAGTCCTGCCCTTCCAAATATATGGAGATCCCATCTCTCAGAATCCCTTCCAACATTGATGTCAGGCTCACCGATCTATAGTTCCCTGGCTTTTCCTTACCACCTTTCTTAAATAGTGGCACCACGTTAGCCAACCTCCAGTCTTCCAGCACCTCACCTGCGGCTAACCATGATACAAATATCTCAGCAAGGGGCCCAACAATCTCATCCTTAGCTTCCCTCACAGTTCTAGGATAAACCTGATCAGGTCCTGGGTATTTATCTACCTTTATGCATTTTAAGACATCCGGAACCTCCTCCTCTGTAAGATGAACACTTTTCAAGATATCACTTTTTATTTCCCCAAGTTCTCTAGCTTCCATATCCTTCTCCATAGGAAAAATGGGTTGAATGTAAAAACAAAGAGGAGGCAATCCATTATTGGGAGTGTACTGTAAACACCCAACTAGTCATGGAGAGATAAGAGGGGTGGTTACATCTGTATATTTCAGAGAAGTGCAAACATAACAGGGTAATAATAGTAGGGAATTTCATCTTCCCCAATATTAACTGTACCAGAAAGGCCAACCACTCGGCCAACCCTGCAAAGTACTCTATTCTAACATCTGGAGACTTACTATGTTTGTAAGTTATAGCTTCACAATCAAGAAGCACTATTACTTTAAATAATAGATTTGGAAACATTTTGTTTCACTTAACTGGTACCACGTAGTGATAGATTCCTCACTGTTTGAGCATATTCGAGCTGAAAGGTATTACATCTCTTCAGTGGGCCTTCTCATGTCTGATCAGCATGGACATCCACAGAACTGGAAATACTGTTGCTGTCACTGATGTTCAGGGAAACCTTGAGCTGTGCCCCCTCCAACCTTCTTCTGGGAATGTCGCATGTTGCAACTTTGATGTCGCTGGTCCTTGAAACAGACTAAACCAAATTTTGCTGCTTGCCACCTCACAGACTGGTTGGCTGCAATGTTTTCCCAAAAGATATAGTCTACAGATTTTTGTAAAGGTTTTTGTAAAGACTGTATTGTTCTCCATATCATTTGAGATGATTTGCCCACCTTAGATTTTCTGAAAGGTGGCCTCCTTGGTGACCTGTTGGGCCCAGCACAATGAAGGACCTTATTGTTTGTTATTTTGTTGCGCTGTCAAATTCTTATGGATGACCTCATGAATTTTTAATACATGTGATCCAGGGATATGCTGTGGCATCTTTCACTTATCCAATATTACGCACCATGCTGCAGGGTGAAAAGAACAATGGTCTGATGGAGATAACAAGCATGGGGCTGGATGAACACAGCAGGTCAAGCAGCATCATAGGAGCAGGAAAACTCGACGTTTCGGGCCTAAACCCTTCATCAGAAAATTGATTTTAGCTTTCAGTTTAATGCCATGCTGTGCTCAGACATGATCATGGAGGTGGCCAGAGAAAGAACGTGATCTCTGGATGTGCGTATTGATATATTCATCAGTAATATTATGTTTGGAGAGTACAGTACCATTGTATGAGAGATTATCTACAGTCTTGAGATAAGTGCTATCAACATTTATGCCTGATGCTTCGTGGCACAAGTCTGGTGCCACTTGTTGTCATTATGTCAGCCTTTGAGACACTGTGGAGCTGCCAGAAGACTTGTATGTGAAAGTTGTTTCTGTTTGAGAAGATGAGAGTTGTTTATGTCAGCCTCATCTAATCTTGGCATTTTCGTCTGCAGGATCCCAGGAGGTAAGCTAAAACCTTGCAGATCTGATCATAGAGATGTATCCATTCACCGTCTACGCCATTTGAGGGAGAAAGATTAAACTATCAAATAGTATCAAGTTGTGCAGCAAATCTGAGGTTTGACTTCTAGACAGGTCTAACATCTAGTTTTGGCCACGCTTAGCAAGTTTTTTAATAATGCTTTGGATGGATCTTTAGACTCATTTTCACCAGCAAGCTCCCAAGCCTGGAATCCCAATCCTTTTGCAACCGTGCAGCAGATTTGAACTCGAATGTTTTACTCTTTACCGGGCATATTAGAGGCATTTCCCTAGCAAAGAGGTCAATAATCAGGGGTACTATTTAAAAGTAATTGGCAGAAGGATTAGGGTTGTGTAGAGGAGTAATAATTTAACCCGGGGGGTGAAACTGACTCCCTGAAAGCGTAGTACAGGCACAAATACTCTTTGCATTTAAAAAGTACTTGATATACACTTGAACTGACCTACGCGGTCAAGGACCAAGAGCTGGAGGATGGGGATAAGCTGGATAACAATTTTTTGGCCTATGTAGACATGATGGGCCAAATCAGTCCCCTTTTTTGCTGTAAATATTTCTATGTTACTATACAAGTTGAACTTTCAGTGCCTGTGTTGGCTGTAAAGTTGGAAAGGAAAACACAAATGGAATTCTCCTACTGAGTGCCACACATGACCAATATCATGTTCCTTATGAAAGAAAAATACAAGACAAGCTGCAAACTACATTCAAAACACTGGCATCTCCTTAACTTTATGCTTATCAAACAGAAAGAGAAGGCTGATGTCAAAACAACTTCTTGTTTGTGGGGAGTTGTGTGCTGGTCATGCCACTATCTGGTGGAACTGAGTCTGAAAATCTTTAACTGTGTGTAGGAGTGACCTGTAATTAAGATAGTATTAGGTTTTCAGAGTAAATACACAAATAAATAATCCTTTTTATTTCACCCACAAAAAGATTGTATTCAAATTGTCCACACAGTCAAAAGTTAAGATGTCATACATTTTTCTTTTCAAAAACAGCACACAGCTTATGGCAGTAGGGAAGAGAAATTGGGCTCTCTCAGCAGCTCTTTTTCACCCTATCCATAACAGGTACCTTTCTACCTCATTTATCTAAGGACCTTGTAATTTTACATACCGTACCTTAATTAAGGTACCCCAATTTCATAGAAAACAAGTCAAGTCTTTCCCATCTTTCCTCCTAGCTAAAATTCTTCATTCATGGTACTGTCCTTTTAAATCTCCTTGGCATTCTGTCTAACATAATCTAACACAATAATTTGTGTCATGCAGTGACCAGAAATATATTTACTCCACCAGTGGTTTAGTTTCTGCTCTTTAGCATCTAGCATTACCTCCTTGCCATTATGCTCTATACCTCTATACCAATAAAAAGTGCCCCATATGCCTATAAACATGCACTCCAAGGTCCTCTGTTCCTCAATACACTTCAGAATACTACCGTCTACTATATATTGAATCTCACTATTTGCATATTATTCGAGTTGTTTTCCATCTCTAAATGCATTGCTGCGTACTTCTCTGGATTGAGTTCTGATTGCCTCTTTTCTGCCCACTGACCAGACATTGATATCTTCCTGCAGTTATACAGCTTTTTCCTCACTATCAACCACAAGCAATCTTTGTATCGTCTTAGCCTCATCTCTTACATTTAAGTCTTAATTACTGCTATAATTAAGGGATTGAGTGAGCCCCTCTAGTAACTGCCTTGCTGAACATTATCCTTTGCTATCTGCAGTGAACCAGTTTGAGATCTAACTGTCATTTCCCATTAGCTCCCATGAGTTTCTTTATTTTATTATCAGTCTGCTAGAGGGACCTCATCAAAAGACTTGTTAAAATCCACATAGAGTTTATTAAATGTGCTACCCTCAACAACATTGTCATGTCCTCAAAAACATCTTTCTTTTTCCTTTCACCACTGGGAAGTGAGTTTTGATGTTGTTTATTTGCTAATGGCGCTACATAAGTGCATGTTTGGCATTTTCTACTTGTTTTTAATTAATGTGTTAACTGAGATACTTGTGAAAAGACTTTGCATTTATAGAAACACTGGAGGTCAGGCAGCATCAGAGGAGCGGCACGATGAGTCCTGATGAAGGGTCTAGGCCCAAAACGTCGACTCTCCTGCTCCTCTGACATTGCCTGACCTGCTGTGTTCCTCTGGCTCCACACTGTATTGACTCTGACACCAGCAACTGCAGTTCTTGCTATCTCCTTGCATTTATAGAATATCTTTTATGACCACTCAACAGTGCAAAGTACTTTCTGAAGTGTAGTAGCTGTAGGATATTGTTAAGTTTATTAAGCTATTGAATAGTATATGTTGTCAATAATACTACCGATGTAGAGACACACCAGAACTCAAATATCCAAGACAAGATATAGGGAGGTAGGTCAATGAAAGTCAAAGGCACCTTGTGGCCTTCTTCATTCTCAAGCATTTCAGCAGGTCAGTCTGCCAGAGTCTCTTTGTATCAAGGTGATGCTATATTGTCTTGTTGATTGCTTGATGTCTTTGATCAGCAGCACGAGGTCCTTCATTCTAATTTTCCAAGACTGTCTTCGACATCAAGCGAGCCTACCCCTCAAGACCCTGTTGACATACTTCATATTGATGCTTTTATATCCTTAGTGATTTTATCTGCACCTACATTTACACAAGTGTCCTACTCAGATCATACACCTGCTGACGTCTATCTTCGACACATTTTCAGACAGAATCCCAGAGGAAGTGAATCACTAAGATCTTCATTAGTCTTTTATGCAACACTTACACAGATTCATTATCTTTCAAGGCCAAGCCTCAGATTTGGTGGTGTGCGGCAGTCCTAACATTGTCTATAGATGAGCCAATCCTTCCCAATTTTGGTCATATCCACTGCAGTGGATGCATACTTAACGGCCTGGCCATTGTTTAGGCAGGGAGGAACCCCTATCTGTTATCCAGAGAGAATTTCCTCCTCTCTAGAGCACACCCAAGCTACTGAATATGGACAAGCTAGTCCCACAACCTACAGCAATGATATGGCCACCCCAAGAGTCTGACGGAGCATCTTCCTTTCTTCAGACCATCATCCTTCCTTGTTTCAAGAGGAGAAGTAGTTCAGTTATTCCTCCATTATCATTCTTAGGAGGCACAGCAGAGGAGATGCAGATGCTCCAGTTTCCAAAGCAGTGTTGAAATTTCTCTGAGGTACAGAGTACAAAGAACTAGCCACCTCCCTTTCCCATTTTTGTCTTTTCTTCCACCAGGTTTGTCTCCCGACTTCACTCTTTTGTTGAGCTCTTCTTGTCTATCATTACCTTCAAGTCATTGTGATGGGTACGCCCCATGTGCCAGTGGTCATAAGAAATTACACTTCCAGCCTACTCAAAGTTCTGTCTTCTACTCACAGAAAGCGAACAAATGATGTTCCATTCTTCTCCAAGATGAGCTGAGAACAGAATCAAAAAGAGACATGAGCGAGTGCAGTAAGTGGCATTAAAAAATGTTAATGACTGACTGTTAAAAGGAATACTAGTGGTCGAATGATAATGCTTTAAAGATATGAAGTGCCTGTTTCTGTGCTTATAAGACTCTAAAAGACTTTGGGAGAGGTGTAGGATAATGGATAAGTGCTAATGTACTAATGAATGGTACACATCATCAATGGTGACTCTGATGTAGACATACTTATAACTTGATTCAAGCTCTCTACTATGCATTTTTGTATATAGTTTAAATAGTCAATAAAATGTGTTGTTCACCAGCATGAGGACAGACTTGCCTCTCTCTACAACTTGAGTGCAATCTCACTACAGTCACCTGTAATCTGGGAAATGTGGCGACCAACTTGTACACAGCAGACTGTCTCAAACGGCAGTGTGATAATGATCAGATCATATTTTTCTGGTGATGCTGATTCAAAGATAAATATTGCCAAAATATCATAGATAATTCCTCTGCTATTCTCCAGAATAGTGCTTTAAGGTATTTTACATCTACCAGGGCAGAGGATGGGGCCTTGGTTTAATGTATCATCTGAAAGATGGTCCCCCAACAGTTCAATGCTCCCTCAGTATGTCACTGAAGTCTTGGCTTTGAATTTTGTGTTCAAGTCCTGGCGTTGAACTTGAATGCTAAACTTTGAGTTTCAGGTTCAGCCAATTCAATCATGATTGACTCTTTGCCTTAGGAACACATCTAAAAGCTTTTCTTACTTGACTATGTGTCTTGAAACATATTTATCATGTCTATAAACAAAGCAATAATGATAGGAAGATATAGTGGCCTTTGAAAAGGTACTGTGTAACTTCAGCAGAATGATATCATAACTCTAAGGGTTAAGGAGTTAAAATACACCCTCATTGTACACTTCAAAGTCTGACTTTACACTCACTGTGAACACCAGTCTCTGCTCTTTCAAGCTAACAACTGTACCACAACTTTACACCAATCTGACTGTACTTTGACGTCACACAATACACTATACATGGCAGCCTCTACATCTATACTTGGATTCTGTATATGCTGATCTCTGCCCTTGCACCCTGCACATGTATCTGTCTCTGTCAAATCCTAACTCTGTATCAGTCCAGTTTTTATACCTTGCTTATATATTTAGCCCTGCCTCTGTTACTTCTCATCTGTCTCTGTCTTTCAATTGCATGCTTCTGTTTACACTTGCCTTAAGTACATCCAAAGTTATGCTCCGCAAATTTCTCAGTCCGACTTCAGTTTAAAAGTTTGAAATGAAAAAGAAATAATTTACAATTATTGAAGGATTCAATAGGGTAGACACAAAGAAACTTTCCTTGAGTGAGAAAACCCAGAAAGAGGGCACAATATTAAAATTAGAGTATGTCAATTAGGAGCGATATCAGCAAGTGCTTTTACACAGGGATAATGGAAATCTAGACTTCTCTTGCGCAAAGGCTATGGGTGCTGAGTCAATTGCAATTTAATTCTGGAGCAACATTTTATTTTAGGTGAGAGTTTCAAGGAACCCCAAACAAAGGTGGGTCTATGGTATTGAACTATTGATTACTAATTGCAGAACAGGCTTGATGGGCTGACTGGTCTACTGGTATTCCTACTTTCTTCAATCAAATTGTTCATTGAATGTACTATTAGTTCAAATTAAACATTAAAATATGTAGCATATTTCTATACAGTGTGCTACATTTAGTGCCAGCAACACCTGTGAACGTGTATACCCATGATCAATATTCAGGCATTTCAGTTTTTACAGAATGGTGATTCTGAACAAAACCTTCCCCAAATACAGAAGTCTAAACAAAGTTTACATGTACAATCAAGAACTTTTTGGGCTAACCTACGTTCCCCGGTCCCCAACACCTCATTTTTACCATGGACGTCCAGTCCCTATACACCTGCATTCCCCATGCAGATGGCCTGAAGGCCCTCTGCTTCTTCCTGTCCCGCAGGCCTGACCAGTCCCCCTCCACTGACACCCTCATCCGCTTAGCCGAACTTGTCCGCACCCTCAACAACTTCTTTCAATTCCTCCCACTTCCTACAAAGGGGGTGGCCATGGATACCCACATGGGCCCAAGCTATGCCTGCCTCTTTGTAGGTTACGTGGAACAACCCCTCTTCCGTACCTACACTGGCCCTAAACCCCACCTCTTCCTCCGTTACATTGATGACTGTATCGGCGCCGCCTCGTGCTCCCACGAGGAGCTCGAACACTTCATTCATTTCACCAACACCTTCCACCCCAATCTTAAGTTCACCTGGACCATCTCTAACACCTCCCTCTCCTTCCTGGACCTCTCTGTCTCCATCTCGGGTAACCACCTAGAAACCGATATCCATTTCAAGCCCACCGACTCCCACAGCTACCTAGAATACACCTCCTCCCACCCACCCTCCCGCAAAAATGCCATCCCCTATTCCCAATTCCTTCGCCTCCGTCGCATCTGCTCCCAGGATGAGGCATTCCACTCCCGTACATCTCAGATGTCCTCATTCTTCAAGGACTGCAACTTCCCCCCCGCAGTGGTCGAGAACGCCCTCGACCGTGTCTCCCGCATTTCCCGCAACTCATCCCTCACACCCTGTCCCCACAATAACAACCAAAAAAGAATCCCCCTCGTCCTCACGTACCACCCCACCAACCTCCGGATCCAACGCACCATCCTCCGACACTTCTGCCATCTGCAATCCGACCCCACCACCAAAGACATTTTTCCCTCCTCACCCTTGTCTGCTTTCCGGAGGGACTACTCTCTCCGTGATTCCCTTGTCCGCTCCACACTCCCCTCCAGCCCAACCACACCCGGCACTTTTCCCTGCAGCCGCAGGAAGTGCTACACCTGCCCCCACACCTCCTCCCTCACCCCAATCCCAGGCCCCAAGAAGACTTTCCACATCAAGCAGATGTTCACCTGCACATCTGCTAATGTGGTATACTGCATCTGCTGTACACGTTGTGGCCTCCTCTACATCGGGGAAACCAGGCGGAGGCTTGGGGACCGCTTTGCAGAACACCTGCGCTCAGTTCGCAATAAACAACTGCACCTCCCAGTCGCAGACCATTTCAACTCCCCCTCCCGTTCCTCAGATGACATGTCCATCCTGGGCCTCCTGCAGTGCCACAGTGATGCCACCCGAAGGCTGCAGGAACAGGAACAGGAACTTATATTCAGCTTGGGAACCCTGCAGCCCAATGGTATCAATGTGGATTTCACAAGCTTCAAAATCTCCCTTCCCACTACCGCATCCCAAAGCGAGCCCAGCTCGTCCCCGCCTCCATAACCTGTTCTTCCACACACCTATCCCCTCCTCCCACCTCAAGCCGCACCCCCATTTCCTACCTACTAACTTCATCCCACTCCCTTGATCTGTCCGTCCTCCCTGGACTGACCTATCTCCTCCCTACCTCCCCACCTACACTCACCTTTAATGGCTCCATCCCCGCTTCTTTGACTTGTCTGTCTCCTTTCACCTATCTTCTCCTCTATCCATCTTCTATCCGCCTCCCCCTCTCTCCCTATTTATTTCAGAACTCTCTTCCCCTCCCCCATTTCTGATGAAGGGTCTAGACCCGAAATGTCAAGCTTTCCTGCTCCTATGTTGCTGCTTGGCCTGCTGTGTTCATCCAGCTCTGCACCTTGTTATCTCGGATTCTCCAGCATCTGCAGTTCCTATTATCCCTGTGCAAACTGTATTTCAGGTTACTTGTTACACAAACTAAACATATAAATTAATGAGACTAAGTGGTTATATGCTGCAATTCTTTGATCTTTAACATGATTAGTCATTCAGAAAGTAAATGAAAAAAATTTTGAAAATGACAACTAACCTTCAGTATTTATACAGAAACAGATTAAAGAAAAACCATCATAATTGAGAATATACAGTAACTTCTTAAAATAAATTTTTATTGAATTACTAATTGCATTTTCATAAATGCAACATAAAACACATGTTTATTATCTGATGCAGTATTAGAATCATGTGCTTGTAGATGTTACGATCCCAGTTGAGTGGAATACAGGACAAGTCAGATCTGTGTGAAAAACCTGGCTTGATCTTTGCACTTTGGTTACCGTAGTAGTCAGTCATTGAACATATTCACAGGAAGCTGCCTATGCGTTCAGCAAAAAGAAAAATTCAACACTTTCTCCCAGTAATATCCTATACAGACACTGAACTCCAGTGAAGTATTACTCCTATCGTCACTTTAAAATGTCTTACTTAACTGAAAATGTTGCAAGGGTTTCCTTTCAGTGATTTTGTGCATATTTATCTGATGTGATTCTCTCTGTCTCTCCAGGAGAATCAGACTTGGGCCAACTCACTGATGACTTTTCTTACTGAATTCTAAGAAAAGCTCAGGGTTTTTTCATGGCTACTTGGACTGCCACAACATATTAAGATTTCTTTCAACTCTGATATCTTGGAGATTGTCAAAACTAAAACTGCACTTCTAGTGTTATGGGTCTTTTTAAAACCGAAAGAACTGCTGATGCTTTAATTCAGAAACAAAATCAGAAGTTGGTGGAAAAGCTCAGCAAATCTGGTGGCATCTGTGAAGAGAAATCAGAGTTAACATTTCGGGTCCAGTGACGCTTCCTCAGGGTCACCACTTCACAGATGCTGCCAGACCTGCTGAGCTTTTCCAGCAACCTCTGCTTTTGTTATGGATTTTTGTTCTTCTGAACTGAACTGCTCGAGGTCCCTGGCCTCTCTTTGTATAAGTCATAAAATATAACTTTATAAATGTTTCAGCAATTAGCTTCCCAGATAGATTACGTAGTAATTTATCTTAGGTCACATGCCTTTCTGAAAATACTGTTTTGCACTCACTGTTCAAACTGACCTTCTGCCCTTTAAAGAAAGTCACCTTTACATTTGCCTCTAGCATGGAATCCAAATGCCCAACTAATAATAACATATTATAGACTTTCATCACATGAACCAGCATAGGATTTTTCAGAACCATAGGTCTTTCACACAATGTCGTATTCAAACCTTTGGGTTCTTTTGTTATTTGACTTCCACTTCAACAACCCGTCCCATTTTTGTTACAAAGAAGGCTGCACTTATGCAGTGTCTCAATCTCAGGTTGGTTACTCTGAAATTAATTTTCAGTCAACAATGCATGATTTATATTATCCATCCAAAATCAACAACCCTACAGAGAGGACAGACCACTTTATAAAGAATGGGGATGTGGGCTTTTGGGCAATTTTATAAAAAATCTTGGTAATTGGTTGAAAAGCACAAGAAGCTTGGTAATTCTTTGACATTGACTTTGTGCTATGTAAAGCCCAGTGTGGATTTCATAAAATTGGGTTTTCTCAACATTTGTGAAAATAAATCCCTAAGCAGTGACTCAACAGTGGCACAGTGCTAGTATCCTACTAATCCTTGTTGATATCTTAAGTTACTCATAACTTTGCATTTTAAGATTAAAACAGTAACTGCAATTAAGGCACATTTATTAGTTTATCATGTCAAGCTGTTTCAGCACGTAGCTTCAGCTGATCCCAAAACAATTATAATTAGAGTAAAATCTGTCTATTTATAGTTCTCTCCACTGAACAAGACACAAAAAAAGGACTCAGACGGTGGATTTTCATTTTTGGTTAAATTAGTAGTGACCCAGTTAATATAATTTTAAATTATATTTGAACTATTGTTTGTATTTCTGGTAACTGCCCTGCATTCATTGCTGATTTTGTGTCAGTTAAAAGCGCTACTTTATTTAGCAGGCGAGGAATGGACCGCCTTGGAGGTCTAAGAAAAGATCCATACCCCAAGTTCCTTGTCTCTCCACAGATACTGCCTGACCCACTGAGTGGTGCCAGAATTCTTTGCCTTAAATGTATGCTTGCCTGTACAATTAGGTCAGCAGCACACAAGGGAGCTGCGACAGAAAACCCAATGTCAGATCTATCGAATCAGATCCGTCTAATCCAACCCTCGTAGAAAATTTAAAATATCTACTGAAACTGCACAGATTACATCTTCTGCGTATGATTCGCCTTGTTATTGAGATTGTAAAACTGTTAACTATGAATGTTTTGGTTGATAGTACAATAATTTCATCACCCCAATCTCTCTGCATGACAACCTTTACGGTAAGCAAATAGTTATCTGAGCTATTTTCGCACAAATGTTACCAATATATCCAAGCAAACCTTCTGGATTAAATCCATTGCAGAGTTTTGGTCCATATCATTACTCACAAAAGGAAGGAGCAAATCCAAGAAAATTGTTGAGAGAAACGCGGGATTGAACATCTCTGATTGAACCAACATGCTGGTTTATTAAATGGTCATCTATCGTGTGAAATGCCAGTTCGATATACCTTAATGCAATTACATGACAAGAAGTGAAAAGGTATTATAGTCATCGTTGTTTTTGAGCATGCGTTATTTTAGCTTCCCGCCCTTCGCAGGGACTGAAACGACATTGAAGAAACATGCAAAACAAAAACAGTTTGTCATAAATTTTCCCCGACTTGATTTTTTTTTTAAGAAGGACCTCTCAAGGTGATGCTCACTCCACACTAAAACCCCTTAGAGTGCTCTACTATCGGTGCTGGATGCTCCGATCCAGGGGAAAACCTTTACAATTCAATCTCCGCTCGTAACAGGTTACTTCTCTGGCACCGACTGTATTTATAGGTAACTCAATAAGGAAGAAATGGACCGACATGGGGCCAACAAAATTAGAAAGACAAATGTTCCTCGCAACGTCATAAGTCAGTTTTAGTTTGGTTGCAAAACATGAAAATCGACGACTAACCAAAGGACTGTCTGTGAAAACATGAACTTATTTCGAATCAAAACTTTTGGGGGGGGGGAAATCAGTAATAGACTTGAAAGTGAGGGTGGGGGCTTTATTGACAAGTTAGCGACCAAACTTAGCAGGTGAAGGCAGAGAAAAAGAGCAGTTTCGTCCACATAGATTTGAACCGGGTGTTTTTATGTGTTGCTATTTCTTTTCGATCTGGTAAATTGCAAACCGATCGGGTGTTCCGTGTTCTCCTGACTACCGCCTCCCCAAAAAAAATCTAGAGAAGCTCCGTGCACCCCCCCCCGAATAAACTAGAGGAGCTCCGTACATCCCCCCCGCAAAAAAACTGGAGGAGCTCCGTGCCCCCCCCAAAAAACTGGACGGGTTCCGTACACCACACCGCGAGACTGGAGGAGCTCCGTGCCCCCCCTACCTACTCCCCCACGAGACTGGAGGAGCTCCGTGCCCCCCCC
>JAHRHZ010000144.1:41191223-41217407 GCA_024137785.1 Ginglymostoma cirratum
CCCCCCCCCACCTATTCCCCCACGAGACTCGAAAGCTCCGTGCCCTCCCCCGCGAGACTCTAGGAGCTCCGAGGCCCCGGCGCGTGGCCGTGGCTGGTGCGCGCGGCCCGGCGGTTTTGAGAGCGGGTGGAGGGAGCGGTAATGGCGATGGCCGGGACTTACGGCCCTGGCACGGAAAGTGTCGAGTGACTCTCCCCCTCCCACCCTCTCCCCGGTACTGATACCTACTGAAGGCGCTGTGGACTTTGGCGGGGGAGAGGTCGTGGACTTTTGTTTTTCTTCAGAAGTTGCGAGAAGGTACTTTTCCTTCTTTTCTGAAGCGGTGACGGGTATTCGGGGCTCTTGGACAAAGTAAACTGTGGGGCAAACCAAGTCTGGACTCTGACCGACTCGCCAGTCTCCGGTTTTGGGGGGGGGGCGGGGACGCGGGGACAGATTTGTTGGCGGTTGGGGCTCAGTCTCATCGCTGGGCTGGCCTGGACTGGGAGGGGAGGCGCTGTCTCCTGTCGGGACGAGGCGCCGGGGAGTTGCGGAATGTCTACATGGATTCGGGCCGCTTTGCCCTAAACTTCTCCGTCTTTAGTTGTAATTCCTTCCCGGCTTTCTTCCTCTCCCTCCCTCTTTCTGCAGATGGAGAGTTTCAAGCTGCCGAAATAACCGCCGTCACTCCGGCGGCTTCTCGTCCAGAAGTTGTCTCTTGAACGCTTTGTTCAGTGGCTTGTTCAGTGGCGAAGCAGCCGATGGTAACCTCCTGGGGACGTGCGCGCAGAGTTTGCCAGTAATTCCCATCATAACACAGAGCCTAGTGGTCGGACATTTGATCTAACATGATGAAAGCCGAAGGTAAAGGTGAGAGGACGTTCAGGAGTGCTTCGCCCCACAGGAATGCGTACAAGACAGATTTTCAGGCTTTGAGATGCACTTTTGATGGAAGCAAACAGGAAACCATTTCTAAAATGGGTACTCAGAAAACAAGTAGAGAGACTGGACACAGGGAAGAGATGAGAGGAAGGCATTTCGGTAATCGTGTACATAAAATAAAAAGCATGCTGCTACAAATGGGCAACACACCAGATGAAATGAACGAAACCAGCAAGTCTGATTTGCATCCAGTTTCTCCGCAAAAACAATCAGGTGTTGTCTATAACAGTGCCCATAAGTCATATCAAAAGACATCTAGTTCAGATAAAACGAATAGCGAAGATGGGGATTTGGACAAAACTAGCATGGCTGAAAAGTTCTCAGAAACTAGAAGACTCTTTGAGCGTCAAATTGAGGAAAAGGTATTTGATAAAACCGCTCACAAAAACGAGAACAAAGTTTCAGTAATTAGTGTTTCATGCGAGAGTAGAAGGAGCGGCTCTTCATCTTCAGAAAGTGGAAGCAGAAAAGTTAAGAGCGACTTAAATCCCACTGTTCTATCCGACACCGATTTGAGAGATCGAAGTAATCTGAAAACCACTAGCGATTTAAAACAAAACCAACCTCGCTCATCTCTAAACGCTGGCCCAATTTCGAGACGATTAGAAAGCTTTCTAGCGGATAGTGATAGCGATGAAACAAACAAAGACACCAAAACAAAGACCTCTGCAACTGAGTATCAGATTTCTGGAGGGCACCAAATGCCGCCCAGCAACACCGTAAATAGTAAAAGCACGTCCCCTGCAGGAGACGATGAGGGATCGTCTCGTTCGATTTCAGCCGATCGGCAGAAAACTAAAGATCAGAAAGAAGCAGAAATGCCGATCTGTAGCAATGATCTCAGGACTTTTGAAAGTGATTACTGGGAATCAGATCAATGTCAAAAAAAATCCCTAAGTTTCTCGGAATCATCGTCCTCTCATAAAACTGTTCCTGTAAGCAGCAGTGTCTTAGACAATAATTTGGATCGCCATGTTTCACATATGGTTGCAAACAAAGTAGGAGTAGTTCGGGCGGAGTTGGTGGAAGTTCAGAACGAATCTTCAGGAAGTGAAATTGAATTGGATAATGTTTTTATTGAGAGGGAACTACAGAAATCCGTGGAACCATTTGCTCAGAGCATTAGCCTTGAAGGAGGGCAGACGAATAAAACTTGTGACAGCAAAGAACAGGAAGACCAAACGTTTGATGAGATACTGAACAGATCTGATGACAGCGTAGGAGAGGAAGAAGATGAGGATATTGAGAACATTGAAGAGGAGGATAGAGTTAGTGAGAAGTTATTTGTTGGGTCAGAGGTTTGTGGAATAGAGAATGCTGCATTTGTGGATGATAAAGATACTGAAGAATCGTTACCAGAAGAAAATGAAAGCAAATGTGAGGATGAATATTTGTTTGAAGAGACCAACTATACTCTTGATGATGATTATGAGGAAATATCTGGACTTTCTGAGGAAGAGGATCCAAATTTATGCAGAAAAGTTCATTTCTCCACAGCTCCAATCAAGGTAGGTATCATTCTTTCTTTTTAGTTAAAAACACAACAGGAAGAGAAACAATGCGAATAATATTTGCAGGGGCAAGCACTCTCTCTTCTTTTTCATCCCTACATTGCAGTCTAGAGATTAGTTTGGTGATTCTTTCTGAAATCTCTTTGCAACTCCCATATAGCCACCTGTATATTCAGAACCTGTGCACTTCCGTCCACTTCTCCTGACTGCTCTGAAAACTTGTGATTTAAGTAAACCCGTTGGACGATAACCTGGTGTCGTGAGACTTGTCTGAGAAGCGAAGAAGAACCTTAATGGACTTGAAATGTTAACTTTGTTTCTCTCTACATAGATTCTGTTAGACCTGTTACTGCAAGAAATCAATAGAGTTTAACAAAGTGTATAGAAATTTTTCAGTGTCTGGATCAGAGGAGTGAAGATCTCTTTTTGTTTGTAAATTTAGCCTGTAGGTACTCCATCTCTACACACGATTCAGAGAGCAGCCTGTACTCCACAAATTCATTTCTCCTTTGAGTTTTCCATTTTATTATGTGCAGTTTTAAGGATTGGATTTTCATTCATTTTAACTAGACTGAAACAACACAAACTAGGAGATGGAGGCCATTTGACCCTCAAAACTGCTGTACCGTTCAGTAAGATCATGGCTGATATGATTTGATTTGTGGCCTCGGCTCCAAGTTTGTGCCTACCTCTAATACTGCTTGAATCCCTTGTTAGTCCAGCTTTAAAAATATTCAATGATCCTGCCTCCACTGCTCTGTGTACATTTTAATTTCAGCATCAACTGACAGATTGCTGGTGACTGTGGAGCCATGATTGAATGGCAGAACAGACTCGATGGGCCGAATGGCCTAATTTCTGCTCCGATGTCTTATAGTCTTAAACTTAACCTCCGGTGCACATATCAGTATTAATTGAGAATGCCCTGAACTCTGATATTTGTAGTTTTTGTGCTGATGGTCAAACAAATCTATTTCCAGGTGTAAGGTCTGTTATTTTCCACTGAAGATATTCCATGGAATAGAATGATAGTGCAGGATCATTGACAGAGAGCAGCTCTCTGTTTTTGCGATCATATGTCATAGAGTCATACAGTACAGAAACAGACACTTTGGTCCAACTCGCCCATACTGATCAGGTTTTCCAATCTAAACTAGTCCCATTTGCCTGTGTTTGGCCCATATTCCTCTAAATCTTTCCTAGTCATGTACTGTTCAAATGTCTTTTAAATGTTGTAACTGTATCTGCATCTACCACTTCTTTTGGCGGTTAATTCTGCATACACACTACCCTCTGTGTGGAAAAAGTTGTTCCTCAGGTCTCTTTTAAATCTTTACCTCTCACCTTAAACCTATGTCATCAAATGCCTTCAGTTTATCGATGTGTTGTCTGTTTGCATAACAGAAATGATAGAAAGATGTTTTAGCCCTGTCTGCCTGAGATCCAAAACAAAAATCTGTCGTGCCTACTGGCTAAGTAACACATTTTGCTTATTGATATGATTTGAATTTGAATTTTGTAGATTGAAATTTTAAAATCTTTAGCTAAATTGCACTGTCTTGTTTCTGTGAAGCCTTTTGCAGCAAAGCCCTTTGCAATCAACTTATGGTTTGACCATTATTCATGTTTCTATTTCCAGTAGCTCCTTTAGAAAGAAAAAAATGAAATAATTCACTGATTCTTGTAAATTCTGATTGCACTTTTTAGCAAGAATATGAGATAAATATTTATTCTGGTATGAAATACTGATTACCTTGCACATCATACTCCATCGTTTGCACATTTGCCATATCATTGATGATGTTCGACAAGCCATTTCTAAATTTTGTCAAATATTTGATTTCATCATCTTTGGAGGATTCATTAATTACATCATAAGTCATAGAGAAATGTGAGGGTATGCATGACTGTATCCGCAAAATAGCATTTTGTATATTTTCTGCCGTTTCACCTCATTTTCTAGCACTACCAAATTTAAATAATTCCAGTGACACAGTTTAGGAGGGATTATTTTTAAAACTTAAAATTCCTTAAAAGGCAACAGTTGAAAAATGCACAGCTTAAACTTTTGTTCCAAAATGCCCATAAGATTGTGCAACCACGTGAAAATATTTTCCCATGTTATCATGTGTCAGGTATGTTTTGTAAACGAATGTAGTGAAGGCACATATTTTTAACACTATGGCTTTGAAGATTCATTCAGTAGTTAACCTTTTAGACCAAAATTACAGCTAATAAGGTTGACAGTTACATAAATTATGGATAGGTGGGAATTTGACTCTCATATTTGGTAAGAAATGTTTACGATCCTTTAACATCTTAATATGTTTAAGAAGCAGTTGTTTATTTGTGTAATGTGACTTACTACAAAATGGAAGTTTTACATTGGAAAAATTGGACTTCACCAAGTTTGTGGTGATAAACCAATGAGGGTTTCACTGCAGGCTTGCATGTGTATGTACAGGAATATGGAAAAGGACAATCAGTATGATTTAGCATCTGTGACCAATGAGCACTTCAAGATATGAAATCGTGATTGTATTGAACTGCTGTTATATGGATCAAATGAGTGCTTTACTTAGTGGTGCATGCCTTAGATTGAGGGATACATAGATACTGACATCTGTCCTGGTGACACTGGGTCAACCAGTGCCACCTTTTTCACTTCATTCCTGTTTTAAAAAGACTGGATTTTTTTTCCTGCAAAGTAGTTGGGCAAGTTTCCAGTCACATTTGTGCATTTTCTGCCTTTCTAATTTGCAGAAATTCTCAAAGTCCATTCAAAGTTTTGCATTGAAGTAAAGTGGGCCCGCTCACTCTAAATATCTTTGTTTAACTTTTCTCCAATTGTTGAAAATAAGTCTATTACAAGCTTTCAAACCATATCACATGAAAACATTAACTGCTCCATTTTTATTTTGAGTTGTTCAGCTAAGCAAAATTTATAATGAAGATGTGTTCAGCTACAACGATTGTTTTAATAAGAAATTAGATTTTAAAAAATATTCAAAAACAATATTTTTCTTTTTGAACTATTTTGAAGCATGGTTTAGTTTTATGAATATCTCCTTAGGACTCTTACCAAAGTATGCTAAACCAAGATTTTTCTTGATCTTTAGACTATAGAATTTATCTCCCCAATGCTCCTGATTTCCAGGACCCTCCTTTGATTGTGCTCAGTCAGATCTTGGAAGCTTTCCACTAACCCCTTGCATCTTAGCATAGAAATCATAGAATCCTCAGAGTGTGGAAACGGGTCATTCAAGTCCACACAGATCTTTGGAAGAGCATCCCACCCAGACCCATCCCCATTATCTACGCTATCCGTGCATTTCCCATGACTAACGCACCTAACTTACATATTTCTAGACCCTATGGCCAATCCCCCAAACTTACACCTTTGTGATTGTTGGAGGAAACCACAGCACCCAGCGGAAACCCACACAGATATTGGGAGAATGTGCAAACACCCCACGGACAATTGCCCAAGGCAGGATTTGAGCCCAGGTCCCTGGCACTGTGGGGCAGCAGTGCTAACCACTGAGCCCTGTTGCATCCTTAGTTACAGCAGTGTAGGGCTGGGAATTGAACCCTGGTCAACTGCTTGGAATTCAGCTATGCTCACCACAATACCACCATCACTCTGTTCCTAAAGCATTCTCTTATAATGGTTTGCATAATACAAAGTTCAAAAATGAGGTATTTCACTGTAGAATAAACTGTAAAAATGTCTAAACTTATCCATAGAACTAACTTAGAGATAACTCAGTGTGGAGCTGGAGGAGCACAGCAGGCCAGGCAGCATCAGAAGAACAGCAAAGCTGAAGAAGGGTTCCGACCTGAAACGTCAACTTTCCTGCTCCTCTGATCCTGCCTGGCCTGCTGTGCTCCTCCAGCTCCACACTGTGCTACGTGTGACTCCAGCATCCGCAGTTCTTACTATCTCTCATAAAATTAACTTCATTTTTGCCAGACCTCTGATCCAGAGATGATGGAAGTGCTGTAGGGTAAATTTATGTTCAGTTTCTCAAGATTCATCAGTAGAATTTAGTTAATTCCCAGTGTTGGAAAGCTTCTTTTACTTCTGGCAATTTTGCATCACCATGTTTTAACATTATTAAAATAACACCTAATGAATATATTTTAATGGTAGAGTTCATTTTTTATGTAGATAACTAAGATCCAGGGTGAGTTTCTAAAGGAAAAAATAGTTTCTAACATGACCTATTGATTACAAAATTAACTAAATTTATTAACTCTGATTTAACTTTTATCAAAAGATAATGTCTTTGCACATTTTAGTTTGTTGTTGGGAACTTAGTTTTATTTGATGGAAATAAGCATCACTGACAAGTCCAGCGTTTATTGCCAATGCCCATTTGCCCTTAAAGTCAAGGAGAGGTCCTGTCATGAACGAAGGAAGAGGTCCATTACTTCGACACTGAAGGAATGGCGATTATCATTCCAAGACAGAGTGCTGTGTAGCTTGCAGGGATACAAACGTGCCGTTGTGTATGCTGGCCCATGTCCATAGATCTCATAGAGTCTTACAGCATAAAGATAGGACCTCTGGCACAAACTGGTCCATGTCGACCAAAAAGTCCATCCACGCTAACCTATTTCTCTGCACTTGACCCATATCCTTCTGAACCTTTCTTATCCATGTATTCATCCAAATGTTAATGTACCCGCCTCAACTGGTTCTGCTGGCAGCTCGTTCCATATGCGTACCACCCTCTGTGTAAAAAAGAATTGCCCCTCAGGTTTCCATGTATCCTTCCCCTCTGACCTTAAACTGATGTCCTTTAGTCCTCAATTTCCCAAATCTGGGGAAAAAGACTGAGTCCATTCACCCTATCCATGCCTCTCATGATCTTATACACTTCCATAAGGTGCCCCCTGTCCAATCTCTCCCTACAACTGAGTCTCTAGTTGTTGGAGTTCTGGTGACATCCTTGTAAATTTCTTCTGCACTCTTTCCGGTTTAATAACATCCATCTTATAGCAAGATGACCAAAACTGATCACAATACTCCAAGTATGGCCTCACCAGCGTCCTGTACAACTGCAACATAATTTCCCAACTTCTATACTCTTTGCCCTGACTGATGACGGCCAGTGCAACAAAAGCCTTCTTCGCTGCCCTGTCTACCTGTGACACCATTTTTAGAGAACCGTGTACCTGAACTCCAAGGTCCCTTTGTTCCACTACACTCCTTTGGGCCCTACCTTTCACCACGAAACTCCTACCTTGATTTGCAACACCCTACACTTACCAAATTAAACTCCATTTGCCTTTTCTCAGCCCACTTTCCTAGCTGATTAAGATTCTGCAACAATTTCTGATAAACTTCCTCATTGTCCACGATATTGCCTATTTTAGTGTCATCTGCAAACTTATTAATCATGCCTTGTACATTCTCATCCAAGTCATTGATATAGTTAACAAACGGCAATGGGCCCAGCACCGACCATTGAGGCACACCACTAGTCACAGCCTCCAGTCTGACAAGCATCCTTCCACTATTGCTATCTTCTTCCTACATCAAGCCAGTTGTGTATTCAATTTTTAAGTTCTCCCTGGATTTCATGCTACTAACTAGTAGATGTCAAATGTTTGGAAGGTACCATTGAATCTTGGTGAGTTGTTACACTGCATTTTGTCAATTGGAATTGGATGATTTTTAGTAGGTTTCCAATCAACTTTTTAAATACAGACATTCCATCCTTTACTTCAGAAAGAGTGCATGCTAAGTGAATTCTGTCATGGGCTACATCTTGCTGGAAAAAAAAGATGACTCAATGATGTATTTGAGAAATATTCCTTGAGCTACCAATCTTCAGAACTTGTTGGCCATCTTACATCCCTCTCTTTACTCCACACAAATGACATTTCATCCTTAGCCTCTGAATTGTCTTTAAAAACCTGTTGGGTTCAGACGTTAATGGCCTACTAAACATGCCACTGAAATTTAAACATGCCAATTAGCACATACACCCTTAGCAATATGACAGATGTTAATGATATTTAATCCTTCTTTCTCATTCAGAACTTTAACAATGTAAGTGCTTTAGTCTCATTCCTGTATTTAGTTAATTATTGGAAATTTTAAAATGTAATTTTTTCTCTTTATATCACAACTTTCTTGACAAATCTGTTGTTTTGTTCTTTATTTCACTTTCTGTATCTGAACTGACAGAAATTCAGCCCTCCTTGTCATTTTCTGTTTCTTTCCCAATTCTTAAATTTCACTAATTAGGGAGATGTTCTGCTGCTGTTTTTCACTCAGCTTTCAGATGCCCTGTCACCTTCATTATACTACATCAGCTCATACTTGCAAGTAAATTATGCCATTCATATGTAGAAGTATGAGATTGAATATTAGAATTATTGATGTGGTCACGTTGCGGTTATATTCTGTTTTTTCTTTACCCCACTGCCAAGGAAAACATATAACATGATGTTAATATTCCACTATTATATTTGTCTACAAAAGATGGATGTGCCAGCATCAGCAGTTCAGAGGAGTGCAAGAATTATGAAAGATTATTTGACGTGCTGATGGTTTCAAATTTAAGAGAACAGCAGTTTATAAATGACCAAGAAGGGAAATCAGGTGCCACGTTCATTGTAAACAAGCAGTGATAAGTATGAAACCTATGAGATAATACAAATTGTTTCAAAGTGTGTTTAAGAGAAAGAAGGATAGTGCAAAGTCATGGAGAGCTTATGGCATAAGGTTGAAGGGAGTCTGGCCTTTTGAGCATAATGTGATTGCATAATTTGTAAAATAAATGAAATAACTTTGTCTTTTTCTTGTGGAAATAGTACTTGTTTCTTTTATCTAGCTAGTGTGCACATTTCATCTACTGCTGTTCAGATACAGTAAATTGTAATGTACAATTCTAACCCATTTTCCAACTTTTACAACTAGCTTTGTTTTGCACATAATTTGTAAGTAGATCCTGCCTCTTCATCCATTCCCTACTGTACTTGTATTAGTAGCCATCCTCAATTTTCAACCCACAAATGCATGTTTTATTTCTGATTATTGTGTAATGGAGCAAGGGATTAAAGGTTGTGTTGTGAAAATGTGCAGGAGTCTGAGAGACATGTAGGCATTCATGGCAAACAATGAAGTGAAGTAAACCTTCCAACAAAATAAATTAAGTCTGTAACTGGATTCAAGATAAATGTCATTGCGTTTGCTGACTTGTCAAATGACTCTGCTGCATTCAAATGGTTGGGTGTTACTAGTACAAGGAAAAAGAAGGAATCTGCTTTGAAGAAGATGCCGAAGACCAAATGCATTATTAGAAAAGGGACCGGCTATTGAGAAGCATATACCAGAATTGGTCTAAGCTAATTGTCAGTGGTTGTATTGTTATTCGAAATACAATGCATACATAACACACTTAGGTGGGGCGGCAGAATAGGTAGGTAGCTGACAGATGAAAACCATCACAGAGTGAAAATATGCCTGTTGCCTGGCATACTGTTTTAAGTGGCCATTAAATTTTTGGGTACTATTAGTTCACAAAGTGTCATCAATCTTTTAAAAATGTGGAATATTTCGAAGGATAATATTGAAACTGAAAACACTATATCTGATCCAGAGTGAGATCCTTATGATGATGGCATAGTCTAAGTTACCCAATGAATTAGATGACCTCTGCTGAACACAATGAATTTGACATGTTTTAAAATGTTTAATTGTGATTAAAGCTATCTTTGGCAAATTAACACATTTAGTAAAACATTAGTATGAATTACTGGTCTTATGTTTTCTACATATTTCAGAATGGTGACCACTTGTATCCAAATAGGCTTTTTCCATTTAAACTCAGTGTTTAAGTTGGTTCCTCTTTTTAGAAGAAGTTTGGTCACTTCAGAAGTTGACTTATTCACTGTGATCTATTGTAGCAAGTTGCAATACCATTTGTGCTGTCCTGCTGAATTGGTTTTGTCCAGTGTATTGGCATGTATACCATTGAGGCCTGGGAAATTTTGAATTGTTTCGTATTAATTTTTTTTACGTCCCAAATTTGTTAGTTTAAAACATTTCCATCATAGCAGCACTGTTGAGAGTCAGCTGCTTAATGTGAAATATGACTGATGGCTTGCTGTTAAACATGGCATAGTCAGTTAGTAGTAGTTCAAACCTGTATTTCTAGGTTTTAAAAAAAGCACAGGAATAGCATCTGTTCTTTGAAACATTTATGGGCCAGATGGCCTGGCTTGCGTTTAGATCTTTATGCGCATCAGCTTTTCCTTCTACAAGAAAGGATAAATAAATCAAATAATATCGCAGTAGAATCAAAAAAAAATCTAGCACAGAAAGAGACATTTTACCATCATAACCTGTCTAAGTAATCTGATTTTCCTGATCTAACCTGGTAGCACTGTAAATTTAAGTGCCAAAATCAGATTACTTGCTTATATCAAAAAACATTTGGTGGTTTACCTTCAAGGGAGTTTAGCCATACTTGTATTTGGCTCCCTGTCTTGTTCTTCCCACACCTTCTTTTAAATAAAGTGTTTTATCCATGTTCAGGTGCACCTTTTTTGATATTGCTATCTTTTGTGACCTTGAATGACTGGCCGCTTCATCCTCGTCATCTGATGTTCTTTTGCATCTCTCCCTGAAATAAATGTTTCCCTCTAGTTGCTTCCTGTTCTTTAAACTGTCCAGTACTTGTCATGCCATTTGTCACAACACCTTTCAGTAGTTTAGGGGCTTTGATCATAAACCAGTCAACCAGCTGACTGAGCTTGGAAGCAGTATAATGCCGACTGTGTGGATTCAATTTCTGCACCAGCTGAGGTTACCATGAAGGCCTCTTTTCCCCTCAATCTCTCTCCCCTTGCTTTGAGGCATAATGATCCTTGGGTTAAATCAGTCGTCTGTCTGTAATGAGAGAGCAGCCCTATGGTCCATTAGGACAACAGGGACTTTGTAGAGTCTTTGTTTTACTCAATCACGTCCATATTCATGTCTCCTATTCTGGTTATTCTACCAACCTCCCCACCTTCTTTCCCTGTGGTGTCATAGGGCTTCAGTGTTTATCGACACAAACTGGTTTAGTTCTCTGTCACCATATCTGACTTTTTCATCTTCAGCATTATTTCATATGTTTCTTTCTTATCATTCTCATCTCCCTTGAATCCCTACTTCATTAATATTTGTACAAATAGTTTTCTTCTCAATTGTATACTACAAAACTTTTATTTTTCTGTGTTTTGGAATGCCAAAACTGGAAACCGCTCACTATTATCTTCTACTTTCCAGGGAACTTAGCCTTGAATTCACAAAATGATGACTTTTTGTTTGGTCTCATCTGTTCCTTTTTCAAAACTAGTGGCTCACGTGACATACTAGGTCATTTATCTCATTATCATTATTTTAAAAATTGGGTTTTTGTCTAATTTTTCAATTGATTTTTTTTCCTGCATTCTTTTTTCCTTTGTAACATATTTAGTTATCCTTCATGATTCTGTAATATCATAGTTTAGTTTTTATTTTGTCCTGTGAATATTACTTGTACACTTGAGAATTATAATGTAATCTGTTTTGCAAAAGTACTGTAGTTCAGTTAAAACTGGAATAAGGGCGAACTACAAGGCATACTGTCTTTAATGATCCTGACTGATCGTTAACCTTGAGAAAATGGCAAATAGACTTTTTTGACCTCTTGAACGTGAGAATTTTTGAACTAGTATCAATATTTTAAAGTAATTTGTTTTTTAAAATGTAAAGGAGAAGGGAGAAGGTGAAGGCATGGCTGGGAGTATAGAATCTTTCAACTTTAATATCGGTATTAGATGCTGCAGTCAGAATAGTACAGTAGCTGAATTAACATGTAGAGTGAAAACACCCTAAAGCTAATAAATGTTGTTTGACGATTAAAAGATCATGGCCCAAATCTTCTGGTCTCTGGATTGTTGGAGTCCAAATGTGGGACGGATGCTGTATGTATGGACCTTTGTGGGAATGGAACATGAAGTTCAAACTTCTGCAGGCAATTCCCCTGCTATCTGGAATGCAGCACAAACGTCTGATTCTTAGTTAGAGTTGGAGATTTAGATCAGAATTGTGACACTTAACCTGGATAGTTACATGTCATAGCTAGGATGCCACATATTATGAGCATGGCTCTTAAAGATATCATCATCATAACCAAGCTTGTAACCTGAAGGCATAAAGCTCTCCATCTCTATGTGCCACTTGAATATGGAAGCATGCTACAATTTGCAGCCAAATATCTCTGTATTAGCATGGGCACTAAGGTGCCTGTGACTGTAGTAATGTGTTTACTACAGCTCTTAGTAGATATCTGTTACATCTTCCAGTACCATGTTACCAACGTGTTACGTGTTCTTGTGTTCAATGCTTTGGAGTTACCAGTGGAAGCTATGTTGTGTGTTTTGTTGCCTGCTGGGATCCTGGGCAAAATATGCAGCATCTGTTTGAGAGAATCTTCGCATGGCCAAATGTTGCTGCTGCTTTAAAATCAGGCCCATGGTGTGTTACTTAATTTGTTTAGTACGATGGGATGAAGTTTTCTCTACATAGCACAATAGAAACAAATATAAAATTGTGATTTCGTGTACTAAATTATTGTAGATATTTAGAAGTTTGCCATTTTGTTTTTTTTTTAAACATTTTCAGCTGTGATGGACCTGCTTCATCTTATACAAGGCACGGTTATCCTTCAGAGAACTTCAGTTTGAATGAAGCATGGCTTTCCATTGTAAATAGTACTTGCATCTACTGCACTTTGGATATAAAAGGCTATTGTTCAAATTAAGTCTCCATGGTTACTTTCTTTAAAACTGCTGGAAGGATTTTGTATCTGGGCCACACAAGCTGTAATACTGCAAGCAAATCATTGTAATCGCACACATTATAATCAAGCATTTGCAGTGATTTCCGTGTACTGTACACAGATGCGCAACTTAATACATTCCATGTAGTATAACTTTTCAAAGTCCTAGCTTTGTTCACGATATGCAACAACTACTGATCATTTAGCAGTTATTTGTTTTTATACTACAGAAAGTTGTTAGTTTAACCAAGTGCAAGAACATATTTAAGGTCTGCTGATGCATTGTAGTAGCAGAAAAGGAATGATTTAATAATTCTTATTTATTGTTGCGAATTTTACTTCAGTTTTTATTTCACTTGAGAAAAGAATTCCCAAAGAAATTGTTCAGTCTGCTTCAATCAGCAATTTAATGTTTGTTTTTGAAACAACCAGATCAGGAATTTTTCAATAGTTAATGTAGATTTGTGATAAGTCAATTCTGATTTCTTTTTTTCCTATTCATTTGTGAGACAGTGTCGCTGGCTGGCCAGCATTTCTTGCCCATCCCTAGTTGCCCTTGTGAAGGTGGCAGTGAGCTGCCTTCTTAAACAGCTGCAGTCCATCTGCTGTGGGTCGACCCACAGTGCCATTGGAGAGGAAATTCCAGGATTTTGATAGTGAAGGAATGGCAATATATTTGCAAGTCATAATGGTGAGTGACTTGAAGAATGTGGTGTTCCCATAAGTCTGCTGTCCCTGTCCTTCAAGATGGAAGTGGTTGTGGGTTTAGAACGTGCTGTCTGAGGATCTTTGAATTTCTGCAATGCATCTTGTAGATGGTACTGCTGCTACTGAGCATCAATGGTGAAGGGAGTGGATGCTTGTAGATGCATTGCCAATCAAGTGGCCTGCTTTGTCCTGGATGGTGTCAAGCTTGTTGACTGTTGTTGGGGTTTCACTCATCCAGGCAAGTGGCGAGTATTCCATCACACTCCTGACTTGTGCCTTGTAGATGATGAACAGGCTTTGAGGAGTCAGGAGGTGAGTTACTCGTTGCAGTATTGCTAGCTTCTCTCATAGCCACTGTGTTTATGTGGTGAGTGCAGTTGAGTTTCTGGTCAATGATAACCCCCATGATGTTGATGGTGGGGAATTCAGTGATGGTAACACCATTGAATGTCAGGGGGTGGTGGTTAGAATGTCTCTCGTTGGTGATGGTCATAGTCTGGCATTTGTGTGGCATGAATGTTACTTGCTATTTGTCAGCCAGGCCTGGATATTGTCCAGATCTTGTTGCATTTGAACATTGACTGCTTTAGTAACTGAGGAGACGTGAATGGTGCTGAACATTGTGCAATCATCAGCGAACATCCCCACTTCTGACCTTACAATGGAGGGAAGGTCATTGATGAAGCAGCTGAAGATGGTTGGGCCGAGGACATTACCCTGAGGAACTGCTGCAGAGATGTCCTGGAGCTAAGATGTCTGATCTCCGACAACCACGACCATCTTCCTCTGTGTCAGGTATGACTCCAACCACCGGAGAGTCTGCCCTCTGATGCCCATTAATTCCAGTTTTACAAGGGCTCCTTGATGCCACATTTGGTCAAATGCAGCCTTGATGTCAAGGGCTTTCACTCTCACCTCACCTCTGGAATACAGCTCATTTTTCCATGTTTGAACCAATGCTGTAATGAGGACAGAAGCTAAGTGGCCCTGGTGGAACCCAGACTGGCTGTCACTGCGTAGGTTGGGCAATTTTCCACATTGCCAGGTTGGTACCACTGTTGTAGCTGTACAGGAACAGCTTGGCTAAGGAAGCGGCAAGTTCTGGAGTACAAGTCTTCAGTACTATTGCTGGAATGTTGTCAGGGCTCACAGCCTTTGCAGTATCCAGTGCCTCCAATTGTATCTTGATATCACATGGTGTGAATCGAATTGGCTAAAGACTGGTATCTTTAACCAGCGGAGGAGGCCGAGATGGATCATCATTTGGCACGTCTGGCTGAAGATTGCTGTGAATGCTTCAGCCTTATCTTTTGCACTGACGTGCTTGGCTCTTCCATCATTGAGGATGGGTTATTTATGGAGCCGCCTCCTCCAGTGAGTTGTTTAATTGTCCACCAGAATTCACGACTGAATGTGGCAGGACTGCAGAGCTCAAATTTGATCTGTTGGTTGTGGGATCGCTTAGCTCTGCCTATCAATTGCTGTTTTTGCTTTTGGCGTGCAAGTAGTCCTGTTTGGTAGCTTCACCAGGTTGACACCTCATGTTCAGGTATGCCTGGTGCTGCTCCTGGCATGACCCCCTGCACTCTCCGTTGAATCAGTGTTGATCCCATGGCTTGATAGTAATGGTTGAGCGGGGGATGTGCTGGGCCATGAGGTTACAGATTGTGCTGGAGCACAATTCTGCTGCTGTTGATGGCCCACAGCACCTCATGGATGCCCAGCCTTGACCTGCTAGATCTGTGAGAAATTTGTCCCCTTTAGCACAGTGATAGTGCCACACAACACGATGGAGGTTGTTCGCGATGTGAAGGCGGGATTTTGTCTCCAGGATTGTGCGATGGTCACTCTTACTGATACTGCCATGGACAGATGCAGCTTCGTCTGGCAGATTGGTAAGGATGAGGTCAAGTATGTTTTTCCCTCTTGGTTCCCTCACCACCTGCCGCAGACCCAGTCTAGCAGCTATGTCCTCTAGGACTCGACCAGCTTGATCTGTAGTATTGCTGCCAAGCCATTCTTGGTGGTGGACATTGAAATTCCCAACACAGAGTACTTTTTGTGCCCTTGCCATCCTCCGTGCTTCCTCCAAGTGTTGTTCAACATGGCGGAGCAATAATTCATCGGCTGAGGGAGGACGGTATGTGATAATCAGCAGGAGGTTTCCTTGCCCATGTTTAATCTGAAGCTATGAGACATCATGGGGTCAGGAGTTCAATGTTGAGCATTCCCAGAGCAACACCCTTCTTGACTGTACACCACTGTGCTGCCATCTTTGCTGGGTCTGTCCTGCGGTGAGACAGGACATATCCAGGGATGGTGATGGTAGTGCCTGGGACATTTGTAAGGTATGATTCTGAGTATGACTGTGTCAGGCTGTTGCTCGACTAGTCTTTGAGACAGCTGTCCCAATTTTGGCATAACCCCCAGATGTTTGTGAGGAGGACTTTGCAGGCTCGACAGGGCCGTTTCCACCATTGTCTTTTTTGGCACCTACGTCAATGCCAGGTGATCCGTCCGGTTTCATTTCTTTGAGACTTCGTAGTGATTGGTACAACTGAATGGCTTGCTCGGCCATTTCAGAGGGCAATTGAGGGTCAATCACCTTGCTGTGTGTCAGGAGTCACATGCAGGCCAGACTAGGTGAGGATGGCAAATTTTCCTTCCCTGACGGATGTTAGTGAACCAGATGGGTTTTTCCAACAATCGGCACCGATTTCATGGCGAACGGTAGATTTTTAATTCCAGGCCATTTTTAATTGAATTCAATGCCATGAAATTGACTTGAATGGAATTGAATGCCGTGGCGGGATTTGAACCTGGGTCCCCAGAACGTTAGCTGGGTTTCTGGCCAGTACGTCCTTCCTGAGTTATGGGGCTCAAAACTGCACACAATACTCCAAATGTGGCCTGACCAGAGCCTTATAAAGCCTCAGGAGTACATCCCTGCTTTTATATTCAAGTCATCTCAAAATAAATGCCAACATTGCATTTGCCTTCCTGACTACTGACTCAACCTGCAAGTTTACCTTGAAAGAATCCTGGACTAGAACTCCCAAGTCTCTCTTCTCTTCAGACTTCTGAATTTTCTCCCCATTTAGAAAATAGTCCATGCTTTTATTCTTCTTACCAAAGTGCATGACCTCACACTTTCCCACGTTGTTCTCCATCTGCCACTTCTTTGCCCACTCTCTTAACCTATCCACATCCTTCTGCAGCCTCCCCACCTATCCTTGTATCTCTGCCAACTTAGCCAGAATGCCCACAGTTCCTTCATCTAGATCATTAATGTATAAAGTGAAAAGTTGTGGTCTGATAACTGACCCTTGTGGAACACCACTTGTCACCGGCTGCCATCCTGAGAAAGACCCTTTTATCCCCACTCTGCTTTCTGCCAGACAACCAATCTTCTATCCATGCTAGCACCTTGCCTGTAACACCATGGCCCCTTATCTTGCTCAACAGCCTCTTGTGTGGCACCTTGTCAAAGGCTTTCTTGAATTCCAGGTAGATAACATCCATTGGCTCTCCTTGGTCTACCCTGCTCGTTACTTCCTCAAAGAATTCTAGCAGATTTGTCAGGCATGACTTCCCCTTGATGAAACCATGCCAACTTTGCCCTACTTTACCATACACTTCCAAATATTCAGAAGTCTCATCCTTTACAATAGACTCCAAAATCTTACCCACCACAGAGGTTAGGCTAATTGGCCTGTAATTTTCCGTCTTTTGCGTTACTCCCGTTTTAAACAGGGGTGTCATGTTAGTGATTTTCCAGTCCTCTGGGACCTTCCTTGACTCGAGCGATTCCTGAAAGATCACCTCTAACGTTTCCACTATCTCTTCAGCGATCTCCTTTAGAACTCTGGGGTTTAGTCCATCTGGTCCAGGTGATTTATCCACCTTCAGGCCAATCAGTTTTACCTTTTCCTTGGTGATGGCCACCATACTCAATTCTTCCCCCGACTCTCTTGAATTTTTGGGATATTACTCATGTCTTCCACCATGAAGACTGACGCGAAGTAATTATTCAGTACCTCAGCCATTTCCTTGTTCCCCACTACTGTCTCTCTCCTGTCATTTTCCAGTGGCCCAGTGTCCTCTTTTGCCCTTTATATATCTAAAGAACCTCTTACAGTCTTCATTTATCTTACTGGCTAGCTTACCCTCATAGTTAATCTTCTCCCTCCTTATTTCTTTTTTTGTTGCCCTCTGTTGGTCTTTGTAAGCTTCTCAGTCCTCTTGTTTCCCCACTGCCCTTTGCCACATTATATGCTTTCTCTTTTGCTTTTATGCTATCCCTGACTTCCTTAGTCAGCCATGTTTGCATCATCCTCCCTGTACCATGCTTCTTTTTCCTAGGGATGACTTTTTGCTGTGTCTCCTGAATTACTCCCAGAAACTCCTGCCATTGCTGTTCCGCTGTCTTTCCTGCTAGGCTCCTCTTCCAGTCAATTCTGCCCAGCTCCTACCTCGTACCTCTGTAGTCACCTTTGTTCAGCTGTAATACCAATACCTCTGATTCTATCTTCTCCCTCTCAAATTTCATAGTAAATTCTATCATCTTATGATCACTGCCTCCTAACGGGTTCCTTTACCTTAACCTTCCTTATCAAGTCTGCCTCATTGCACAACACTAAATCCAGTATTGCCTGTTCCCTTGTGGGCTCCACCACAAGCTGCTCCAAAAAGCCATCTTGTAGACCTTTCACAAACTCCTTTTCTTGCAATCCACTACCAACATGATTTTCCCAGTCCACCCGCATATTGAAATCTCCCATGATCACTGTGACTTTGCCATTCTTGCACACCTTTTCTATCTCCTGGTGTATTTTGAGGCCTGTACACAACTCCAACTATGGTTTTTTACCTTTGTGGTTCCTCAGTTCTACCCACACAGATTCTACACCATCTGACCCTACTTCGTTTCTTCCTATTAATTTATTCCTATTGCTGTGGAAGTAGTATGTGAGATATTGTTTTCTGAATTTGCCTTTTTGCTAAGGCGGTTTTTCTGGGATTTTACTATGTTGGAACAGTTAATTAATATATCTGTTGAGTTTTCCAATATAATTAAGTTATTCTAAGACCTTCTTTCTTTGGTTATATTTTAACTATAGTGTTTGAATAAATTGTGTTTTGCTTAACGTCGAGTAGTTTGACCAATTAAATTGTATCTGGAACACAGCACCTGAAATTAAAATAAGAAAAGAGTTAGGGTCTAGGCTTCCTTCTTAATATTTTTGAGGGGGGTTGGTTTGATCCATAACCATATTTCTGTTGGTTAAGGAACGGCAGTTGCCATAACTTCACTGTTAAGTGCCCATAAAGTTTTGGTGGGCTTTAGGATGCACACTTACTCTTATTAGGTGTGTGGTTCAGCAGTGTCATCTGCAGCGGATACGTGGCATTTGAAATAGGGGAAGAACCAAGATGGCAATTCAGCTGATCGGTTTGAAGAATCCTCACTAAGACATGCATTTAAGTGATGGATGCAAAGTGAAATAAATATTGCTGTATGTGGATGGGATTAAGAGATTTGCCAGGAAATTGTTAATGGTTGTGCTGACAAGTTATACTTCTCAATGGTGGAGATGAAACTTTATTCATGATTTGATTCAATAAGTCTAACAATGTCAATACATTTATTGTATTATGTTTATCTTATTTTTTCCCTCCATCCTGGTCCCTACTTTGCTCTAAACTTAGTTTTATTTTGGGGCATCAATTGTCAGTTCAGCATAATGAAACTTACATAAACTATGCTGCACAAAAGGGCAATTATTGAAAGCAACAAATGACTTGGATAGTAAAATATAAAAGAAGCAGTCTGAAACCATGGACAAAAACAAAGTTGCTGGAAAAGCTGAGCAGGTCTGGCAGCATCTGTGGAGGAGAAAACAGAGTTAACGTTTCGGGTCCAGTGACCCTTCCTCAGAAGAAATCATGGATACTTGCAAATGACCAACTACGGACAACTCTCAATGTATCATAGTCTACTACAACTTAAATTATGGGGCACAGCCTGTTGTAAAACTGCTTGATCTGGAACTTTGTGGTATTTATCTTTGGAATTCCCTTCCTCAAAAGGCAGTAGATTCAGAATCTTTAAATACTTCTTTAAGGCTGAGGTGGATAGATTCTTAATATGCAAGAATTTAGAGTAAGAATTAAAATTGGACCAGCCATGATCTTATTGAATAGTGGAACAGGCTTGAATGCCAACCCTTGTTCCTTGTTCATTGTGCAGTGTGCCTCCTTTGTGCCACCAAATTCTTGAGTCAGTTTTTTCAAGCCAGCTTTGTGAAAATGCATTAGATTTGAACTAAGCAACTTCAGATTCTCAATCTGCTTCTTAAATTGAACTATATGGATCATCACCCTCACCAACATCATCTTCATCAGTAATCGTGTCATCATTGAGCATATCTTGCCAAAAATTATCACCTTCTGTGCCATCAGTGCATTATTTATCTTGCAGCTCTTGAATGATTGGATAGCAGTTTCCATTTCTGATTACACCTTGGCCCTCAACCGGTTCATGCAGGATTGCTAACGTCAGAGCTTGTATGTGCCTCTCTTGCTGAATATTTTCTCCCCTCTGATTATGGGGATGGCTGGAAAATGGGAAGCCTTCAAAAATAAAATGATGAGTCCAGAGATAATATGTTCCTATTAGGTTGAAGGGCAAGGCTGGTAGGTGCAGGGAATGCTGGATGACTAGAGAAAATGAGGTTTTGTTCAAGAATAAGAAGAAAGCATATGTCAGAAGAGTATAGAGGCAGTAGGAGTATATTTAAGAGGGAAATCAAGAAGGCAGAGAGGGGACATGAGATAGCTTTGGCAAATTGGGTTAAAGAGAATCCAGAGGGAATTCCATTAAATACATTAAGGGCGAAAGAGTAACTAGGGATAGAGTAGGGCCCTTTAAAGATCAGCAAGACTGCTTCTGTGTGGAACCACAGGAGCTGGGAGAGATAGTTAACAAATATTTTGTGTCAGTGTTTACTGTGGAGAAGGATGTGGAAAATAGAGAATGTGGGGAATAAATAGTGACATCTTGAAAAATGTTCATATTACAGAGGAGGAAGAGCTGGACGTCTTAAAATGCATAGAGGTGCGTAAGTCCCCAGGACCTGATCAGGTGTACCCTAGAACTCTGGGAAGCTAGGCAAGTGATTGCTGGGCCCTCTGCTGTGATATTTGTATCATCGATAGCCACAGGTGAGGTGCCGGAAGACTGGAGGTCGGCTAACCTGGTGCCACTATTTAAGAAAGGTGGCAAGGAAAAGGTAGGGAACTATAGACTGGTGAGCCTGACATTGGTGATGGGCAAGTTGTTGGAGGGAATTCTGAGGGACAAGATTTACATGTATTTGGAAAGGCAAGGACTGATTAGGGATAATCGACATGGCTTTGTGCATGAGAAATCGTGCCTTATTAACTTGATTGAGTTTTTTGAAGAAGTAACATTTAGGATTGATGAGGGTAGAGCAGTGGACTTCATCCATATGGACTTCAGTGAGGTGTTTGACGAGGTTCCTCATGGTAGACTGGTTGGCAAGGTTAGATCACATGGAATACAGGGAGAGCTAGCCAATTGGCTACAGAACTGACTCGAAGATAGAGGGCAGCAGGCGGTGATGGAAGGTTGCTTTTTCAGACTGGAGGGCTGTGACCAGCGGTGTGCCACAAGCATCAGTGCTGGGAGTGCTGCTTTTCGTCATTTATGTAAATGATTTGGATATAAACATTGGAGATCTGGTTAGGAAGTTTGCAGATGACACTAAAATTGGTGGTGCAATGCACAATGAAGAAGGTTACATCAGAGTACAGAGATCAGATGGGCCAGTTGGTTGAGGTGTGGCAGTTGGAGTTGAATTTAGATAAATGTGAGATGCTGCATTTTGGGAAGGCAAATCAGGGTAGGACTTACACACCAAGTCTTGGGGAATGTTGCTGAACAGAGAGACCTTGGAGTGCAGATTCATAGTTCCTTGAAAGTGGAGTCGCAGATGGACAGGGTAGTGAAGAAGGTGTTTAGTACGCTTGTCTTTATTGGTCAGTGCATTGTGTATAGCCGTTGGGAGGTCATGTTGTGGCTGTACAGGACATTAGAGAGGCCACTTTTGGAATACTGCATGCAGTTCTGGTCTCCCTGCTATAGGAAGGATGTTGTGAAACTTGAAAGGGTTCAGAAAAGATTTACAGGGATGTTGCCAGTGTTAGCTGTTTGAGCTATAGGGAGAGGCTGTATGGACTGGAGCTAATTTCCCTGGAGCAGCGGAGGCTAAGAGGTGACCTGATAGAGGTTTAGAAAATTATGAGGGACATGGATAGGGTGAATAGAGAAGGTCTTTTCCCCAGGGTAGGAGAGTCCAAAACTAGAGGGCATAGGTTTAAGGTGAGAAGGGAAAGATTTAAAAGGGACCTAAGGTGCAACATTTTCATGCAGAGGATGGTGCATTTACGGAATGAGCTGCCAGAGGATGTGGTGGAGGTTGGTACAATTACAGCATTTTAAAAGGCAGCCGGATGGGTACATGAATAGGAAGGATGCAGAGGGATATGGGCCAAATACTGGCAAATCGGTCTAGATAAATGTAGGATATCTTGTTGGCATGGATGAGTTGGACTAACGGGTCGGTTTCCATGCTGTACAGCTGTATGACTCTGTCTAGCTTTTCCAGTTCTTCCTCATGATATTATGGAGGGGCATGTTTAGTGGGACATCTAGCAGTTGGTTAAATCATAGGAACTATGGTACATTTTACAGTTTTGTGGCCTTTTAGCTTCAATAAAGCATTGTTGACAAGTTATGATATCTGAGATGACAAGTCTTTTTTCCTTTGTGTTGGAAACTCCAAACTTTCTTCAGCCATATTTTCAAGCCACCTTATTCATCTGTCCATCATTCATTCTGTTTGTGATGACTGTTCCATTCTGGGAATTGATGTTCTGGGATGATTATTCTCTTGAATTTCACTATTAGGTTAAGATTAATCCAATTGCGCATACACAACAACACAACTGTGAATCCACTCCTTTCATAACCAGTTGTTTTCAGTAACTGTTTTCTGACTTTGCTTGCTATTTGACTGGCTGACATTAAATTTCACAGGAATTGCCCACATTTTCCTGGGTCAGGCCAATGTATAAGCATTCTTTTATTGATTTGTTTTATCATTAAGCACAATAATGCAATAAGCCTGTGATCAAGTTCTGTCAGGAAATCTTTGTCTTTCATCACAAATCAAAGTTGTTTCTCTTTACAAACCTGGAATGCCATCCAGGAGATGAAACACCGGCTGGGTGACCATTTTGTAGACAGAGCCTAGGTGTTCTGCAGAAATGACCCTGAGCTTCCAGTTGCCTGCCACTTCAAGACACCACCATGTTCCCTGGCCAGAATTTTTGTCGCAGGTCTGCTGCAGTGTTCCAGCAAGTGTCAGTGCAAGTTTGAAGAACTACATTTCATTTTCCACTCACAAACCTTGTAGCCTCTAAGACCCTACATCGAGTGCAATAACTTTAGAGCTTGATTCCATTTGTCTTTGTTTTTTTTTAACCCAAATGACACCTGGCCTTGTTATGATATGGATTTTTTTTAGCGCAGCAAACCAATTTTCTCATTCTTATTATCCCTTATTCAATTTTTGTTCTGTCCTGGCCTGCTATCCATTATCTCCTTGTTTACCTACCCCTTTTCATAATGATCTCTCCCTCTGTCTGGACCCCTTTTCCGCCTGTCTGCTCATATCATCCCTTTCACCCCACCCCCATCCCCCCAACCCCTCGCTTCCGTTTCAGTAAAAATACCAGCTTTTCTTAGCTGGTAACAGTTCTGATAAAGAATCACCAAACTTGAGACATCAACTCTCCTTACTCACCACAAATACTGCCAGACCTGAATTTCTTCAGATTCAGTTTGTGTTTGCCTTTGTTGAAACTCTCAGTTGCAGTCATTGTGTTTCTGGAAATATATATAAATTGCACTGTTTGTAAATCATAGAACATTGCAGAACAGAGAAACCCATTTGCTGCCTCCACCATGTCAATCACCTGTGATGTGCCAGTTTTCAAATGTGGAAATAGTGTACTTCATGCAAAAATTTCTTTCCTGTGAGATGTTTCAGTGTGCAGGTAGCCATGGTAAATTGCCCATAGTGTCCAGAGATGTGTAGATTAGGTGGGTGAGAGGGGGATGGGTCGGTGTGGACTTGTTGGGCTAAAGGACCTGTTTCCACACTGTAGGGATTCTATGATCTATGTTATATAAGGTCTTATTTTAGCCAATTGCTGCATCCTATCCAAAAGGGGAGTTGTGCTGCTGAATGTGACAAGCGTTACATTTTTTTATGACATGTCACAACCACTGGGTGTGCTTTTCACATGGTCAGTGAATTGAACTATAGTTTTTTACAGTTCATATTGATCCTTTTAATTTGTATTAGTTTAAGTTGAAGCAGACCAGAGCAGTCAGACTTTTGTTTAAACAATTTAAAAGTTAGTTTATTATAAGTTATTACTGAAGTTTCCTCAGGAATGAAGAGATGAACTGATTAATAAGAAATTGCAGGCACTAAGCACAGATGAGGCAGAAGAATGCTTATCAGAAGAAACTCCCATAAAGTCTCTACGGTATAGCTTTGGGACCTGGTGTTTCAGTTCCTTGGGGTTGATGCAAACAGGTTAACGCCTGAAGTGGCATCCAACAACTGTGCTGGCTTATATAGTGGAGTAGGTGGTCTTTTTACTTGTGCAGGTGGATTCCTCAAAACAACAGATTTCATGAGGATGAGAAGGTTCCTTGTTCTTCAATGTCCTGTGGTTTTGGCATTTTGTGCGTGAATTTGTTTTGACAGATTTGTATTTGTTTACTGTGTATCTTTGTCCCATTTGTCCTTGGTCAAAATTGCCTCCGAGAATGGTTTCTCAAAGCATCTATTGCCTTGGAATTCTGCACCCCAGGCTACTTTACATTCATTTTAACAGAGTTTCCAACATTGCAGAATCACCTTTTCAGTTGGGGGCTCATTAGTTCAGTTGGGGCTTGACTCACCATTGGATTTTAGCTGAAGTAATAAGCTTTTTGAATGTTTAATCGATTTGAATAATTCCCATTTTGAGCCATGAAGCACTGGTTTATACCTGGCCTATTGTGTTGGCCAGGGTTAGGTGCATATTAAAAGTCTCCCTTATGTGATTTAGGTTGAGACACCACAGTTCATAGCTATGTTACAGCCCAGAAGCCATGATACAGCCCATCATGCCTGTACCGGTTCCTCAAGCGAATATCATTACCTAGTGCAAATCTCCATTTTCCCATTCCCTTGCACGCTATCAGCCCATTCATAATTTTGAAAACCTCTATCAATCTCTTCCTTGACTTTTTCTCTCTGAGAAAAACAGTCCCAAATTCTTCAATCAATCCTCACAGCTGAAGCTTCTGATTCCTGGAACCATTCTTGTGAATTGCTTCTGCACTGTCTCCAATGCATTCACATTTTTCCTACAATATAGTGCTCACAGCTGTGCATAACTTCGGCAACTGAGCTGTAAGTGAGTTCAACATCGCCAGCTAGCCCTTGTACTCTACACTCCTTTTAATAGAGTCAAAGACACGGTATGCTTTATAATTTCACTCTCTGCCTGCCCCTGCCACTTTCAATGATCTGTGTATGTGTATGCCCAGGTCCCTCTGCTCCTGCATCACCTTTTAGTTTTGTAACCCTGGCTTTATATTATCTTTTAATGTTCTGCCTACCAAAGTGCATTGCCTCCTACTTTTCTGCATTGAAACTCGTCTACCCTGTATCTACCCGCTCCACCAACTTCTCAATATCCTTTTGGAGTTGCACATTATCTTCTCAGTTTACAATTCTTCCAAGTTTCAAACCAACTTTAATGGACTTTGAGAAAGTCCAGTATGGAACACAGAAATTGCTGGAAAAACCTTGGCCTGGCAGCATCTGCAGAGAGAAAACAGTTAATGTTTTGGGTCCAGTGACCCTCCTTTAGAAGGGTTCAGGTTTCTGAAGTCGGTCTCTCAACATTAATTCTGAGTTAGTAAGAACTACAGATGCTGGAGTTAGAGATAACACATTGTGGAGCTGAAGGAACACAGCAGGTCAGGCAGCATCAGAGGAGCAGGAAAGTTGACGTTTTGGACCCGATCAAACTATTTACATATGATAGAGATAACAAGGTGTGGAGCT
>JAHRHZ010000144.1:41227407-41247961 GCA_024137785.1 Ginglymostoma cirratum
TGAAGGAGAGTCTAGGCCCGAAACGTCAGCTTTCCTGCTCCTCTGATGCTGCTTGGCCTGCTGTGTTCATCCAGCTCTACATCTTGTTATCTCAGATTCTCCAGCATCTACAGTTCCTACTGTCTCTCTAACGCGAAAGTGTTGTGATGATTATCTTTCCCCATCGGATCCTCTGCTACGGGATCAATAATTAAATAGAAGATCTAAGCCTTATTACTGTTTTTACTTTTTGTTTTACATCTGTTAAACAGTAGCTCACTCAACAAAAACTGGAATGTTCTTAGTCTGCGTGTCCCAGCGAACAAATAATTCAGCATTGGTTAGTTTCTACAGAGTTTTTAATGCAATAATTCTGCTGAAAATGCTCAGAAGTTTAGTTTATTTAACTTTTTAAGTGGAAGTCCTGAAGAAAATGTTTGTGAGCATTATAGATTTTCGTATTTGAAATATCACATGTCCCATTTTGTTTTATTCCTTTTTATGTCAGTTGAAACCAGACATCACATGACAGCCTTTACCATGTCTGACATTGTTACTATGCTGTCCACTTACCACAACGAGGTTACTGTTCTGCTGAGGCGTTTTACTGAGGAGTGGAATAATAGGGCTGAATAGGAGGAAAGTTACAGATCTTGGCATGGACACAAACACTGTAAAGTTTCATTTCAGTTTAAAATGTTGAGTTTAATTTTTTAAAAAAGTCTATCATTCATATTGAATACCTGTTAGGGACTGCAAACAGTTTAAGTCAGGAATGGTTAGCTTCATTTCATGTTAAATATGTTCTCAATCAGCAGAAATTCCACAATAGCCAACTATCTATATCCCCCTGAAATGAATTTAGTGCTTTGTAGTCCACAGCTAAGAGTGCTTTTCCTTATACAGTTAAAATATCTAATGTTCAAGTAAATTCTTCCGTTTATATGTAATTACTTTTGAGGGTAGCTGCAGACCAAGAATGAATGGAGCTACATATTGTATCTCTATATATAGTCCATTTCTTGGTAACAAAAGAACTGCTTATGATGTCTTTGTTTATTAACATAGAATAGTACTGTGCGTAAGGGTGCCATCATTTGACTCTGCATTAGCCTTCTCAAGGAGGAAACCAGTTAGTTAGCTTTCTCTTCATCTCTCTCTATCTGTGTGTGCGCCTCTCTCTCTCCCTCTCTCTCTCTCACGCTCTCTCTCTCTTTGTCTGTGTGTGCCTCTCTTTCTCTCTGTCTGTTACATGTGCGCCACGCACATGCACGCTCTCAAAATCCTGAGAGTCCCACTGAAAGTTCATTTGTCCCTGCAACTTTTTATCTTTTGTTTGCCTTTGAAGGCTAACATTGAATCCATTTCCATTATTCTATCAGGCAGTGCATTACTGATCCTAATCACTTTTTGCTTTAAAAAGAAGGCTCCATTTGCAGCCAGTCACAGCCAGGTGGAGCATCATAGAAAGTTGAAATGTCTACTTGCTTAATAGAAATACAAGTTTTGGCAGAAGCTGTAAATTAAGATATTTTGAGCTTTGCAGCATTGAATTATTTTTAGTTAAAATATAGCATGCATATTGATATTCTTTTGTGATTGGTTATGCATGAGATGTATGTCAAAGGGCACTGGCTCAAGAAAACAACCTGTGCAAATCATTAGCATATATCTTCCCAGTAATCTTAGATGGGGTAATATGAATTAAAAGTTTAATTATTTTCTTTCAGTTATCACCTACATTTATTGAACCTCTTGTCTTTCACTTTAAAATTCTGCCCTCTTGTATTTGACCCTTTGATTAAGGGGTACAGCTCTCTAATCATCCTGTCCATACCCTTCATACGTCTCTATCATGAACCCACCACCACCCAACTTTTTCTGCTCCAAAGAAAATAACCCAAGGTTATCCAGTGTCTCTTTATAGCTGAAATTCTGTATTGCAGGTACCATCCTGGCAAATCTCCTTTGCAAAAGTGTAGTCACGTCCTTCGTATACTGTGTTGACCAAAACTGCACAATGTTCTCCAGGTGTGGCCTAACCAAAGTTTTGTACAGCTGAAGATTGATCTTCATCTTTGCTGATGATTGATAGTAGGTGAAAAGTGTGGTAATTGGCCAGGTTAGAATAGTCGTGCTGTTTGTGAACATGACACATCTGGGCAATTTTCCACATTTTCAGATAAATGCTGGTATTGTGACTGCACAGGAACAGTTAAGTTAGGGGGCATGACTTGTTGTGGAGGACAAATCTTCAGTACTGTTTCTGGAATGTGGCAGATTTGCAGAACTGTGATCTATCCATTGGTCCTGGAATCATTTGGCTCTATCTTTTGCCCCTGGCTTAATGATAATGGTAGAGTGCAGGTTGCCCAAAGCACTACATGAATACTAATGCAAAGTCTGGTCAAAATTGATCCGATTCGACATTGTGGTAGTGCCACATAACATGATGCAGGTATCCTCACTATGAAGACAGGTCTTTGTCTCCACAAAGCCTGTACGATGGTCACTCGTATGGATGCTGTTATGGACAGATGCATCTGCTACAGGTAGCTTGGTGAGGACAAGGTCAAAAAAAATTTCCCTTTTGTTGATTCCCATTCTACCAGGGCTGGCCGGTCTCCCAGCTATTTCCGATAGCTCAGTCAGTGTTGATGCTACCAAACCACTCCTGGTGATGGACATTGAAGTCCTCCCACCCAGAAGGTGTTTGGTGTCCTTTCTAAACTCAATATATCTGTCAACTGATGCTCAAAATTGACTAATGATTCATTAATTGAGGATGTGGGGAGTGGTAGATGGTAATCAGCAGGAGATTTCCTTGCCCATGTTTGATCTGAAGCCATGAGATTTCATGACCCCCAAGAAAATGTTGAGGTCTCCCAGGATAACTCCCTTCTACTTAGACTGTTCATACTTCCAAAGTTTAGTTTGCCACATATTGTCCATTAATGACACTTGTTGTGTTGGAATAAAGAGGGAAAAGGGAGAAAACTGGTTGGAAATTAGAATGGGGGAACAAAAACAGTTGAATTGCATGCAAAGGGAAACAGGAAAATGTTAAAATTAACACTGGAAGTATTCCAATATAATTTGAAAACTGTCATGCAGCCAATACTGAAAGCATGATAAGATTTTCTCCCATGATTCTCATTTATTTTCATCTTCGTACAAATAATTCCTCTTCTGTGACTATGCCAGCTTCTGCCCTTTTTTTTTTTATTAAAGATTATCTTTATTGTACCTGACATTTTCAGTGTTTGAATTGATTCTGATCTTTTCCTGCAGTATATTAGTTAAGATTTAGTGTGTTTCATGTATTTCGTACTTACCTCTTCAGATTTTTGCAAAGTCCTAATCATATTATATGTACAAACACAAATGTAAATTTGCAGCATATTCTGGTTAGTATAATGAAATGTTTCTGTGCACGCACTTTACTCAATAACACTGTCACCTCCATTTAACAAAGTCTCCCTATTGGTAACACAATGCCAGCATATTCAAGAAATACTGAAGCGTCACAGATTATTTGTGGCAGTTGTTGATATTTGAGTTTAAGACCACAGGCAGCACAACTTTGGCAACAGCTAATGTGTGCCTTTTACCCCATCACGAGTATATGCAAATACAAGTGCAAAATTTGCTTGATGGCACATATGCACTTGTGTGGAAATCGGGCAGATTCTTTGAAGCAAAGAGAATGGATGAGGGCCTCTCAAAACCTGCTGATCTGTGAATTCTACCTTTAAAAGAAAACTCCACCTCTTCAATTGTAAAGCTCTTGCAACTACAACTTGTCACTGCAATTATGTAAGTCATTGCAACTTGATCTGACATCACATGTTAACCATATATCACTATTGTACCAAGAACCTGATCAATGGGCCTCAATAGAATACTGTGAAGACTTTTTAGGCTGATGTTCTTAAGTATTATTTTTACCTTTCTGTAATTGTTTTAAACCTTCATGTTTACAATTTTTTAACGGATAATATGTGGCTAAACTTTAGACAGTTTACACAAAAGCTTGACTGTGGGTCTGCTTTAACTTGAATCATAATGAAATAAAAGGGGCTATGACAACTATATTACTCCACAATTCCTTGACTCCACGTTGTGGATGCCCCTGGTGTTGCATCAAATAGGAATGAAGATAATTGCAACTGTAAGTAGACTACTGGACATATGACATAAACTGCTTCATAGAGAATTTAAACATATAGAAGAACAACAGGGTTTTAATGTCAATACTGTTGTGTATGCCAACTGTTCAAAATTCAGAAATCTGGGATAAAGTTAATACATTAAGAAAGGTGGACAACACTTGTTCAAATGTGCTATGGACTGCTTATTGATTGGTAAGTTTCTAGTCAAATGATGAAAGAAGCATTATTTGATTTACTTCTGGAACAATGAATTTGTGCAAATAACTGGTGCAACTAGGAGATCAGTTAGACAGTGATGACCAAATGTAGCTAAGTTTTATTGTGAAATGAATAAAGGATAATGAAGAGTCAAAGATTGATGCTGAACTATTAAAAGACGGGTGTGAGCTAAGAAAGGATCCTGCTCAAAATAACGAGAGGAAAAGCTAGTAGATGGGACTGATTCAAGTGAGAAAATGGAATGTTTAAAGCAAAGGATTAAAATAAAGATCTGCAAAGCTTAACAACTGGTCTGAAAAATTATGATTTAAGTTTGAAATTTGATACTAAAATGTAACAAAATTGGTTATAGAATTAAATGTGCATCATTTGACAAGATGAGCTGGAGTAAAATCTTGATGTTATGGTTAAACTTTGAAAATGTTAGTGTATGTTGTAACTGTACATCAGTGCAAAAAATAAGGCTGAAGCATTCACAACAATCTTCAGACAGAACTGCCGAGTAGCTGATTGATCTGAGCCTCCTCCAGTGATCCCGAGCAATACAGATACCAATCTTCAGCCAATTCAGTTCACTTCACGATATCAAGAAATGGTTGGAGACTCTAGATATTGCAAAGGCTGTAGTCCCTGAGAACATTCCAGCAATAGTACTGAAGATTTGTGCTCCAGAATTTGCCACTCCACTATCCAAGCAGTTCCAATACAGTTACAATGCTGGCATCTACCTGACAATGTGGAAAATTGTCCTGGTATTTCCTGTACATAAAAAGCAGGACAAATCCAACCCAACCAGTTACTAGCCATTAGCCTAGTCTCAATCATCAGAAAAGTGATGGAATGTGTCATCAACAGTGCTATCAAGCAGCACCTGCTCAATAATGCCCAGTTTGGGTTCTGCCAGGGCCACTGACCTCATTACAGTCATAGTTCAAATGTAGACCAAAGAGCTGAATTCCAGAGGTGAAGTGAGAGTGACAGCCCTTGACATCAAGGCTGGATTTGGCCAAGTGTGGCATCAAGGAGCCCTTGCAAAACTGAAATTAATGGTATCAAGAGGTAAACCCTGCTGGTTGGAGTCATATCTGGCACATAAGAAGATGGTTGTGGTTATTGGAAGTCAGCCATCTCAGCTCCAGGACATCTCTGCAGGAGTTCCTCACGTTAGTGTCTTAGGCCCAACCATCTTCAGTTGCTTCATCAATGACCTTTCCTCCATCATAAGGTCAGAAATGGAGATGTTCAGCACCATTAGTGACTCCTCAGATACTAAAGCAGTCTGTGTTCAAATGCAACAAGATCTGAATAATATTCAGGCTTGGGCTGACAAGTGGCAAGTAACATTTGGACCACATGTGCTAGGCAATGACATCACCAATAACAGATAATATAACCACTGCCCTTTGCTATTCAATGGTGTTATCATCATGGAATCCCCCACTATCAACATCCTGGGGGTTACCATTGACCGGAATCTCCACTGGACTTGCCACATAAATACAGTGCCTACAAGAACAGGTCATAGGCGAGGAATACTGCAGGGAATACTTCATCTCCTGATTCCCCAAAGCCTATCCATCATCTATAAGGCGCAAGTCAGGCACGTGATGGAAAACTCTCATTTGCCTAGATGGGTGCAGCTTCAACAGCACTCGAGCAACTTAACACTATCCAGGACAAAGCAGCCTGCTTGATTGGCACTACATCCACAGTATCCACTCCCTCCACCCAGTGGCAGCAGTGTATACTATCTACAAGATGCATTGCAGACATTCACCAAAGCTTCTTAAGACAGTACCTTACAAACCTGTGACCATTTGCACCGAGAAGGACAAGGCTAGCAAATACCTGGGAACACCTTCAAGTTCCCCTCCAAGCCACTCATTATCCTGACTTGGATATATGTTGCTGTTCCTTCACTATCACTGGGTCAAAATCCTGGCATTCTCTCCCTAATAGCATTGTGGGGCAAACAACAGCAGGTGGCTGCAGTGGTTCAAGAAGGCAGCTCACCACCACCTCCTTAAGGGCAACTAGGGACAATGCCCACATCCCACAAAAGAATTTAAAAAAAGAGAAAGAAATCTCAGTTGAACAGACTGGTTTACAGTAAATCCAAGAATATACTGTTACCACTAATGTATTAATAAGATCATACATAGGTTATTGAATAGGTTGTGATAGTTAAGGAAAATGTCTATATTTTTGCAGTATAAATATTTTAGCAAAGGACAACAAAGCTGATCTCAGAAGCCTGGAAATAATTAGATTGGGTAGTATCTAGAGAGTCTATGATCCTTCACCAGATCCTGTTTTTAAAAAAAAATTTCCAGGTTCTAGAGGCCAAAGGAGCTAAAAATATTGGAAGCCAGAAAAGATTGAGAATAAGTCCACAAGTTATAAGGGTAATTAAAAAAGCATGAAGGCAAATCTAGCTAGAGTGGACTGAGAGAAGAATTTATCAGCAAAGACGACTGAGGAACAATGGTTGACTTTTAAGAAAGTAGCTCATGCTCACAGCAAAGAATAAATGAGTAAGAGGATTTTTGGAAAGGGATAAGCCAACAATCGTTAACCAGAGATGTTAAAGCTTGCTTCACATTGGAAGGAAAAAGCTTACCGGATAAAGATTAGTGGTAAGCTAGAGAACTGAGAAAGCTTTCTTAAAAAAATGACAAAACATATCCAAAAAAAAAGGGAGAAGATAAACTTTGAGGGTAAACTTTCAAGTAATAGCAAGAGCAAGTAAAGGAAGAACTTTATTAAATGTATAAAAAGGAAAAGAGAGGCCAAAGTGAACATAGTCCCTTTTGAGTGATGCTGGGGCTGTAATAATGGAGAGGCAAGGATAGGGAGAGGAGTTGAATAAATACTTTGCATTACTCTTCACAGTTGAAGCCACTAATAGCATTCCATAATATTAATAAGCAAGGGGCAAAAGGAGGAGAGGAAATAAATACACTAGCTGTCATTGAAGGAAAAGGTGCAGGGGAAACTAATGGGGCTAAAGAGAAGACCGCTGGATCTGATGGGATGTATCATAGGATTCTAAAAGAAGTAATTATGGCGATAGTGGATGGTGGTGATCTTCCAATAATCCTTAATTCTTGAAAAGTCCCAGAAAAGTGGAAAACTGCCAGTGTGACACCTTTGTTTTATGGAGGAAATGGGCCAGAAAACAGATAGCTGTAGGCCAGCTAGCTGAACATTTGTTGTTGTTAGAGTCTGTTACAAAGTTTGTAAAAGCAGAGCATTTAGAAGTACATGATATGATCAAGCAGAGCCAGTGTGGCTTCACAAAGGGGATATCATGCCTGACAAATTTATTAATTTTCTTTCTAAAGGTAACAAGCAGAATAGATAAAGGTGATGCACTGTTATAATGCATCTGGATTTCCAGAAGGTATTTGATAAGGTAGCACAAGTTAGAATATTAACAAGTGTCCATGGTGTTTGAGGTAGTATATTAGCATGGACAGAGGATTGGCTAACTAACAGAAGACAGTTGGGATAAGGGGGGCATTTTCAGGATGGCAACCTGCAACTAGTGGAGTGCCACAGGGATTGGTGCTAGGGCAGCAATTACTTAACATATATATTAATGACTTGGATAAGGAAAGTGAATGTATTGTTGCCAAGTTTGCAGATGACATAGAAATAAATGGGAAGGCATGAGGGTGACACAGGCTGCAGAGGGAGATAGACCGGTTGAACGAGTAGGCAAGAACTTGGCATATGGAATATAATGTGGAAAACATGAGGTTATTCACTTTGCAGGAAAAATTCTGGAGGTCTTAAATATTATTTAAGTGGAGAAAGTCCACGGAAAGTTATAGCACAGAGGGATGTTGGGAGTCCTTGTGCATTAATCATAAAATAAACTAACATAAACATTCAGCAAGTAATAGGGAAGGCAATTGGAATGTTGGCCTTTATTTCAGAGGAATTGGTATATAAAATTAGGGACGTTTCACTCAAACTATACAAGGCACAATTTAGACCACACCTGAAACATTGTGGAATGTTTTGGTCCCTTTATCTAAGGAAAGATGTACTGCTATTGGAAGCAGTCCAGAGAAGGTCACTAGATTGATCCCAGGTATGGAAGAACCGTCCTGTGAGGAGAGGTTAGGAAGGTTAGGCTTATACTCATTAGAGTTTGGAAAAAATGAGAGACGACCTTATTGAACATACAGGACTACAGGCAGCATGATGGGGTCGGTGTGGAAAGGTCATTTCCCCTTCTGGAAGAAGCTATGCCCAAAGGGCATAACCTTAGAGTAAGGAGTCGCTCATTTAAGACATTTAGGAATTTCTTCTTTGAGGGTTGAGAATCTGTGGAATTCGTCACTGCAGAGGACTGTAGAGGCTAGATTGTTAAGTATGTTTAAGGCTGAGATAGATAATTTTTGGCCAGTAAGGAGGTCAAGGGTTATAGGGTAAAGGCAGGAAAGTGGAGTTGAAGCTTATCTGATCAGCCATGATCCTATTGAATGTTGAAACAGACTCAATGGGCTGAAAGGCCTACTTCTGTTCTGTCTTCAGGGATAGGCGATTCAGCCTGTTGAATCTTCTCCATCTTTCAATGAGGTCATGGCTGATCTGATAGTATTGTCATTTTGCGCTCAATATCTGTGTAGAATATTGGAGGTGATTCTAAAAATAACAAATGATTGTGGAGTAGTATCAATTCCTTTTTGGTCAACAACATTCTTCTCAGTGTAATTACTATAAGAAAGCAATGAGGGGATCTAAAATTAATTGATTAGATGTGCAATGGCCCTGTGGAATGCACTTGCAATGTCAATGTACTTGATCTTTTCCAGGTATACAGTACATACTCAAATGATGACTATGATAGACGTAATGAGGAAGTTGACCCTGTGGCAGCATCAGCAGAATATGAGTTGGAGAAGAGAGTGGAAAAAATGGATGTTTTTCCAGTTGAAATTGAGAAGGGTAAGTATTTCAGTGACTACGTAGTTAGGTTGTATTAAGCTTCTGGATGAAGTTTCAGGTGTTTATTATTTAAGTGTATTTTGTTGGGATGTTTATTGCCAATCTGTATTCTAACATGCTAATCAATAATTGCCAGTGGAAAGATATTTAAGTCTTTTTCAGTACATTTATTTGCTAGCTACCTGAAGTGAACTTTCATGTTCTTTACTAATTTTCCATAATCTTTGGTGGAGAAAGCAGCTGGGGTACTTTCTCACAAACCTGTGGTGATATTCTGCTGGATGTCATGAAGATTGATGTGATTGTGTAAAATTATGTTCTGTTTAATGAGTGGGTATTGGTCGTGTCTTTTTGTTGGCAATTGATGTTCGTGTACCCTTGTGGTTAATTTCCTTCCTGTTTGTCCAATGTAGTGTGTGTCACAGTCTCTGCAGGGAATCTTGTATATGATATTGGTCCTGAGCATAATGGGTAGTGGGTCTTTGGTTCGGGTGAGCAGTTGGCCAAGGGTTGATGTGGGTTTGTATACTGATCTGATGCCCATTGGTTGTAGAGTCTTGTGGTCAGTTCAGATGTGTTCCTGATGTAAGGTAGCATGATGAGTGTGTCAGGGCGTGTAGTATCTTCCTGGTGTTGTTCGTGTAATAGGCATCTTCTGCCCCAGGTCAATTGGCCACAATACTCACTCGTCTCTGTCCACATGGATAAGGAGAACCACCAATTCGATTGGGACAACACCAGGATCCTGGGACAAGCAAAGCAGAAACAAGCATGGGAATTCCTAGAAGCTTGGTACTCCACTAAGAAAGCCATCAATGAACTCACAGAGCTCGACCCCATATACACTCCATTGCGAAGGAAAACCAGAAGTGAGGTAATCTAGCCCAATGGACTCCAGAGTTCCAATAACAGGTGGGAAAACACAACAGCACTGCATCGGAGGCTGCACTGATGATGTTACCCAGCAGGGTAACAAAATGTCTGCGGGACAATGAACCAGGTCGGCAAGCCAACCAACCACAACATCCACAACCCGAGCTACAAATCTACTCCAAAACCTTAGTGGGTACTTAGACTTAGGACCCAGATGAACCATTATCCCATTGAATGATAGTTCAGGTTTCTGACTGTTGACCACTCTTTTTGAAGCACATTGTGATATTTTACTACTTTAAAGATGTGATCTAAAGACACGGTATTAATTATTGATTTATAACTAATGAATTATGTTTATGAAATCATTTGAATTTTAGGTGAAGGTGGTCTTGGAATTAGTATTATTGGAATGGGTGTTGGAGCAGATCAAGGGCTTGAAAAACTGGGGATTTTTGTGAAGACTATCACTGAAGGTGGAGCAGCTTATAGAGATAAACGGTAAGATGCTATCCAGTTAATATGTCTCCTTTTTATTTTTTGTGCTAATCCCATTTGGTTTTGAATGAATATACATACTATAGCTTCTATGAAGCATTGTAACATAGAATGAGAAAACTAATGGAAGTTTGATTATAGTGTCAATCATCCCATGATAAAGAAATCTAAATGTATATTGTTTATTTTTGTGTATTGTTTTGCATACTGGTGCATTTCATTAAATATCTTTGTGATTCATTAATTGTAATTGCCACTGAAGTTTGATCCCTAAAGTGTATTTAATTACTACACTGTTGATGTCATTTACTACCTTCCACCTTGGTTTTAGACCATTTCAAAACATTTTACGATTTTCTTGTAACTCACCGTGGACCAGTTTGGGCCGAAGGGCCCGTTTCCATGATATATTACTCTATGACTCTCTGACTCAGAATGGAGTGTAATTCTGTTCAACACAGCAATCAGCCTGTAACTGCAAGTTCAGTTACTGAGGGAGATGGCTGAAGTGAAACGAATAAATCTTTCTCTTTGGCAAAGGAGTCAGTTACCAGGGGCATAAATTTAAGGGGCAGCAGGTTTAGAGAGGATTTAAGGAGAATTTTTTTCACCCGGAGGGTGGTGGGTATCTTGAACTCACTAAAAGAATGGGAACCATTGCAACATTTAAGAAGCGTTTAGTTGAACACTTGAAACGCCATAGCATACAAGGCTATGTACCAGGTGCTTGAAAATGAGATCAGAGTAGATCGTGATAACTAGCACAGACTCGGTGGACCGAAAGGCTTCTTTCTGTGCTGTGATGCTCTGTGACTCTGTATGTGTATGTGTTTTCTTTTATTGCAGAATTCAAGTCAATGATCAGATAGTTGAAGTGGATGGAGTTAGTTTGGTTGGTGTCACGCAAATCTTTGCAGCTACTGTATTGAAGAACACTAGAGGCATTGTTAGGTAAGTGGTTATCATAATTGAAATTAAATAATGACACTGATAATCATACACAAACACCGAATTTATGAGGTACCTTTTAATTTGAGGTAAACTGGGCAGTTTTCAGGACTGTAAATTTGGGAATTAGGTGAAACACAAGTGATTTTCACAAGCAGGATGCTCCTGTAAAGCCTAAAAGATATTCTACTTAACACACAAAAACTAATGTGGTACATGAGTTTGTGCCAGTATGATGCGAGGTATATAAGCGTAAAATCTTGCATTCGTGATAAGGCTTTCCTGAGGCAGGCTGGTACTCTGAAGAGTCATCTAGACTTGGAACATTGGTTTGCCGTCTCTCTGTGGAGGCTGCCTGACCTGCTGTGATCTCCAGCATCTTTTTTTGTTTTTTGGTACATTTCTTCAGTGGTCAGTATGCTGGTCGTAAGTTCCAAGTTTTCATGTGCATTGAGACCAAATCTATGACACATTGCAAGACAAGGTTTGAATTAATAGCTCATGTGCAGCCGCCAGCAAATCAGAAATGATGAATTATGACCTTCATCTTTGCCTTGAATTGTATCAGATTGAGTGACTTCCCATCCACTTTTGGTTTTGATGCCTATCTATTGTGGAAGGCAGTCGAAAACAAGGCAGACGAAAACCTGCTGAAGAGTATTTGCATTGAAATGCAATCCTCTTCAACTCCATTAATGACTGGGAATCACTTAGAATTAACATCATTCAGGTCACAAGCAAGCATGTTGCCATAAAACTGTTGAAAAATTATAAAGAATTTCTTAGGGCAGCTGAATTTCTCTAAATTACCTTCCAGTTGACTGTGTTTGGTTTGGTCAGATCAACAAATGTAGCCTAACCGTTCATGTTCTGTTCTTGTCATTTCCTTGGAATTGTCTAACTGCAAGCTTTTTATTAGTGGTTTTTCAGTGGTTATGAAACCACATTGGCAACAGACTCTCATCAAAACGTATCATTAAGCTGTTCAGAAGGATTCCATTGAAGTTACTGTCATGAGAATAGAGAGGAGTGAAATCCATGTATAATTATTGCAAGATTGACAAGTTCATTTCCACTTGTAAAGTGGACAATTGAGGCATCTATATTCCTTTGGAATGGTTTCAAACTCTACATTGTTGAAATAAATTCAGTGAGCTGCTTCATCAGGCATTAACTTCTAGTTTTGTAGACCTCAGCTGGGATAAGAACAGCTCCTGCAACCTTCGACATTATGCAGGTGTTTGGTAGCATTTGTTGTTTCGAACAGCTGGAAGGGTCATCAAGAAAGCACTTGATAGCAACCTGTTGATTTACTTTTTCATTTGATGTATGAAGGCTGATTTGGGGATGTGGTTAACGTGCCCTATCTATCCGTCTGGAATTGGACATTTCCTGTAAACAATGTTGATTTATCAGTCCTGAGGATTGATGCTAGACTGTGGACAGATTTTCAGACAATATATAATCTTCTTTCAGTCTTTGTGGTTTGCATATGACTGGCATTTACCTGCTGCTTTATTCAGCCAAAGTCTTCATCCTGGGCTTGCATTTGACAGTCTTGAGGTTGTTTTGATTGGCATTATACTTGGATTCCAACGACTTGCATTGAGGTAAATCTTGTAGAGGAAATTTTTCCTCCTGCAGTCATTTCTGTATTCATTGTTTTTATCGTACCAATTTTGATGCTTACGAGAGGCACGGATAAGGGCTTCTATAGCAATAGAGTACACCGAATCCCTGAAGGAAGCCCGATTTGTTTGTTTGTACATAGGTGACTCTTTGATTACTGCCTGCTTGTACCTTGAGAAGCTTCTAGATCTTCATGCCCTGGATATGTCTAAGGAGGACTAGATAGATTTTCTGTTTAGCTTTGAGATGAAGTGATGGTGATCAGTCAGCTTTGCACATGCTCTTTTTTTATGTACATAACCTGCTTGACCCTTTGTTTCATGCTGACCATGGGCTAGTGCGTCCAAGAGGTCTGGTTGTGGTTAGGGAGGTGAAAAACAATGGTGTTTGAGCTCATGCTCAGTGTATGTCTGGCAACCGTTGCTGTTAAAACTGTCAACTCCAATGACCCTTTCCCATGCCTGGTGATTGGATTGACTCTTGAGTTGATGTCACCCGTTAGTTGTCTGACTGGCACAGTTGCACTTGAGTACAGGAGATCATTGTAGAATTTATCATGGACTTTATCAGAGTTGGTCATGGTAGAAGTTTACACACCAGAGATTGTCATTGAATGTTAGTTTAAGCATCCTTGGACGATCATTAACACCATTGGGAAGGCACGTTGACTCATTTACAAGTTGGATCATGCAGCAAACTTTCTAGTAGATTCACACTGTTCATCTTTTCCATGGCCACTCCTAAAGGATGTGTTACCTCCAATCAGTTTGCTTCAGCTGACTCTCCTCAGTTGGACACACCTTGCCAAGTTGCCAGCATCTGAATGCTGTACCCCATTTTCTTTTGATGTACAAGAGCAGTTTTTCTCTCAGGTCTGTCAGCTGTGGTCAGTGTTACATTAGCTTTCCTTTTTTAGATTGACTGACTTATGACTGTTTTGATAGATTATTGCCGATTTTGTGGCCTGCTGGTCAGGGGTGAGGCCAACTATGTGTAGAGTGCTTTTTTATAAGGAGGTAAGCAGTCTGGTCCTGCAAAATATTTCTCGGGGACACTGAGTTTCATTGTTTCTTCATTCCAGTGAAAAAGCTCTTATGATCTGACCTGTCCTTGTGCCAATTCATGACTACAACTTCCAGCAAATTCAAACCAGCTGCGTAGCCACTCACTCATTACCACAGGCTTTGTGATAATGTTTGGCAGATGATAGAAAGCTAATGAACATTAGCAAGTGGTATGAACGTGCCTGTGAAGCAAGAACAGAAGGAGGCACTTGCCCCCTCGAGCCTACTCAGGCATTCAATAAGATCAGAGCTAATCTGATTATTAGCAGTCTTGCCTACCTTGATAACCTTTCATCACCCAATGCTTATCAAGAATCTCACTTCCACCACCTTAAAAGTATTTGAAGTAGAGAATTTCTAAAACTTCTTGAAGGGAAAAAGAATCCTTTTCTCCATCCTGAACGAGTGTTATTTAGGAGCATTCACTATGTCTCGATTCTCCCACAAGAGGGGTGGCACAGTGGCTCAGTGGTTAACATTGCTGCCTCACAGCACCGAGGACCTGGGTTCAATTCTATTCTTGGGCGACTGTCAATGTGGGGTTTGCACATTCTTCCCATGTCTGCGTGGGTTTCCTCTGGGTGCTCCAGTTTCTTCCCACAGTCCAAAGATGTGCAGCCTAGGTGGATTGGCCATGCTAAATTGCCCGTAGTGTTCAGGGATGTGTAGATTAGGTGGGTTATAGTGGATGGGTCTGGGTGGGATGCCCTGAGGGTCTGTGTGGACTTTTTGGGCCGAAGGCCTGTTTCCACACAGTAGGGATTCTGAGATTCTATTCTATGAGGAAGCATCTTTTCCACATTCAGCCTGTCATGACCTCTGAGGATTTTGTATGTTTCAATCAAGTCACCTCTGAGACTTCCAAAACTCCTCACCTGTCAAACTATTCTCATAACAACCTGCCCATCTTGGGGACCGCTTTGCGGAACACTTACGCTCGGTTTGCACTAAATAACTCCACCTCCCAGTCGCGAACCATTTCACCCCCCCCTCCCATTCCTCAGACAACATGTCCATCCTGGGCCTCCTGCAGTGCCACAACGATGCCACCCGAAGGTTGCAGGAACAGCACCTCCTATTTCGCTTGGGAACCCTGCAGCCCAATGGTATCAATGTGGACTTCACAAGCTTCAAAATCTCCTCTCCCCTCCCCCTACCGCATCCCAAAACCAGCCCAGCTTTTCTCCGCCTCCCTAACCTGTCCTTCCTCCCACCTATCCCCTCCTCCCACCTCAAGCCCCACCCCCATCTCCTACCCACTAACCTCATCCCGCCTCCTTGACCTGTCCGTCCTCCCTGGACTGACCTATCCTCTCCCTAACTCCCCACCTACACTCACCTTTAACGGCTCCATCCCGGCCTCTTTGACCTGTCTGTCTGCTCTCCACCCATCTTCTCCTCTATCCATCTTCTATCCGCCTCCCCCTCTCTCTATTTATTTCAGAACCCCCTTCCCCTCCCCCATTTCTGAAGAAAGGTCTAGGCCCAAAATGTCAGCTTTCCTGCTCCTCTGCTGCTTGGTCTGCTGTATTCATCCAGCTCTGCACCTTGTTATCTCTCATTCCGGGTGTTAGTTCAGTATATGGATTTGGATTATATTGACGAAGAGTTGTTGCATGCTAAAAGCAGTTTGTGCCACAGCTGCCAGTTGGATGCAGACAAGGTCCAATACAGATGAGTTACTCCAAAGAATGCAGTTATCCTGCTTGTGAAAAATGCTGCTCTTCCCTTATACCCTTGTATCCCATGTGATGTTATACAGAATGGTAGAATATTGGATGATAGGATGGTTGCAGCACAAAGGAGAGTATTTGGCGCATTGAGTCAACGCCAGCCCGGTGCAAAACCAATTTAGCAGGTCCCAACCCTGCAGGCCTGCAATGGTTTTCCTCCAAGTGCTTATCTAATGCTGTTTAATAGCCACAATATAATCTGGATCTCAAAACATGTAGGGCCTTGGTTTTCAGAAGGTAATCATTTGCTACATAATATTTTTTCTTCACATCAACTTCGACTTATTTGTTACTAAGTTCAACTAATTGACAAAATCAGTGATCAGAAGATACAATGTCCCTCTACCTACTCATCAGATATCTCATGAATTTGAGCACTGCCAACAAATCTCCTCTTATGATGTCCCCAGCCCCAAGAATCATTCTCCGAAATCTCTATCCTCTCTAAAACCTTCTAAAGATTGCCAGAATTGGACACACTGCTCCATTTGCAATCGAACTGGTGTTTATAACAATTCATCGTAACCTTCTTGCTTTAGTACTCTAGATTGGGTACTTTACTACTTTAGATTGGGATTGCATATTTTTAGTTTTTATATTTTAACCACTTACTTGATTTGCCCTGCTACCTTCAAAAATTATGCATATATATTCCAAGATTTTTTATTCCTGGACTTTCTTTAAAATTGTATACATTAGCTTTTACCTCTTCCTTCTCTTGCCAAAGTATATCACTTCACAATTTTCTACATTAAATTTCATCTCACATTTCACCAGCCTGTCAGTGACCACTTCAAGTCTATTCTTATCATTCTCCTTGCTGTTTACTGTACTTTGAAGTTTCGTCATCTGCAGATTTTGAAATTGTGCTCTGTATATGCATTAATACACATTGAAAAGGCAGTGGCCCTAGCACTGACCCTGGGGCACAATACTTTTTATACTTGCCTTCAATCCAGAAAGTAACTGTTTAATACTGTTCTATTTCCTGTTACTCAGCCATGCATCCATTTTGCCACCGACCCTTTTTATTCTATGAGCTTCACCTTTGCTGACAAAGCTGTTTTGTGCTGCTTTTTCAAATACCTTTGGATATCCATGTGAAGCTAAGCAACCATATCACCATCATTAACCTTATCTGTTACTCAACAAAAATAGTCAGGTTACTTAAATGTGATTTGCCTTTAACAAATCCATGCCAGTTTTCCTAATTCATGTACACTTGTCCAAGTAACTTTTAATTTTTTTCCAGATTATTGTTTCTAAATGATTCTCCATCACTGAGGTTGAACTGTATGACTTGTAGTTATTAGGTTTATTTCTGCATCCTTTTTAACATTTGGATTTATTTAGTTCTCTGGGACATTCTCATATCTAAGAAGGATTACATATACATTATTCATATGTTGGAGAAGATAAAAGTAAATCTGTTAATAAATATATAAAAACTCAAATATCGATACAAAGAACTATGAAAATATTTGTATAGATTCCGTATTGGTCGAGAAAAACCTGGACAACAGAGTGAGGTTGCTCGTCTTATCAGTGAAACTTTGGAACAGGAAAGATGCCAGGAGGCACTTTTGGAGCAGCAATGTACCCGATACAGTACAAGTGATAATGAACAGGTAAAATGATTCATCTTCTCTTTGATACTGAATGATAAATGTGATACTCAGTTTCATTTCCTTGCTGTCATCCATCTAATGTCATTCAGCTGGAATAATTATTGTGCACTTAAAATCATAATTTTGGTGTAATTTTGTACTGAAAACTTTAACCAAGATAGAATTCTAGTGCTAGCAGTTAATTGTGCTTACGTTATATTTAGCATGTTCAGATTAACAGAATATGCTTATCAAAAGCAGTAGTGTTTAAAATATCAAATATATATATAATTATTGGTGTTAAATCTTTAAGGAAGATGGGGAGATGAGCAAAAGAGTACTTTTATGGAAAATGGCAGGTTTTAGCATGACCATTTATGGAGAAGTAGTCATATGAAATTGCTTACAATTTTGTGTTTATTGGCTTTTTTTCTTAAGTCTGAAGAGTTTCCTGAAGATGAAGGAACAATTTCAAATGAAGTTGGAGCTGGAGTGACAGTTGAAGTTGCTCAACAAACTGAAAATGAAAATGTGCACTTGCCATCAGACATGGATTCACTTCTTGGTCTTAAATTGAAAGAGGTAATAATATTGCATTTAGTCTTTTGTATTTCATATTTTCTGTTACTTTTGAAACAGGAAGGATTAGATTTTCTGTGTTGAAACTCAGTGATTCATCAAAATGATATAATACAAAATGCACATGTGTTGTGAGCATTTTTACGTTGTTTATTGAGTGGATAGAATACACCAATTTATATTGCATATTTTACAAAAGCATGAAGTTTATACATTGAATTATCTATTGCATCTTCATCATAGTCTTTACCTTAGGTCTTTATTCATTTCTCCCAGTTCCTCCATCTCAGTTGCACCTGTCCTGATTTTTTTAATTTGGAAAAGAGTGCCTCTGACATGTCCGCCTTGTTCCTCAGCTGAGGATTCCACAGCACTGTCGTTGACAGGGCCCTCAGCCAGGTGTGGCTCTGTCCTGTGCTTCAGTCCTCATCTACTTTTTTCCCTTACACAACAGCGATGGGTCACCTTTGTCCTCACCTACCACTCAACCAGCATTTACATGCAGAGGATTATTAGTCATCGTTTCCGCCACCTCCAGTGGGTTGCTACCACCAGATGCATATTCCCCTCCCCTCCCTTATCAACCTTTTTCAAGGACCGTTCCCTCCAGGACACCTTGGTTCACTCATTTTCACTCCTTACTCACTGCCCCCACTCCATAGCCCCATGGCACTTTCTGCTGCAACCGCTGAAGTTGGAACACCTATCTGTTTACACCCTTCCTCTTCTGTATCTAAAGGCCCAAACACAACACACCTTCCAGGTGAAGCAGTGTTTTACCTTCACTTCCTTCAATCCAGTCTACTGCATTCATTGCTCACAATGTGATTTCCTCTACATTGGGGAAACCGAGCATAGACAGGGTGACTGCTTCACAAAACACCTATATTCTGTCTGCAAAAGAGACACTATTCTTCCAGTTGGCTGCCACTTCAACACACCACCATGTCCCCTGGCCAGCATCTCTGTCTCAGGCTTGCTGCAGTGCTCCAGCGAAGCTCAGTGTGAAATGGAAGAACAGCACCTTATTTTCTGCTTGGGATCTCAACAGGCTTTTAGACTCAATATCGAGTTTAACAATTTTAAGGCTTGATGTACCATCTCCTATGTCCTTACCCCAACACCCAGACACCATGCCTTGTTATCCAGTGGTTTGCTGTTATACGCGACCCATTGTTAACCTCACATAGTCTCCATTAATAGCTATTCATTCTGCTAGGCTGGTCGTTATCCACTCCTTTGTCTGTCCAACTGTTGTTAATCTTCACCTATTGTTTACTCCTTACCCCCTCTCCACCCTATCTTCGGCATTAAAAACCAACTATTTCCCAGCTACCATCAGTTCTGAGGCAGGGTTCCTGGACCTGAAGCATTAATTCTGATTTCACTCCACAGATGCTGCTGAGCTTTTCCAGTAATTTCTGTTTTTGTTTCTTTACTTTAAGGCCTCCGCTTATCTTAATAACCTAGGTTTAAAGTTTATATTTTTGATTGCAGCTGAGGGTTGAATTTCTATTGTGTATGTGCACCATACCTAGGTTCCCAAGCTGTTTCTGTACCAGTCATCAGTTGCACTGAGGAATTATTTTCCTTAGTTTCCATCAGCCACTGATCAAATAATTCAAAATTATTTGAAGAGAAACTGGAAGAAAACTTTCAAAAAACTTTACTGAGGTAAAATATATATGGAGTGTTAATTTGGAAAACTATCTGAGAATGCATATGTCTGAATATGACAAAAAATTGTTGACACTTTTTCTGAATAAGTACATATTATAGCATTTAGTTTGTGTGCTTAATTTTTTGAAAATGATGGGGAAATGATTAATTATATAGAGATTGATGATGAAGTTATGGAGAGAGAGTGTCTTGTTAAATTTTCAGTTTTCAAAAATCTTGATTGGACCTTTGTTCCATTAAGTCAGAAGAACTACACCTCTTGATAAGACCATAAGAAATAGTAACAGGAGAAGATCAATCAGCCCCTTGAGCCTGCTCCACCATTCAACCCACTACTGATCTGAAATTCCTCACACCTACTTTATTGCCTTTTCCACTTAACCCTTGATTCCCCTACTAATCAAGGAACTGTAACTATACGCAGCTTTTGTGGCAAAGAGTTCCAAAGAACTCAATCCTCTGAGAAAACAAATTCCTTCTCATTTCAGAGATAGTACGAACTGCCGATGCTGGAGAATCTGAGATAACACAGTGTAGAGCTGGATGAACACAGCAGGCCAAGCAGCATCAGAGGAGCAGGAAAGCTGACATTTCGGGTCGAGACCCTTCTTCAG
>JAHRHZ010000144.1:41252961-41264220 GCA_024137785.1 Ginglymostoma cirratum
CTAAAGAAGGGTCTAGGCTCGAAACGTCAGCTTTCCTGCTCCTCTGATGCTGCTTGGCCTGCTGTGCTCATCCAGCTCTACACCTTGTTACCTCAGAGTCTCCAGCATCTGCAGTTCCTACTATCTCAGAGATTGCTGGACAACTTTTCTTGAGATCAGTGAATGCTGCTATCATGAGATTTACAATAAGCAATAAATATTTATTTTAAGACTTGCTGAGCAGGAAATTGTCCATCTCTTTAACAAGGACATCTCACTGTCTTAATAAGATTTGTATTTTTACTTAAATTGGCAGTTTGGGGCAAACTTCACGAAGGCACTCTGTTTTAGAAAACATATTTATGGAAGCTTGGTGAGTTTCATCTGTTGGATTTAAAAATAAGATGTATCTTTAAGTTAAACTTTGACCAAAGTGTTGTCTAATTCGATGTCATCCAGTTTTGCTCTAGGTACTCACTTGAGTCGTAGCACTATGTAATATACTGATGAAGGGAAATGTGCCTTGAACATATGAAATTTCTAACTCCTTAAATTCTTTGTTTCTGTGCTATTTGTTGGAATTTTTGATGTGCCATATATGACATTATCTCAAACTGAATTCTAATAACATAAGTCCTAGGTGCTTGAGTAAGGAAACCTCGTCCTCTTTCCGTCCTGGAGCATTTCACAATGTTTATAAAATAGTACATCATTGGCCCATACTCGTACATCTGTATAAATTTACCTATGCAGTACTTTGGATCATCAGTTTAATTGTGTTTTCAATTTGTATATTTATCTCCAGCTTCAAACTAAGAATGCCGTAACTGCAGCAGAACTCAGTGAATTGACAGAAAGGGTGTGTAGATATTTCTACTAATATTTTAAAAAATGCTTTTTGAAAATTTATTGTTTATAGACTGTTCAGTATTTACAGATGCTCTTCATTTATGACAGCTGAAAATTGCTGAAGCAGATAAAATTAAATGGGAAACTACAAAGATGCAGCTTCAACAAAATGTTGAAGAGAATAAAGAGAAAATGCAAAAGTTGGAAAAATACTGGTTAGAAGCACAAAATCTTTGCAAAATGGTAAATGAACACTTGAAAGAGACCCAATCTCAGTATGATGTTTTGGAGAAGAAATATAACAAAGCTAAGAAACTGATAAAGGAATACCAACAGAAGTAAGTTTTTATTAAATCACTTAGAGTAATACAGTAATAATTGATAACTGTTGGAATTAATTCATTGTTTAATGGCTGGCTGTGCCACCCCACCCATGTCAGTGGTACTGCACCAATGAGATAAAAAGAAAACATTTGTGTTTACATTGCACTTTCCTCAAACCTTGGGACACCTCAAAGCACTCTATATGAAAGAAATTCTTTTGACGTGTAGCCACTAATGCAGAAAAAGCAGCAGCCCAAACAGTAACATGACAATGACCAGATAATCTGTTTTTATGATTTTGATTGAAGAATAAACATTGGCCAGGACACTGAGAATATTTTCTTTGCTATTCTTTAAAACAATACCTTAGGATCTTGTATGTCCCTCTTACAGACCAGGTAGGGCCTCAGTTTAGCATCTCTACCAAACGATGACACTTCTGATACTCTGACCTCCCTTACTATTCCACTGGAGTATCAGCTGAAATTTTTGTTTTCATTCTTCTGAAGTGGGACTTAAACCACAATCTCTGGATAAGAAACAACAGTTCTAGAAACTGAGTGACGGCCGACACACACCTTCAAAATAGATTATCAAGTACCATACTACAGATTTTAGAGCGGTCCTAACACTCAAGCGCCAAATATAACATTATATGGGGTGATCAAGTGATAACAGTCTGCCCGCTGTAAAGGAAAGTGATGATATTTAAAAAGTGATCTGGAACAGATGCTCTGACATTTTATTAGAAAGGTGTCAGTCGCATCTCGTCGAGAGCTGGTTTGAGGATGATCAACAGTTGTGTACTAAATGCCTATGGCAGTTGGAAATGTAGAAATCTAAACCTAAGAGAGGTAACTTGTCAATGATGAATAATATAAAATGTAAGTTTAGATACATCTGAATTAACAATTTTTCTTAAAGAATTAAGGTAACAACCCTGTTCAGTACTTTGTGAAATAAAAATACCTAATGATCTCTGTTTTGTGATTGTTAAAATTAGTACTGTGATAAAATGATCTGAGTTTACTTCCCATTTTAGAGAGATTGAATTTATTAAAAAGGAAGAGGATTACAGAAAAATTCTGGAAGATCAAGAAAAAGAGCATGCAAAACAGCTGAAAGCCCTACATGATCAGGTTAAAACTGTGCTTAAAATTCAGTTGCTGTTTGTCTACAGAATCCATTATTATCTTAAACAAATAATACCTGAATGTAAACACATGTATCCTTCAGATACTAGAACTGAAAAATGAACTGCAATCCACGGGACAGATGCCTCCATTACACAGCAACAGTACGCTGCACAAAACGGAACTGCAGTTTGAGAGTCAAGAGCAGTCTGAAGATATTTGTAGTAAAGAGGAAGATGACACAAATCAAAGTGAGTCATAATACATAAAAGAGATGAGACCTTTTGTAGCAATGCTTTTATTCTCTGAGTAGTAGTACCACAATCTACTGAAATGAAAATATTTTTATTGTGGTAAAATTCCATCAAGAACACACTTGTTTTTGACCTATATGCTGTGTCCCTATATTGCTCTTTATTTTGCCTTGCTATAGAGGACCCTTCCCGATGTTGTGCATGTTGGTTTATTACATCCAGAGATTCCTCAATATAAATTAGCTGTATTGTATATTGCGATAGATGAGAAAACTGAGAGCTATGGGTCAGTGACCCCGACAGCAGTCATTGAGAAAATGCTGTTATCTATTATTAAGGAAATGAGCCCTAACAATACATGAAGAAAGTCATAGTGTGATCAGATAAATTCGATATGATTTTATGAAAAAGGAAATTGTATTTAATAGATTTAGAGTTCTTTTATATATTTAACTATAGGGTGGATAAATGGGAACCAGTAGATGCGATATACCTGAATTTCCAAAAGAATATTAATAAGATGCCACACAGAAGGTTGCTGCACAATATAAGTGCTCATGAATTTGGGGTAATATTTCGCATGGATAGCAGATTGGTTAATGGGCAGGAAGGAAATAAATGAATTTTAAGATGGTGGGAAGCAGTGCAGGAACTTTAGCTATTTACAATCTATATTATAAATTTAGATGAAGAGAGATAGTATAATATAGCTTAGTTTGCCAATTGCAGAAGCATGATTTACAGCCTTATGAACTGGTGAAGCAGCTGGAATTTCTGTGGTATATATGTGAAGTAGAGTGCTCTTAATGTATTTAAGGAGGTACTCTCACCACCGGTTTAGAACATGTAGACACAAAGGGGACGGATGACTGCCAGAACAAGCAGGCAGTGCGTTAAGTTCCTGAGTCTTGTTTGATAACCAGTTTTTGGTTTGCACGCTGATGAGGCAGATAGTTCCTCAGGAATGCAGCAAGAACCAAGTCTGAGGAGTGAAGAAAGAAAAGTCTAAGGACAAGATTGATTTGAGAATTTGATAGTCAGAGGAGCAAGAAGGCTTTCTACCCTGTAGATGTAATGTGGTTTGGTACATTTCTTCACTGATGCTAGGGTCAGAGGTGCCACAGAGTGGCTACAGGACATTTTTCTGGAGGAGGGTGAAAAGCTCGCAGTAGTGATCCACATTGGTACTAATGAAATTGATAGGAAGACAGATGAGGTCCTGAAGGAAAATTTTAATACATTAAGAAAAAAGTTTAAAAATCAGGACTCCAAAACCAGTGATCTCAGGATTACTCCCAGTGCCATCAGCTGGTGATCACAGGAATATGAGAATAGAATGATTGAACGTGTGGCTAGAAAATTGATGGAGGAGGGACGGCATCAAATTTGAGTCAAGTGGGACCCATACAAGGGTTGCACCATAGGACAGGAACTAACATCCTCGCAGAGAGATTTGCAGATGCTGTTTGGTAGGATTTAAACTTTTTTGGCACGGGGCTGGGAATTGAGATGGAGATCAGATCAGGTGGAGAGATGCATATCGGTAACAGGAATTAGAAAAGTAGTAAGCAAAATTACAAGTCAGAGAAAATGGAGGCAAACCCCATACAGAATCAGAATGTGGAAGAACTTTTTAATTTATATGGACATTTATAGCCCGTCCCTAATTGCCCATGAGAATGTGGTGGTGAGCTGCCCTCTTGAACTGAGGTAATCCATGTGCTGTACTAGACCCACAAAGCTATTAGAGAGGGATTTCCAGGATCTTCACCTAGTGATTGGAGAAATGTGATATATTTCCAAATCAGAATGATGAGTGGTTTCGAGGAGAGCTTGCAGGTGGTGGCGTTCCCATGTATTTGCTGCCGTTGTCCTTCTACATGGAAGTGGTTATGGTTTTGGAAGGTGTTGTCTAATGACTTTTAGTAAAATTCTGCAGTGCATCTTATAGATAGTAACAGTAGTGTGCACTGAGTGTCGAGAGGGAATGATTGAATGTGGTACCAATCAAGTGAGCTGCTTTGTTCTGGATGGTGTTGAGCTTCTTGAGTGTTCCTGCAGCTGCAAACATCCAGGAAAGTGGGGAACATTTATTCACCCTTCTGACTTGTGCTTTGTAGATGGTGGACAGGCTTTAAGATGTCAGGAGGTAAGTTACTCATGGCAGTATTCTTAGCCTCTGACCTGCTCTTGTAACCGCTGTATTTAGTCCAGTACAGATTAGATCGCCTCTTATCAGAGGTGGTCATTGTCTGGCGTTTGGGTAGTGCCCAAGACTTGATACTGTCCAGATCTTGTTACATTTGGACATGGACTGCTTCGGTATCTGAGGAGTTGCAAATGATGCTGAACATCGTGCAATCATAGGCGAATATTCTCACTTCTGACCTTCTGATGGAAGGAAAATCATGACGAAGCAGCTGAATATAGTTGGGCCAAAGAACACTACTCTGAGGAACTACTGTGGAAGTGTCCTGGAGCTGAGATAACTGACTTCCAACAAGCACAACAATCTTCCTATGTGCCAGGTATGACTCCACCATCAGAGATTTTGACCCCTGATTTCCATTGATTCCAGTTTTGTTTGGGCTCGTTAATGCCACACTGAATCAAATGTGGCCTTAATATCAAGTGTTGTCACTTTCACTTCACCTCTGGATTCAGCTCTTTTGTCCATGTTTGAACCAAGGCAATAATGAGGTTAGAAGCTGAGAAGCCCTGGCAGAACCTGAACTGGATGTCACTGAGCAAGTTATTGCTGCGTGAGAGCACTATTGGTGACACCTTCCATCACTTTGATGACTGAGAATAGACTGATGGGGTGGTAGTCGACCAGGTCTATTTTCCTGCATTTTGTGTACAGACATATTGGGACAATTTTCCACGTTATTGAGTAGATGCCAGTGTTATAGATGCTCTGGAAGAGCTTGGCTAGGGTACAGCAGATTCTGGAGCACAAGTCTTTAGTAGTATTGTCACAATGTTGTCTAGAGCCCTAGACTTTCCTGTATCTAGAATCTGAAACCGATTCTTGGTATCACATGGGGTGAATCAAATTAGCTGAAGACTGGCATTTGCGATGTTGGGGACCACTGGAGATGGCTGAAATGGATCATCTACTCGGTACTTTTGGCCAAGGATTGTTGCAAATGCTTCAGCGCTATCTTTTGCACTAATGTGCTGGGTTCTCCAATCATTGGGAATATTTGTAAAGCCGCCTCCTCCAATGATCACATCTGGATGTGGCTGGACTAGAGAGCTTATCTCTGATCCATTAGTTGTAGTGTCGCTAAGTTCTGGCAATCACTTGCTGCTTATGCTGATTGGCAAGCAAGTAGTTCTGTTTTGTAGCTTCACTAGGCTGACACCTCATTCTTAGGTATGCCTGTTGCTACTCTGGCATGCTGTCCTGCACCGTTCTTTGAACTGGGGTTAATCCTCTGCCTTGATGGTAATGGTTGAGTGATGATGTGCTAGGCCATGAGGTTGCAGATTGTGTTTGAGTATAATTCTGCTGTTGCCGTTGTTGTTGTTATTGCCCACAGTGCCTAGAGGCTGCCCAGTCTCAAGTTGTTAGATCTGCTCAAGGTCTGTCCCATTTAGAATGGTAATGTGCTGTAAGGTATTGTCAATGTGAACATGTCACTTTTATGGATACTATCATGGACAGATGCATCTGTGTCATGCAGACTAATGCAGAGGAGGTCAAGCCTGGTTTTCCCTTGTTGGTTCCCTCACCTCCTGCCACAGACCCCTGACCAGCTGGATCAGCCATAGGGTCGTAGAATCCCTATAGTCTGGAAGCAGGCCATTTGACTCATTAAGTCCACACCAATCCTTCGAAGAGCATCCCACCCTCTACCCTATCCCTGTAACCCTGCATCCCTGCATTTACCATGGCTAATCCACCTAACCTGCACATCTTTGAACTGTGGAAGGAAGCTGGAGCACCCGGAGGAAACTTAGGCAGACACTGGGAGAATGTGTAAACTCCATACTGACAGTTGACAGAGGGTGGAATTGAAGCTGGGTCCCTGGCACTCTGCGGCAGCAGTGCTAACCACTGTGCCACCATGCTGCTGCCAAGCCACTCTTTGGTGGTGGACATTGAAATCCCTGACCCAGAGTACATTCTGTGCCCTTTTCACCCTCAGGGCTGCTTTCATGTGTTGCTCAATGTTTTGTCAGCTGAGGGAAGATGGTAAATGGTAATTTGCAGGAGGTTTCCTTCACCACGTTTGATATGCTAAGAGACTTCAGGGTATCGAGACTCAATGTTGAGGACTCCCAAGGCAACTCCCTCCTGACTATATACCACTGTGCCTTCACCTCTGCTGGATCTGTCCTGCAGGAAGGACAGGACATATCCAGATCTGGTAATGGTGTCTGGTTTGTCCTTAAGATATGATTCTATGAGTATGACTGTGTTGCTTGACTAGTCTGAGGCAGCTGTTCCAGTTTTCGTGATAGCCCCCAAATGTTAGCCAGGAAGTGATTTGCAGGATTAATGGGGCTGTTTTTACCATTGTTGTTGTGCCAGGTAGTTTGTCTGGTTTCATTTTTTTCATTTTTGGTACTTTGTAGTAATTCGTAGTAATTGATATAATTGAGTAATGTGCTAAACTATTCCAGAGGGCAGTTGAGAGTTAACCACATGGCTCTGGGTCTGTAGTCACATGTAAGCCAGCCAGATGAGAATGGCAGATCTTTTTTCCTGAAGAACATTTGTGAACCAAGTGCGTTTTTCTGACAGTCAGTAGTCATCATTAGACTCTTAATTCTAGATGTTTGTTGATTTCAAATTCATCTGCTGTGGTGGGATCCAAATATAGAACATTACCCTGAGTTTCTAGATTGCTAGTCTAGCAATACTACCACTAGGCCATTGCCTCTCCATAAAAATATTGAAAAGAGAAAGTTAAGCACGCTCTATTGGAATGTGCACAGTATTTGAAACAAAGTGGATGATCTGAAGGCACACATTGAGTTGAATGGACTTAATGGCCATAACGGAGATATGGTTACAGTGTAACCAGGACTGGGAACTCCATATTCAGAAATATTCATTATTTAGCGAGGGGACAATGAGATTGGTGGGGTATGAGTAGCACTTGGGAAGGTGTGGCATGATAGTTAATCACCAGGAGGTGACGCTACGTATTCTAAGCAGTTGCATAAATGGCGTTACCAAAGCTTCTGTATCCTGGTAGAGATTTGTCACTGTTACAAAAGTGACATCAATAAAATGCTATTACTTTTTAAGAGACCAAACGGGCATTGGAAGTACCATACCTAGCCAATCCAAGATTGTCAAACATGATTTCCCTTTCATAAATCTGTGCTGACTTTGCCCGTACTCATCACAAATGACAGAAAATGTTATCTCACCTGCTTTGGATTAAGCAACTGTACTTTGGCATAAACTTTTAACTGGCTGATGCATTGGGGCATTTTGAGAAAAATCTTTGACTAGATGTTGGAAATCTCGATCGTTGCTTCAAATACATGATACCAAATCATGTGCAGGCTTGTGTTATTTCTTATGCATTGACATTTGTTGACAGTTGACATTTTTGGAAGGTCACCTATGGCTTACTTGATAGCACTCTGAATACTGGATCAGAAGGGTTGTGGGTTCAAGTCACATTGCAAAGTCAAAAATCTAGGCAGATACTTTAGTACTGAGGGAACCGTGCACAGTCAGTGTAATCTTCCAGAGGAAGGCCATTGTAGCTCCCAGGTGGGGACGTAGGTTCTGTGTCCTGGCCCATATTTATCCCTCAGCATCAATAAAGGCAGGTAATCAGATTACAGTAGCACATTGCAATTTGTGGAACCTTGCTATTTGCAAACTGGTTATTATTTCCTGCATTGCGAGAATTCAAAAATACTTTGTTAGCTGTAAAACACCTTGGGCATTCTGAGGCCTTGAAATGCACTATTATAATTGTCAGTCTTTCTTTCACCTAATCTAAGAATCCAGCTTCTTGCACTTGCGACTGAAAAGTGAGACTGGTTTACTTCCGTGCCGGGAAGAGTGAATTCATGCTCGATGGTATAGAAAGTCCATGCATGTGTAATATCTTTTATTTTAGCTTTTATCTCAGCATTTCCACAGTAAAATGTAAAAGATACAATGAGAAGAAATTCATTTCTAAATTTATCCTTTTTAAAGTAAACACATTCTGTTGACTGATTTTTGAGGTAATTGCTGTAGACTACTTGTGTGCAACAAGCAGTGAATACCAATACTGGAATGGAGTTTTTTTTCTAAATTTGTGGCATCAGATGTTTGGTCTGATATTCCAAAACACCGTACAGCAAATACAAGGCAATCTGCCAGTAAAATGTCTTTCATTACTCACTTGTCAGGTATGATTGTTACATTTTGTGTTGTTTATATTGTGGGTCTGTGCTTATGTGGCATGATTGAGCCCCTCAAACTTAATAAAGCAAAGGGTTTTTTAAGCTGGCAAAGAATGGTTCTTACTGTGGCTTTGGTTTGAATTAACCCCAGCTTTAAGAACTAAGTGATGAGATAAAAATGCAGTAACTTCTTGTTCTAATGCACTTCTAAATATTTTTATGTAACTGAACATTTAAAAAACAGCATCATTAAACATGTAACTATATTAAAAATATATTGTTTCTTTTACTTGCAAAGCTCCTAAAACTGCTTTGGAATGGGAATGTAGCAGCACTTCCAAAATCTGTGGTAAGTTGGTATGTTAATATAAATATTAGACAATTTAAAAGGATTCCCACAATTAAAATAATAAAGTTTGAAAACAACCAAATCAATTAAATGTATTAGTAGATCTAAATTTTAAAGTAAGTTTAAATTGTCTTGGTGGGCATTTGGAGGGTTTAATATATCTAACGACTGATCACCACTACTTCAGTCCCCACAAGTTGGAGTCTTTCAAACTTCCTTATCTATTTGGAGGACTTCCGAGACCACTGTTAAGAGACAAAGCTATTCTGGCTAATAGTTGAAGTTCACACCACGAAGCTGTTCCATTAGTCTTGCTGCTGCTCAATCTCCAATCCAAAAGATCTTGAAAGGAAGATTTCTCTGTTATCAGTTTACTACTGGCAAAAATCAAATGTTCACTATGATTTTGCCCATGGGATAAATGGGGGTAATGTTAAGTTCATATAAAACCACCAGAATAATGTTGTTTTGTCAGGAACATTGGTAGCCTTAGATGCATGCTTTGTCCCAACCCCTTCAGTCAAATGTAATTGTGATATTAGCCAATGTGCTTAATGGTCGCTTTTTGTATTGTTGTACTCTGGGATCTATGCCTTGTTGCAGTGGCATTTTAGGATCACACAGGAGGTGGCCTCCTGCAGTAGCCTGTAGGGCCATCAACACCAGAAGCTCTGTATCTGAAAGAGGGGCTAAAGGTATCAAAGGTCCCTCTGCAGCTCCAGCAATCCAAATGGCATATCTCCCCTCTAGTCAGTGGTGGTAAACTGCCTACCCCCACCCACCCTAACACCCCAAAATATTTATGCACTTCTGCACATTCAAGGCCCCTTTGCAATTCCTTTTCTGCCTTAGCAACTATTACACAAGAGTAGCATTCTTTGGGAAGGCCAGCCTAATCAAGACCCTGAGTCTGGTTGCTGGCATGTGCCAGCTTGGGACCCCCCAAACCCCCTCATTTGGTCCCTATGTTGTGGTTCTGAAGCCTACAGAAAAATCCTCTAAGGGGAGCCAAGACATTTGTAACTTTACATGCATGCAGAATGAGAGGATAAGGAGATAAAACAAAAACAGATGTCAGAATGAAAAGGATGGATGGAACTTAGGTGAGGAGAGGAGAGTTAAAGCTTAAGGGAAAGAAGGGGATGGTGAGACTCAATATTTGCTTTGCTGGAGAAGGGAGCCATCACTGGTACTTTTAACTGTGGGAATGTGTTAGGAGTAGATGATGGTGTAAATATAGAGTCATTGAGTCGTAGAAATATACAGCACGGAAACAAACCCTTCGGTCCAACTTGTCCATGCTGACCAGGTATCCAATATAAATCTAGTCCCATTTGCCAGCGTTTGGCCCATATACTTCTAAATCCTTCCTATTCATGTAACCACCCAAATGCCTTTTAAAAGTAGTAATCGTAACAGCCTCCACCACATCCTCTGGCAGCTCAGTCCATACATGCACCACCCTCTGCATGAAAAAGTTGCCCCTTAGATCCCTTTTAAATCTTTTACCCCCTTACCTTAATCCTATGCACTCTAGTTTTGGATTCCCCCACCCCAGGGAAAAGACCTTGTCTTATTTACCCTATCCCAGGCACCTCATGATTTTATAAACCTCTATAAGGTCATCTCTCAGCCTCCGAACCTCTAGGGAAAATAGTCCCAGCCTGTTCAGCCACTCCCTATACCTCAAACCCTCCAACCCTGGCAAATTCCTTGTAAATCTTTTCAGAATGCTTTCTATTTTCACCAGAATTGCACGCAGTACTCCAAAAGTGGCTGAACCACTGCCATGTACAGCAGCAACATGACCTCCCAACTCCTATACTCAGTGCACTGACTGATAAAAGCAAGCATACCAAATGCATTCTTCACTATGCTGTCTACGTGCGACTCCACTTTCAAGGAGCCAGGAACCTGCATCCAAGGTCTCTTTTTGTTCAGCAGCACTCCCCAGGACCGTCTGTGTGTCTGTGTGTCTGTGTGTCTGTGTGTCTGTGTGTCTGTG
>JAHRHZ010000144.1:41274201-41371579 GCA_024137785.1 Ginglymostoma cirratum
CAAAATCGTTTCTTCTTGGCCTATTTTCACAAATTGATTTTATAATTTTGTATTGGGCTTTATAAGTCATCTCTATTGTTTTCTGGGATACAAGACATGATGCTGTCTAATCTTTAAAGCAGCCTCATGTTTTCCAGTTTGATTGCTGGAAAGTTAATGTTTGAATGTTCCATTTCAGATTCATTCTCCCATTGCTCTATGTTTCTGTTTTAGACTAGAATAAATAGTAATTTATTGTCACTTGTATTTGTACAAAAAGTACACTGAGAAAAGTGTTTTAAGTCACCATACTCGGTTGCCTGTGTTAATAACAGAAATTATAATTTTTTTAAAATAAGACAAAATCCATCTTTGTTCAGTTCATGGCTCATGGGTTTGCAACAGTGAGGAAAAGACAGGAATCACATCATTCTCATCTTTGAATCTCCTCTTAATTTGATAAAGTCCAATGAACCTTGACTTTGTTAGTTCTCCAGAGACAGACAAGAACTGTAAGACCTTACTCCAATCAACAAAGTGTTGACCTTTTTGTGTGCTCTAGTTTTCAATATTTGTTGAGATTCCTTCATGTTTTATAGCTAGCTCACATGCATCCATGAGTTTATGAAATTTGAGACATAGATTTAAAGTATGATTTCTGACCTTTGGTTTATCAGCTATTCTTTATTTAAATGGTCCTCTTATCTCACTCCTATCTTTTGGTCGAAACGGACTAAATTCTTTGAACTCATTAGGAGTGCCCCTAATGGCTAATAGTAACAATGGAATACCCTTATCACAGTCATTAGGACAATGTTGGCAATAAGCTCTACTCGTAATCTTCAAAATTTGATGTCATCTTTCCAATGCACCTTGAGATTGTATGTGATAAGTGGAAGATGTGAACTGCTTAATTCCCAAATTAGTCAACTTATTTAAGGAGCTGCAAAATAAAATTTGGGCCTTGGCTGTTCATATTTCTTCGCTTGATCTATACCTTGTTTAAAAAAAATAAAAATGAGCTACCTTTTCCATGCCACTTTAGTATTTTTCTTGGGAATCAGGAAATTTTTTGGAAACCTCCATTATTATTAAAATATACTGGTTCTCATTCCTGGTTTTAGGTAGGCATTCTACACAATCTATTAACACCATACTAAATAGTTCTTCAAAAGCTGATATTGGAATTAAAGGAACAGTTTTAATTGAGGGTTGGGGAAATGACCATGTCTGGCAAAATGTGACTGCACCTTTGTGTAATCCTGTCTCAGTATTGAGAGACGGTGGAGCAAAGTCAGTCCCTGATGCTAGATGGCTATGCTATTTGTCTTTTTCTGTATTCTGTTTTGTGATCAAGTCATGTTTTTTAATTTCTTTATCTCTTTTGGAGTTCAGGATTTTCTAATTCCATTTTTCTCTGCTTTTCCCTCACGTGTACCTCCATTATTCTCTGTTTATCATTTTCCTCAATTTTAAGTCTTTTAATTTGTCTCTTTCAAAATCTAGTTTTTAAATTTCTAACTGTATCCTAGCTAATTCCGGCTGTGACGTCCCAATTTTGTATTTCCTTTTTCCTGATTTTATATGTTGCATAATCAGTTACATGTAGCAACTGCTCTTTAGAGATCCTGGAGACTTGAAATGTGGCTCACTTGCTTGTGCTAGAAGCTACATTGATTCAGATGCAGGCCCCTATTCTTTGTAAGCAGAAAGAACATGTCGAAACATTAAGCCTTTTTCAACTAAAAGAAAAGCTTGGGGTCAGCCATTCCTTGTGCATTTCCCTGGCAATGCCTTGACAAATTAGAGTTGACTTGGCTGGTTGTATTTAAACAAAAACTTAGGAGTTAACTCTTCCCTGGTGCATTCCTCGTGGCAATTCATATACCAAACAAATTCAGTTGCCAACCAGTCAGTGATGGTTGCAGTTCTGTCCATCATGGTGTTTCCCAGCTACAGTCAACCTTACATGTAGCTAAAAGAGTTCTGTTTTCTTCTACCAAATATTGGATTTGGACCGAAAATAGGATGTGAAGAACAGTTAATATGCAACTGTGATATGTGTAGTTGAGTAGGTAGTTCTGCATGAATGGGTTGGAGGTGCAGTTTGTGTTCTGGAGAAACTAGTGTAAAATCTAGGCCACGTGCCAGTGTAGTATGGAGGTAATCTGCAATATCAAAGGAATTTCCTTTCAGATGAGAGGGTGCACCGAGGCTCACCTGCTCTTTCTGGTGGACAGATGACACAATGGCACTAATTTTGAAAACGAACAAGGGGTTTTTCCTGAGACAGTAGGAAGTGCCGATGCTGGAGAATCTGAGATAACGAGGTGTAGAGCTGGATGAACACAGGCCAAGCAGCATCAGAGAAACAGGAAAGCTGATGTTTTGGGTCTGGACCCTTCTTCAGAAATGGGGAGGCGGGGGGAGGTGGATGGAAGATGGATAAAGGAGCAGATAGGTGGAGAGGAGATGGACAGGTCAAGGAGGCAGGGATGGAGACAGTAAAGGTGAGTGTAGGTGGGGAGTTAGGGTGGGGTTGGGTCAGTTAAGGGAAGACGGGCAGGTCAAGGAGGCGGGAATGAGGCTGGTAGATAGGGGGTGGGGGTTGAGGTGGGAGGAGCGGATAGGTGGGAGAAAGGACGGACAGGTTAAGGAGGCGGGGACGAGCTGGACTGGTTTTGGGATGCGTTTGGGGGCGGGGAGATTTTGAAGCTTGTGAAGTCCACATTGATACCGTTGGGCTGCAGGTTCCCAAGCGAAATATGAGGTGCTGTTCCTGCAACCTTCGGGTGGCCTCGTGGCACTGGAGGAGAGCCAGGATGGACATGTCGTCCAAGGAGTGGGAGGGGGAGTTGAAGTGGTTCGTGACTGGGAAGTGCAATTGTTTGTTGTGAACTGAGCATAGGTGTTCCACAATTCTCCAAGCCTCCGCTTGGTTTCCCCGATGTAGAGGAGGCCACATCTGGAACAGTGGATATAGTATACGACATTAGCAGATGTGCAGGTGAACATCTGTTTGATGTGGAAGGTTTTCTTGGGGCCTGGGATGGGGATGGGGATGAGGAGGGAGGTGTAGGGGCAGCTGTAGCACTTCTTGCGGTTGCACGGAAAAGTGCCGGGGGTAGTGGGGAGTGTGGACCAGACAAGGAGTCATGGAGAGAGTGGTCCCTCTGGAAGGCAGATAAGGGTGGGGAAGGAAAAGTGTCCTTGGTAGTGGGGTCAGGTTGCAGGTGGCGGATGTGGCGGAGGATTTTCCTGATGATTTGGCCAATGTTTATTCCTCGGTCAACATGACTAAGACAGATCATCTGATTGTCGTAACCTTGTGTTCAAGACCTTAATGTGCACAAACACCTGTCATGTTTCCTGCATTGCAACATTGATTGCACATCCAGTCTTAGCACTTTAGCTGTAAAGTGTGAAGGGTCATCCTGGAGCTGAGGAAGACAATTGGTTTTGGTCTAGTGTGAAGAATCTGAGAACCAACTTGCTGATTGCTACCCAGTGGTACCTGTTGAAAAGCACATTTTAAATGGGAAATACTTGGTTGTGATGCTCTGAATGACTCAGTAACCTGTCAACATTGATTGTATAGGTATACTCACTACTTACTTGACTGGTTTTGGTAGGCTATTGGTGCTAGTTGAATTATTATCCAACATTTATTGTCTAGTTCAAGAGAAAGGAAGAAAAATGTATAATTGTGTACGCAGGCAACAGTGTTGGTCTATGCACTGGATCCCAACCAGTTCTCTGTTCCTCCTGAAGAATAGATGCAAGGTTAACAGCATAGAAGAGACTTCTCCCTGGTTGTTCTACAATCTGTTCTGATTGTCATGTTTGCTTTGGTGATCACTAGTTGTGTTACCTGCATGTGTAGTTTTTAGCATCTAAACCAGAATATGTTTTGAAGTATTTTGTCACATTAAACTCAATTGCCACATACCACTGTGCCATGTACACTTGATTATTGATAAGATACTTGTGTAATCCTTTGATTATTAATAACTTTTTAAAACAAAGTTATAAAATGGTGAATAAAATTGGGGCAAATTTATGTATGTTGACAGAAGACAAGAAGAGTGAAGAAGGATCGTCCCATGGGGTTGAAAGTACATCAGGAAAACTTAAAAGAAGATTTCCTGACTTTGGGTATGATCTCAGTTGCTTATGAGAATTTTTTTGCAAGCTTGTAATTTTAATAATTTAATAATGGATACCATTAATATTACTTTATTTCCCCCGGTGACATTTCAAACACAGAATATTTTCTTAATTCAGAGTTTAAGTTTGTTGTTCTATATTGATTCCGTGACCAAAAAAGCATTGCCTTTTTCTGTCCTATCCATTTGCTTCTATACCAGGAACTTTAGTTCATGTCCTTACTTCTTTACCAACACCCAAAATGCTGTCCACTGCATATTAATTCTCCTCAAGCTTTAATTTACTGTTTAATTCTCATCTACGCATTAATTATCCATTTAAGTATGGTTAGTAGGTTTGTGGATGACCAAGATTGGTAATACAGTGGACAGCGAAGAAGGTTTTCTAAGATTACAAAGAGATGTTGATCAGTTGGGTTAATGGGTTCAAGAGTGGCAAATGGAGCTTAGTTTGGATAATTGCGAGGTATTGCATTTTGGTAAAACAAACAAGGGCAGGACTTATGCAGTTAAAAGTAGGGCTTTGGCAGTGTTGTAGAACAGAGACACCTAAGGGTTCAGGATCGTAATTCTTTGAAGTTTGCATCATATATAGAAAGGGTTGTTAAGAAGGCGTTTAGCGTGCTTACCTTCGTTGGTCAGATCTTTGAGTATAGGAGTTGGAATGTTATGTTGAGGTTATAGACGAAGTTGGTGAGGCATTTTCTGGAGTACTGTGTCCAGTTCTATTCTCCCTGTTATATGAAGGATATTATTACGCTGAAGAGGGTTCAGAAGAGATTTACCAGGATGTTACCAGGAATGGAGGGCTTTGAGTTATAGGAAGAGATTATGTAGGCTGGGACTTCTTTCACCGGAGCATGGAAGTTTAGAGATGACCTTGTAGAGGTTTATAAAATAATGAGGGATATAAATAGGCATCTTCCCCCCAGGATGGAGGATTTCAAGACTAGGGGGCATATTTTTTAAGGTAAAAAGAGAGAGATTTAAAAAGAGGGGCAATTGTTTTTACGCAGATTGGTTTGTGTATGGAATAAATGTCCAGAAGAAGTGGTGCATTCAGGTACAGGTTACAACATTTAAAAGACATTTGGATAAGCACATGAATAAGAAATGTTTGAAGGGATGTGGGCCAAGCGCAGGTGGATGGGACTAGTTTAGTTTGGAATTATGGTCGGCATGGACTGGTTGGACCAAAGGGTCTGTTTCTGTGCTGTATGACTGTGACCCTGTGGTCCTCATTCATATTAAGTAATATTGCTAGAGGCGTGAGCGTAAGTAACGGCTCACAGTGGTTGAGAACAATTAGAATTGTGGGGTCTTCAGTGTGTGCTGCCTCCCTGTGAGTTGCTTTACTAAATTTGACTTAATAGCAGAACCGTAGTCCCACATTTTCATCAATGATTCAAACTGAGCAAATAACTATGTGAAGGGTCTCTTGTGGTGCACTGGCAATGGCTCTATCTCTGGGTCAGAAGTCCCACCTGCTCCAGAGGTTGTGTCATAATACATCTGAGCATCCTAGCTGTTAATTTTAAAACTTTTGACTTCATTAACTTTATGCAGGTGCCTTAGGTCCCATTCCTGATCCCTTTCCAAAACCCCATATCCATAGTTGCATGAAAGTACCTTCTATTCAGATATGATTTAGCCACAGATAGGACGAGAGAAAACAAGATAGCTTTTTTAAAAATTAACACTATGTGAAAGTTCAGAATTTAGTTTAGGTTTATAAGTAGGCAGTATACATTATTTATTGGCAAATATATGCAAAGGTGTCTAACGGTCTAACCCTTTCTTCCTCCTCTTTCCCTCACCCTTTATACAAATAGTGGATTAAGAAAATCTGGTGGAAAAGGCAAGAAATTAGATAAAGAAGATCGTAGAACCTCTCTGGGTAGCAGGTATTCTGCTATAATTACACAATTATTCATCTCTAACTGCCTCATAAATTCAGATTTTAAATATGCAAATATTTGTGAAAGTTGTGTAAGCTAATGATTGCCTAAATCGTTTTGAGTAGAGTTTGCATATGTCTTGTATTTATAAGCTAATCACTTTGGTAAGTTTGGGCATTCAGTTCATGTTGCTAACATATAAAGAATGATTTATATGCAATTTTCCTTCAATTTATGTCTGACAGGGGATCAAAAGAAATGCTTGAGAGCTCAGGTGGTAACCTTTCTGCTGCAGATTCAGTCACATCCATACCAACTTGCATGCCCTTTTCTTGGTTTGGTGATAGTCGTAAGGAAGCAGTCTCTTCCAACAGCAGCCTTCATTCACCTCCAAGTTCACACGACATCTTTTGTGAAGAGGACAAGGAGACACCTGGCAATAAAGTAAGTTGGAAATAATTGCTATTTGTTCCTTTCTTTCAGTGGACGTGCTTTTATGATCACCTAATCTTTTGATGTTGATTTGTTTTGAATAATTAGAGGACTGAAAGACACTTGTTCTGTCTCTTCACTGTTTTTTGCAGAAACAGTTTATGGATCTAAATATGATATGGTTCTTGTTGTTCATTGAAAGCAGATCCTTGATATAACTCCTCTTTGGGATTTCCAAAGGGTGGAATGCAGAAAACAATCTGCTCCTTGGACTTTTTTTAACACGTCACTTTTTTTTTTAAGTATAAGTTACATTTAAGTCAAATTCCAACTTTTTTTTCTTTTTTTGCAAGACACTCCAAGGCCTCACTGCTCTTTTCCTTTGCAATCTCCTCTAGTTCAACAACCTCCATCCCTTAATTTCCCTTGAAATGAGTGGTTTGCTGGGCCATTTCAGAGATCAATTAAGCATGAACCACATTGTTGTGATTCTGGAGTCTCATGCAGGCTAGACCAGGTAGGGGAAACAGATTTCCATCCTAAAAGGTTATTGGTGAACCAAATGGGTTTTATGGTCTGTATGATTAAGGCTAGGTTTTCAATTCCAGATTTTAAAAAGCCAATTAAATTTAAATTCCACCAGCTGTGAGATTCATTATTAATCATATATTTAATCGAAAGTCATGGTACATTCATTGTAGCAAGTCAGAATGCTGAAGCGCAGTTTTAAATGGGATTCCATTTCTTCATGAATGAAGGAAATATTTATTATCTATGTAGATTTTCGTATAATTTGTCATATATTCTTAAATGGTTTTTGTAATCAGATTAGCTGTGCAATTTCTTCTTTGTTAGGAATAACTGCTTTTAAACTAAATTTGATCTTGACTTGACAGTAATCGAACTGCTAATTTTTACAGCTAAGTACGTTGTAAAAATAAAAATGTATTAATGTAAAATTAAACTTAGTGCTTTTTTGGTCATGAAAATGCTATATATGTTTTGAATTTTTAAAACTCATTAAAGTGAGATGTTGAAAGCAATAGAACGCATTTGTTTTGGTCGATGTCAGCATTTAATACCCTCCCTCTTCTGTGGCCCATTCGTTGGCTAAAATTGACCGAAGATTATTCATTGATCTAAATTTCACAGTCCACATTAACGGTGAAAACTAAGCTCTGCTACATTTGTAACACTGCAGTTAAAGTCTTCCCTCTCCTGGCTAAGATCCTGTCATCACCACCATCAAAAGAGTGGAATAGTAATCATGGGATGTTGGATAGGAAAAGCATGATCTCGTAATACATAGAGATAAAAATAATTAGGGAAAAGCTCATAGGACAAAAACAAAATATGAATAATCCAAGTTAATTTAGCAATTTGTTTACCACTTGTATATAAGCCAGCAATGTTGAAAAATTTTTTTATGCGTAGGGTACGTTGTTAAATTCTGGTAAAATATCCTGTTTTGTGGGTTCTACATAAATGTAGCATGAAAAGACAAGCACATTAGAACGGTAAGTGGAACTTGAACAGTGCAACGTGGTATCCATGATTGCCCTGTCTATATGCTGGAATGAATGGAAGTTTAATTTTAGACATATTGGAAGAACTGGTGTGGAAGGGAACCAGTTAGTACAGATGTATTGGAAACTGAGAGTATAGAATAGAACTTCTACAATAACTAGGGTGATAGGAAGCATAATCAAATGGACTGTAGAGTATGAAGTAGATACTGGTGAAAATCCAATCTTCAGAGATGTTGAAGGAAGGGATGAGTCACAGATGGATTATGCGAAGGTGAGTTCACAAGCTGATTAAAAACTTTGCAGTTTGGAATGAAAGCAGTAGTCGTTAAATGGTTCTGTTCCTGATTTTGTTTTTCTTACAAGTTGACATAAATTTTGATAACCTCCAAGACAGTCCTTCCCAGCACTTAAGAATATAATCTTTTCGACTTTCTACTCTTATTTTTTCTTCTTCATTCTGTTCATTATAACTATCATAACTTTTTCTGTTTCTCATGTCTCATCCCACATGCCGCTTCCATGGCCTCTGCTGATCACCCAATTTGTTTCAAACTTTTCAACGTTTCCTGTTGTGCTGAATTAGAAACTTTTAAACTGTCACTCTGCATTCACTGATTGCTTAGCCTTTTGAGTAGTGGCTGTGGGAATTGATGGGCACCTATATAAGCCACATCTGCACTGTCTTTAGGTTGAAGAAATTTAGCTGGAAGCTGGTGAACTCAAGTTGAACTTCAGATACCAGGGGAAGGGAGGGGAATTAGGCAAGGCACTTTGAAATTCTTTAATGGTCAGTTTCAGGAGAAACTATGAAAGTAGGAGTAATGGGAGTCCAGAAGGTAGCAATGGAGAAGTCCTTTGCACTTGTTCAACAGATTTCAGATTCTTTTAACTTGCCTGAATGAAAGTAGGGACCACAAGGAGAATGAGCAGACACAACAGGGCAGTCTGGTTCAGAAAGTCATTCAACTGAGAGGTGTTAAAAGGAATATAGTTGTTTTAGGAGAACGTATTATTAATAGTTTAAATATAGTTTTAGCTGAGAGTGAGATTCATAGAGCCATAGTCATGCAGCACGGAAACAGATTTCAAATCAGCCAGTCCATGCTGACCATAATCTCCAACTAAACTATAGAATCATAGTTTGGAAGCAGACCATTTGGCTGTCAAGTCCATACCTACCCTCCAAAGAGCATCCCATCCAGATCCATGCCCCCTACCTTATTCCTGTAACTTGCATTTCCCACAGCTAATCCACCAAGCCTGCACATCCCTGGATACTATGGACAATTTAGCCTGGCCAGTCCACCTAATCTGCACATCTTTGGACTGTGGGCAGAAACTGGTGCACCTGAAGGAAACCCATGCAGACATGGAGAGAATGTGCAATTTCCACACACACAGTCACCCAAGGCTGGAATTGAACCCAGGTCCCTGGTGCTATGAGACAGTAGTGCTAACCACTAAGCCACCATGCCACCCATTATCTTTAGACTTGGCTGTTATAAGACGTTCCTGCCCAGCCTATTTTGGTAAACTGGAGGTTTTTCAAATCTCTGCCCGTGCCCAAATACACTCTAAGTATCATTCATCCATCATTGCTGTGCTTGCTAACTGCCACTGGCTTCCAGATAAGTAATGCCTGGAGTTTAAAAATTGTTATCCTTGGTTTCAAATTAGTCTGTTGCCTGCCTCATTCCTATTTCCATAATGTCTTGCTGCCCAATAACCCTCCACGACCTTTGCACCACTCTAATTCTCACCTCTTGATTTTAATAGCTAACCCATTGTCTTCAGATGTCTTAAATCGGAAATTCCCTCCGTAAACAAACATCTCCAACCTTTACTTCCCTCATTAAAGACAACTTCTTAAAACCTGCCACTGACCATGTATTTGAGTATGCTTTCACCCTAATTAACAATGTCATATCTCACTTCTGAGGTGTCTTAGGTATTTTGTTGTGTTAAGGGCACTATATAATTACAACTTAAAGTTGTAAGTAACTCTGAAGAAAAGCAGGGAATCCTTCTCGTGTCCTGTAATCTTTTCTTCGACTAAAAATCCTCAGCTTGCCATATTATTTTGAATGGCATCTTTCTTTTTGTAACAATGCTTACCACGTTTGCCAGCGTAAATTGATGTATTTTGAAATAATTAATGAAATATAAAATACTTTGTTCAGATGTGATAAGATGTAACTCAAATAGAGCTTTATCTGGCAGTATAGGATTTCAAGTGTTATGGCATTTACTATTTCTAAACCTAATGTGAAAGTAATAGAATCACAGAATTGTTATGGTTCAGAAGAGAACCATTTGGCCACAGTGTCTGCACCCCTCTTCTGATCCCCATAATATGATTACATACTCCTGTTTCTTTGATTTCATGCATTAGTGAGATAGTTATATATTTTACAGTACTTTTCACACAGCACATACTTTGACTATTTTCTTTTTTTGTTGAAAGTAATGCAATAACATACAATGACAAATACCATATAGTCTTATCATTGTTAGTTACTTTAAATGGATGTGGTATAAAAGTATTGTAATCTGTGGCCATATATATGTATATATACATAATATATATTTGTAATAAAACAAAGAATTGCAGATGTTGGAGGTCTGAAAAAAACAGAAACAGAACTTTTTGGAGGAACTCAATAGCACTTCTGAAGAAGAGCCACTGGACTCGAAATGTTAATGCTGTTTTTCTCTTCGTGGATGTTGCCAGATCCGCTGAGTTTCGTTTTTGTTTTTGTTACATAGTTTTGTAACTTTTTTTATCAGTGGTAGCAGTATCAATACAACAGAAGAGGGATAGCAAACTATCTAGTTCCGAATGCTCATAACGAAAAGTATTTTATTCCTTTGAGTAACTTAGTTTTTATTGTGCCTCATTTACATTATGATAAGGCTATATACTTTACCCATCACGTTTTATTTTACTTTGTTGAAACAGGTACCTGATCAAGCAATGACAGGGAAACAGAACCAATGGCAAAATCGAGCAGTTTCTCAATGGACAACCCAACAAGTCTGTCATTGGCTGATGGGAATGAATTTAGAGCAATACACAACAGAATTTGTTTCTAAAAATATTGATGGAGAACAACTAATGCAACTAGATAGCAGTAGACTTAAGGTACAGTATTGCAAGTTGTTCCACAATACTGCTAAATGTTGGATTTATTAAAGACAAATTGTGTTGTGACTGTGTGTCTACTGAATGTACAGTAAATATTAGTTTAGAGGAAGCATAAAGTGTGCTTGTATGGACCAGAATGTTCATTGAAATCTTTCACCATTGAGACATGGTTTAGGAAAAGATTAAGTTGGTTTTTCTACTGTGTATAGACCTCTGTAGGCTTGATCATGATTCTTCAAAGTCACATAGGTTTCCATATAAAATGTGTTTTCTTATGGAAGATTCTTGGTATGTTTAAAAGCATGTACCTCACTGTCTTCAGAATTCTTTTTAAAAGACTCTAAATGGCATTTTTTTTGTTTTTTGGACATTTACCATGTGGATCTGAAAATTCAGTTAAATAGTTTCAGAACTAAGGTATTGAGAAAGTTGAATGGGAAGTATTCTAGTCATGACGAGTCTGTCTCTTTAAAATATGTAAGTGCACCAGTCTGAACAATTTAATTAAATAAATCATAAATGTTTCACGTGATATGCCTTAGGAACAATGAAATAGTGTAAATTCACTGCAAGTCAGTTATTGTTGGTAAAAGGAAACAACGTTAAGGGCTGAATTGTCTACTTCTGCCCCTGTTTCATGCAAAGAGTTAAAAATTACAAAAGTGTTACCCTTCATCAATTCTGCCTCGGGATCCTACAGACCGATGGCCTTAAATGTAGATTTTACCAGTTTCAAAAATCTCCTCATCCCTTGACCACCAACCCTTCCTCTAATCCCCACCTCCTTGACCTGACACAATCTGTCCATCTTCTCTCCCACCTATTCGCTCCTCCCACCTCAATGGCCAATCCCGACCACTGCCTACATGCATTCACCTATCACCATCCCACCTACCTTTCCCAGCCCTGTCCCTCCTCTCTCTCTTTATTTCTGAGCCCCCTCCCCCTCCCCATTTCTGAAGAATAGTCCCAACCCGAAACGTCAACATTCTTGTTTCTCTGCTGCCTGGCCTGCTGTGTTCCTCCACCACCAGACTTTGTTATCTCTGCATCTGCAGGTCTTGTTATCACACTACATAATGTGATTCTTTAGTATATTTGGGCACATCACCATTGAACTGAGTATGGACAAATTGACTGTCTGGAATGGTGAACCCTTATCCATGAGACACTAATCAACATTTTGAGACATCAGTTGCATTGGACAAAGATATGTAGGTGTTATGCTTGATGTTAAGCAGGGAGACCAGACTCAGGAGTTCTTGACTCATTAGATTTGTCCAAGGGATATTTCGTTTTAAGTATGAGATGGCAGACAGCGCTAGTGATTTGGAACACTGTGGAACAAATGATCCATAGAGATGAGATGCAAGTCAGTAATATAAATCGTAGATTGATAATTGATTTTATGATTATCACATCTACCGAGATAGAGTGAAAAGTGTTGTCGTGCATGCTGCACAGGCAGATTGTACCATACATAGTGTATCAAGGTAGCAGAACAGAATGCAGTGTTATAACCTCAGACAAGGTGCAGAGAGAGAGATCAGAATTCACATTTGAGCGGTCTGCTCAAAATTCATATAACATCGGAGATGAAACTTGAATCTGTTCATTCTTGTAATCAAAATTTTATATCTTCTGCCTGGTGGAAGAAAGTAAAGCGAGGTGGGAGGGGTCTTTGTTTATGTTGGTTGCTTTCCCAAAGCAACGGAAAATATTGATAAAGTCAATAGATGGAAGTCTGGTTTGCGTGATGGACTGGGCTGTGTTCATGACTCTAGTTTCTTGCAGTCTTGGGAAGAACAGTTGCCATACCACACTGTGATGTATCCAGACAGGATGCTTTCTATGGTTCTATAGTTAAATGTTTAGTCAATTTTTCTTCTGGCCATGAGAATGGTATGTTGTGTCATTGGCTGCAGGGAATGAAGGATGTCATGGCATCATTGAGAAAACTATGAAAGCAGAGAGTACATCAAAAATTCTGTTGGAACCAATGGTATAGATAATTAACTCTAGATAATTAACATTAGATATTTCAAATTTTATATTAATTGTTAGAATATATTTACCACCAATGAGCCAAACACAAACAAGTCTTGAGTATACAGTTGGGAATTTGAACTTTAAATTCAGTTCATTGAGGTAAAAAAAATCAAACTAATTTATGCTAACATAGACAATTCAAAACAAATCCATCCAAGACTGTACAATCAACTTGATGTTTGCACCTCAAGTCCTTTAATGATGTGCGGTTATAGCAAGTTACAGTGGGAAACGTTGACACACAGATGGCACAAGGAAATTGACTGGTGCTGACAGTGCATGCAAATATTCATGTTTGTAATCTTGTTACAGGATATGATGAAAGGGAGGGTTCTTGCTTAGCCTTGGACATGATTGAGACTTTAATATTTTTCGTTGCATTTTCAGGAGAAAGGACATGTGGTGGCAGGGGAAGTATGAGGTGGGAACTATTAATGAACTTTAGCATCATGTTAAAATGTAGTGATGATTTAGGGGCTGCATAAAGCGGGTACCCATATAGATGGAATTCAGAAATATGTGTACTGAGGAGGCCAACAAACTGATAAAGAGAAGAATTGGTAATAGCAAACACAGTCATAGTTAAGTTTAGTGCAAGAATAAAAAGAATAATGAAGAATCTAAGTGTGTCGAACTAGGAAATAACAACGTTCACTCAGATAAAAGATCTGGTTCAGCTAAATTAGGCAAGAAATTTAACATGGTGATAGATTAATGGAAATGTGTTAGATTGAGTGCAAGATAAAATTGAAAGGCAAGAGTTTTGCTGCTAAAAGTAAAAGCTAAACTCGTACTTCAAAATGCTACCTGATAAAATTAATGATAACAGTACTGAAGATAATTGTGAATATAAAACATGATGGATGTGAAAGAGCTATTAAACAGTGTTCAAGGAAACGTTTGATGAATGTTTTACGTTAGTGTTTACAGATGTTGGTATAACCTAATAAATGGTTGGGTTTTCCAAATTTTCTGAGTCTTCCTGTATAAATTAATAGAATGGAATAAGCCAGAGGGTCCTAATGGAGTGCATCATTGCTTGTTGCTAGATATCCAAAGATAGCAGTTGTTGTTCAGGATTTTTTAATACAAATATTATGCTATTGGATGAGAGAGGAGGCAATCTAATATGTTCCAAAAGAATGATGAAAGGACAAAATTGGGTACCTGTAAATCTGCTGGTCTACCATTAGTTATGTGCAAACTTGTAGGTTGACAGTTTCTGATTATGTTAGTAAATATTGAAGCATGTTTGTCAACAATGCAGGCTGTCATTGATTAACCCAATATTAATTGTTTCTTTGGAAGAAATTGTTGGATAAATAGTAAGTAAATGGGAGATCCACCATATATGGATTTTCAGAAGGTATAAGGTAGCTTAGAAGAATAGCGTCAGTAGAATTCAGAAGTGTGATCTCAGAGTAATGAATCTGAATAAATAAAAGATTTGACAGACAAATGAGAAACTCTTATGGTTGCTTGGATATAGAAGGAGTAGAAATGATATCTTTGAGGCTGGATGATTTTTCCTTATAAGATTCTAGCGTCAAGAATGCAACTTAGCACAGTGGCTGAGTGGTTGGCACTGCTGCCTCACACTGCCAGTGACCCAAGTTCAATTCCAGCCTTGGGCGATTGTCTGTGTGGAGTTTGCACACTCTCCCCGTGTCTGTGTGGGTTTCTGCTGAGTGCTTCAGTTTCCTCCCACAGTCCAAAGATGCGCGGGTAAGATGGATTGGCCATGCTCAGTTGCCCATCGTGTCCAGGGATGTGCATGTTGGGTCGATGGGGGATGGGATGTTCTTCGGGAAGTCAGACTTGTTGGGCTGAATGGCCTGTTTCCACACTGTAGGGGTTCTATGAGTCTATGAAATTCAACTGTAAAAGACTTCAGCAAATCATAGGCTCAGATTTATAATGATGTAACCAGGAATAGAATTTTATCTGTGAGGAAAAAAAACTGGAAAGGCTGAGGTTTTCTTCTTTGAAGCAAAAGACGCTAGGGGGAGATAAAGTGCATAAAATATGAGGGGCTTAAGTGGGTGGATAAGAAGGACAAATTTCCCTGAAGGAGTTCAGTAATGAGGGCATAGATTTAAAGTAATTGGAAGAATTTTTAGAGCAAAGTTGAGAATTTTTTTTTCATCCAGAGGGTTCTAAAGGTCTGAATTTGCTGCCTGAAAAGGTGGTAGAAGCAATAACACCACATTTACAAAGCAGTTATTGGCAATGCAGTCAGAAGTGCTGTAACCTATAAAGCTATCAATTAAAAATGGGAAAATGGAATTAGGATGGACAGGTCTTATTCTGGTCTGAGGCACAGATATTATGGGTCAAATAGCCTTTTTCTATATTCTTACATTCCCAGAATGGATAGATAGATCACGGAATACATGCATAATATATTTTGGGGAAGAAAACCAGGGATTTTTATTGTATAACGAATGGAATGGCATAGTATATGGTAGACTTTTTTAGTCACTGAAAGATAGGTAATAAATGCTTGCCTGTCAATGAAAACATTTTAAAAAGCTATGATAGGTTTATCACACAAACAAACATATTTTGTAACAGTGTCAATACTCCACTGTGATTAACTCATTTTTTAAAATTAATCTCAGGAAACTGCTAGAGAGAGTGAGAGATAACAAGGTGTGGAGCTGGATGAACACAGCAGGCCAAGCAGCAACATAGGAGCAGGAAAGCTTGACGTTTCGGGCCTAGACCCTTCATCAGAAATGGGGGAGGGGAAGAGGGTTCTGAAATAAATAGGGAGAGAGGGGGAGGCAGATAGAAGATGGATAGGTGGAGAGGAGACAGACAAGTCGAAGGGGCGGGGATGGAGCCAGTAAAGGTGAGTGTAGGTGGGGGGGTAGGGAGGAGATAGGTCAGTCCAGGGAAGATGGACAGGTCAAGGGGGCGGGATGAGGTTAGTAGATAGAAGATGGGATGGGGCTTGAGGTGGGAGGAGGGGATAGGTGGGAGGAAGAACAGGTTAGGGAGGCGGGGACGAGCTGGGCTGGTTTTGGGATGCGGTTGGGGGAGGGGAGATTTTGAAGCTTGTGAAATCCACATTGATACCGTTGGGCTGCAGGGTTTCCAGGCTGAATATGATTTGCTGTTCCTGCAGCCTTCGGGTGGCATCATTGTGGCATTGTAGGAGGCCCAGGATGGACATGTCATCTGAGGAATGGGAGGAGGAGTTGAAATGGTTCGCGACTGGGAGGTGCAGTTGTTTGTTGCGAACTGAGCGCAGGTGTTCTGCAAAGCGGTCCCCAAGCCTCCGCTTGGTTTCCCTGATGTAGAGGAGGCCACAACGGGTACAGCGGATGTAGTATACCACATTGGCAGATGTGCAGGTGAACATCTGCTTGATGTGGAGTGCTTTGGTTGCTAAATTCTGGAGTTCTAGGCATAACAGGTAAAAGACTTTGGTCTTGTTAGGGTTGAGTTGAAGGAACAAAAACAAAGTTGCTGGAAAAGCTCAGCAGGTTTGGCAGCATCTGTGAAGGAAAAAACAGAGTTAACGTTTCAGGTACCCAAAACGTTAACTCTGTTTTATCCTTCACAGATACTGCCAAACCTGCTGAGCTTTTCCAGCAACTTTGTTTTTGTTCCTGATTTACAGCATCTGCAGTTCTTCTGGTTTTTATTGAATTTGAACGAAAGCTGTTGGTTAACTTCGTATGTTATGTCAACAAGGAACACTGGTGTTTGAGGAGGTAGAAGGGAAAACAGAGGGATAAAGCTGGATTTTGCCAGTGTGCTTCTGAAAGGTGGCCTGTCTAAAGCAGATGTCAATAAACATTAGCATGTAGACCTGCAAATGGTGGAAACTCTGTATAAAGGCTTTGGTTACCTGATATTGCTAGAATCGAGTGTTGAAATACCATCACAGGACAGACACTAATTCAGTTAGGGCATGTAAGATTCAAACTAAGTACGGGCAGTGCCAGAAAGTGATCTACAGGTGGCAGATTATTTGAATTATCCTCAGGGATAAGTGACTGCCAGATGCTTGGTTTTTTCCCTTTTGTTACTTCAGTTTCGGAGACTAACGAATTACCAGCAAGTTTCCCTTGTTAGCAGTTGTGAAAGTGCAATCTGGGCTTTCGTACTTCATAGCTGAGTGCCTTGGACTGATCATTCATAGAATAGATGTCATTAGCTGCAGCAACTTGACTGTCATCCTTTGCCGTAAGTGCATCCTATTGGGAAGGTAGCCTTCCTAAAATAACTGATTATTGACTGTTAACCAAGTTTCTACAAGTGTCAAACTGTACTTGGGAAACATAAAAAAATTACATGGGATTTTTAGGCCTTGGCTGTAGCATATGTCTTAATGCAAAGGTATGCAATGTACTTAAGCATGAGTTTTACCATTGTAATTATAAAATAGAAACTGCCTAGCTGAAAAAGACTACCAGCCTACATCATTCTGTTTGACAGGTTAGGTTGTATGTAGATGAAAGTAAAATACTGCGGACGCTGGAAATCTGAAACAAACACACAGAATGCTGGAGAACCTTTGCAGGTCTGGTAACATTTGTGGAGAGAGAAGCAGAGTTAATGTTTCAAGTCCGGTATGATTCAACTTACCAGTCTCAACATTATACCTGTTTCTCTGTCCCAGGGTTAAATGTAAACTGCCATGCTTGATGGTGACTTGTGGGTTACTTCAGATTGCTGCTTCAGTAGGACCAGTTTTAAACTATCCTGTGGATATTGTTTTAAAGTAAAGTAGCCCTTTCCTTTTGATGGCAGCAATTGATACACACACATGAAAGATTTTGCATTTAGCAGACTACAGGCTTTCTATGTATAACCAACCTACTTTCCTTACTCGCATCATCAACCTTGTCAACATAAAAGTAGACCATTCAATTTGTAAAGACTGCAATATAATACAGATTTTGCATGTATTAAACTTCAATTACAAAATTACAATTTTATTATACTTTGATTTTTCTAGACTTTAGGTGTTGCCAGTCAAAATGATCGTGCCACCATAAAGAAAAAACTTAAAGAAATGAAAAAAGCACAAGAAAAGGTAGAAAAACAAAGAGAGAAGGTTCAAAAGAAAGAAAAGGATCAACAGAGGAAAGCTGGTAAACAAGCCACCTCTGTAGAAACGATCTGTTAAATATGACTAAAATTGTGATGGAGATCGCTTTAGACTGTTGTGCTGTCAGTGTTATAGTATATTATATACTTCACAAACTACATCATTCAGATACAAGAAAAGACAAAGTTACATTAGTTTGACATTTCTATTAGATAAATTTATGGTACATTTTCGTGTGTTTGGACTAGGTTAATTTCTGTATATATTGTTAATACATTTTTGTAGGTTTATAATTCTATACAGTTTTAACTAGCTTTGACCTTATAATGGTAATAAATGAAATTAATATTTTAATAAAACCTAGAGCACCATTAAAAGTTGGTATAATACCTTAACAAAAGGGTAATGAGAAGTATCTTGAATTTCTAAATGTGATACAAGCTTACACTGCAAGAAAAAAGTCATTTATGTACAATTTTTTTTAGAAAATATAATGCAACAGTGAAACACTTAAAATTATACGAATGGGCTAGATTGCTCCAGGGTTTAAGATGCAGTTCACAAAAGGTGATAGATTTTATACTTACAATGCAAACTGTACAAGTTGACATTTTTATAATTCCATTGCACATAAGGGCCAGCACTGTTTTGTATCTTTTCTCTAATCCTCTCCACTGAGTTAATATGGGTTTTTTTTTAATCCAAAGAATAATGGGTAACTGGGGAGTGATTATAAGAAAATACATTCAACATTCTAATGTTGTAGACCACAAAGGCCATGCTTTATGAGGGCTTTTATCCCGTTTGTCCAGGAGGAGATTGTTTTCGTAACCATCTCTCCCACTGACAGGTGTTGCTAATGTATAAGACTGTATTGCTTGGATGGTTCTTTACGTTCACTTTCTACACTTGTCTGATCTTTTTCACCCAAATGCCAGCTTTTGCTATTACTTGAAATCTTAAGCTTTTTGGATATGCTATTAGATATTTTTTGTATATCTCCTGTTGCTGCACATCAAGATATCATCTAATACAATCTGAAGTACTTTTATTCATTTCCTCTCCAATACACGATCAAAAGCTAAGTTATAGCAAATGATTATTTACTTACATCTCTGCATTCCGTTTGGACAGCTTCCTCTTTATTTTCCTCTGGAATTTCTGTTTTTTTCCATGTTGTCTCATTGTTTCCCTTATCTCTGTATCTCAATTGCATTCTCTTCCATTCTCTATCTAACTTGGATATAGCACTAGTTTGATCAAGTTCAAACCTGGTGCCCCAAAGCTACCTGTATTCCCTTGTCAGACATCATTTTTTTTTTTGAAATAATACAATGAACTAAGTAAAATAAAATATTTTAACATAATTTTCATATTTAATGTTTCAATGAGATTTGGCAAATAATATTTAAACAACTAGGAGGAGATTATGCAAGAAAAGCAATTATTTTTGCAAAGTTTTGAATTTTCACCTGAAAAACATCCTTCATTTTTTAATGGCATTCACTTGAATTGAACTTTCTGAAGTAAAAACTAGCAGAGAGCCATTGTGTACTGTCGTTGAAATATTAGGTTGAATATGCTATGGGAAAGTACTTTTTGACTGTGTGTCTTAATACCAATGACTGGATCCAGGATACTGCGATCAGTAGTTTGATGTAATTACTGCAACATGTATTATGAAATTGTATTATGGAACTGATCTTTGTATTCTTCTGGAAAGTTAGGTTCTCTCCTTTTGTTGCTAAACAAAACCTGTGACAAAAAAAGGAAAGAAAAATAGTTCGTTCCTTATTGTTTATCCATTTGAATAAAAATGAACAATGATCTAAATAAGGGTTTGTGGGATGCTGTTCCTTCAGGACTGTTATCTTTAACAGTCATGTACTCACTGTCTTTTTATCCCCCTTCCAAGTTACTCCATACAAGACTTTGCACCTTAGTTTGTCAAAGCTTTTTGTCGTCTTCACAGAATTTTGCAAGAATACAAATTCAAATGGGAAAAACAAAACATTTATACTGCAAGAGAGGAGAGTTCTGATTGATTAGCAAGTAGACAGTGATTGGTAGAAGCTTTGCCATGGAGGCTGCATCCATTAATGCTGTTTGACAATTAACACCAGGCTTTCTTGAAATTTAGACCAGACAGGTTGATTGCCCCCCCTATTTTGTTGTGTTGACACAGGAACAGTGCATGTACATGTTCTATCTGCCGAGAAAGAACAGAACTTTGTGTATTTAGGTATGTAGCTTCTTTAAATTGATTCATGGGATGTGGACGTTGCTGGTTAGGCCAGTATTTATTGCCCATCCCTAATTGCTCAGAGGCAGTTAAGAGTCAACCACATTGCTGTGGGTCAGGAATCACATGTAGACCAGGTAAAGATGACCGTTTCCTTCCCTAAAGCACATTAGTGAATGAGGTGGGTTTTTCCAACAATCAACAATGGATTCATGGTCCTCGTTAGACTCTTAATTCCAGATTTCTTTTTATTGAATATAAATTCCACCATCTTCCATGGTGGGGTTTGAATCCAGGTCCCCAGAACATTACTTGGGTCTCTGGATTAACAGTTCAGTGATAATACCACTGAACCATCGCTTCCCAGCTTCCGGACCTTGGAATTGTGCCATACTGCAAGCCTGACTGGTAATCCTAAATTGATTGTTAATATAATTCTTTGCGTTATCTAGGATTATCTAACAACTGTTTGACTGCAGAAACGCATCTAATGTTAGGCAGTTTTTAAAAAATTCATTTGTGGGATGTGGGCATCGCTGGCTGCATTTCTTGCCTATCCTTAGTTGCCCTTGAGAAGGTGGTGGTGTGCTGCCGCCTTGAACTGCTGCAGTCCTCCTGCTGTTGGTTGACCCACAATGCTATTAGTGAGGGAATTCCAGGATTTTGACCCAGCGACAGTGACGGAACGGTGATATATTTCCAAGTCAGGATGGCGAGTGGCTTGAAGGTGGTGTTGTTCACATATATCTACTGCTCTTGTCCTTCCAGATGGAAGTGGTTGTGGGTTTGGAAGGTGCTGTCCGAGGATCTTTGGTGAATTTCTGCAGTGCATCTTGCAGATAGTACACACTGCTGCTACTGAGCGTCGGTGGTGGAGGGAGTGGATGCTTGTAGATGTAGGGCCAATCAAGCGGGCTGCTTTGTCCTGGATGGTGTCAAGCTTCTTCAGTGTTGTTGGAGCTGCACTCATCGAGGCAAGTGGGGAGTATTCCATCACACTCCTGGTTTGTGCCTCATAGATGGTGGACAGGCGTTGAGGAGTTGAGAGGTGAGTTACTCACCGCAGTATTCCCAGCTTCTGGCCTGCTGTTGTAGCCACTGTGTTTATGTGGTGAGTCCAGTTGAGTTCTGGTCAATGGTAACCCCTAGAATGTTTATAGTGGGGGATTCAGTGAAGGGGCGGTGGTTAGATTGTCTCTTATTGGTGATGGTCATAGCCTGGCATTTGTGTGGCACGATCTGGATATTGTCCAGATCTTGTTGCATGTGACCATGGACTGCTTCAGTATCTGGGGAGTCACGGATGGTGCTGAACATCCCCACTTCTGACCTTATGATGGAGGGAAGGTCATTGATAAAGCAGCTGAGGATGGTTGGGCCTAAGACACTACCCTGAGGAACTCCTGCAGAGATGTCTTAGAGCTGAGATAGTTGACCTCCTGCAACCACGACCATCTTCCTGTGTGTCAGGTATGACTTCAACCACTGGAGTGTTTGCCCCTGATACCCATTGATTCCAGTTTTGCAAGGACTCCTTGATGCCACACTCTGTTGAATGCAGCCTTGATGTCAAGGACTGTCACTCGCACTTCACCTCTGGAATTCAGCTTTTTCGTCCATGTTTGAACCAAGGCTGTAATGAGATCAGGAGCTGAGTGGCCCTGGCAAACCCAAACTGGGTGTCACTGAGCAGGTTATTTCTGAGTGGGTGCTGCTTGATAACACTGTTGATGACATCTTCCATCACTTTACTGATGATCGAGAGGAGACTGATGGAGCGGTAATTGGCTGGGTTGGATTTGACCTGCTTTTTGTTCCTGTAGGACATACTTGGGCAATATTCCCCATTGTCGGGTAGATACTAGTGTTGTAACTGTACTGGAACAGCTTGGCTAGGGGAGCGGCAAGTTCTGGAGCACAAGTCATCAGTACTAAGGCCGGAATGCTGTCAGGGCCTGTAGTCTTTGCAGTATCCAGTGTCTCCAACCGTTTCTTCATATCACGTGGAGTGAATCGAATTGGCTGAAGACTGGTATCTGTAATGCTGGGGACCACCGGAGGAGGCTGAGATGGATCACTCAGCACTTCTGGCTGAAGATTGCTGCGAATGCTTCAGCATTATCTTTTACACTGATGTGCTGGGCTCTTTCCCATCATTGAGGATGGGGATATTTATGGAGCTTCCTCCTCCAGTGAGTCGTTTAATTGTCCACCAGCATTCACAACTGAATGTGGCAGGACTGCAGAGCTTAAATCTGATCCGTTGGTTTTGGGATCGCTTAGCTCTACCTATCACTTGCTGCTTTCGCTGTTTGGCATGCAAGTAGTCCTGTTTGGTGGCTTCACCAGGTTGACACCTCATGTTCAGGTATGCCTGGTGCTGCTCCTGGCATGCACTCCTGCACTCTCCATTGAACCAGGGTTGATCCCCTGGCTTGATGGTAATGGTTGAGCAGGGGATGTGCCGGGCCACGAGGTTACAGATTGTGCTGGAGTGCTGTTCTGCTGCTATTGATGGCCCACAGTGTCACATGGATGCCCAGCCTTGTGTTGCTAGATCTGTGCGAAGTTTGTCCCATTTAGCACGGTGACAGTGTCACACGACATGATGGAGGTTGTTCTCAGTGTGAAGGCAGAACTTCGTCTCCATGAGGACCGTGCAATGGTCACTCTTACTGATACTGCCATGGAGAGATGCAACTGCAGCTGACAGATTAGTAAGGATGAGGTCAAGTATGTTTTGCCCTCCTGGTTCCTTCGCCACCTGCCGCAGACCCAGTCTAGCAGTTATGACCTTTATGACCCAACCAGCTCGATTAGTAGTATTGCTGCTGAGCCATTCTTGGTGGTGAACATTGAAATCCCCCACCCAGAGTACGTTTTGTGCCTTTTCCATCCTCAGTGCTTCCTCTAAGTGTTGCTTAACATGGGGGAGTACTGATTCATCAGCTGAGGGAGGACTGTATGTAATAATCAGCGGGAGGTTTCCTTGCCCATGTTTAACTTGAAGCCATGAGGCTTCCTGGGGTCCGGAGTCAACGTTGAGGATTCCTAGAGCAACACCCTCCTGACTGTATACCACTGTGCTGTCTCACCGGCAGGGCAGGACATATCCAGGGATGGTGATGGTGGTGTCTGGGACATTGTCTGCAAGGTATGATTCTGAGAGTATGACTGTCAGGCTGTTGCTTGATTAGTCTGAGACAGCGCTCCCAATTTTGGCACTAACCCCCAGATGTTAGTGAGGAGGACTTTGCATGGTCAACAGGGCTGTTTCTGTCATCGTCTTTTCCGGTGTCTAGGTCGATGCCAGGTGATCTGTCCAGTTTCATTTCTTTGACTCTTTGTAGTGATTGGCACATCTGAGTGGCTTGCTAGGCCATTTCAGAAAGCAATTGAGAGTCAACCACATTGCTGTGAGTCTGGAGTCACTTGTCGGCCCGACCAGGTGAGGGTGGCAGATTTCCTCCCCTGAAGCACAGTCGTGAACCAGATGGGTTTTTCCCGACAATCAGCAATGATTTCATGGTGATCAGTAGACTCTTAGTTCCAGGCTTCCTTTCTTTTGAGTTCCAATTCCACCATCTGCCATGGTGGGATTCGAACCTGGGTCCCCAGAACATCTGGGTTTCTGGATTAATATTCTAGCGATAATACCACCAGGCCATCGCCTACCCTGGGTGAGTTTTGCAAGTGCAGACTGATTGAGTGTTTTGCTTGTTAGAAGAAGGGATGTGCTGTTTAATACAATCTGCCAGCCCTTTCTGAGGTGCCACCTCGACATCTGGCATCACACTGGCACTGAAATTTATGAACCACATGACTCACATGTATTGAATGCCCTTTTGGCTTGATGGCAGCATCCTGTTAGTAGCAAGTGCTACTAGTCAGTATACATGTTGGAATTCCTACAATTCCATGCTTTAAGATTGGCCTTATCAAAACTTTGTAATTGAAGCTGAACCACTTCTTCACTGTGCAGTTGATTCTGAAATAGGGCACATCAATGCACGTTTTGCAAGATAGTAACTACCCAGATCAAATAATTTCTTGTATGCCACATTAACGCATGGAAGGCATTAAGGCAGTCACTCTTGGCCCTGTAAACTGCGTAGTCTATCTCAGATTACCCTTGAAATGTATGGTATCTTTAAAGGTTTAAACAACAGGTTTCACTGTTTCATGCTGTTTGTTTAATCATATCAAATAGCATATCCCTTTAGCTGGCCCATCAATTCAGGGAAAGACATACCCAATTAGTTTGCATTTATAAAACTTGTCACAGTGTCTAATAATAGTTGTGATTCTGCAATTGGACAGCATTTACTGAATTATCCTGAATATGCTTAGAATTATACTGACAAACAATTACACCACAACTGTTTAAACTTAAAAAAAAAAGTGATAGTTATTTGCTATTTCATTAGTCAGGGCATTGCCCTGAGAAATCAGCATCAACATATCTCATTTAGATATTTTCTAATCAACCTGTCCAGAGATGTTACAAAACTTTAGAGCAGATGGAGCTTGATCTCAGGCCTCTTGGTCCAGAGGTAAGGACACTACCATAGCACTACAAAGACCCTAAATATGTCTGGTTTAAAATTCAACAAAGAATGCTAACTGTCAGTCAGCATTAATGGTGTATTCTTCATGGCAATGCCTTTACCAATCAGATTCCAGTTGCCAACCACTTCGCCCTCTCCTCTTTGAATCTGTTTCCTTGTGAATTGTCCTGATGTACAGAACAAAAGGCTTTGGCAAAATGTCTTTTTGCATCAATACTCAAGTTTTGTACTACCAAACAACTACTTTTTTAACTAATTTTTTAAGTTTTCTTTGTGGAATGTGTTCTGTTTCACTGATCTGTATGGAAGTGTAACAGTTCAATTGTATTTGATTGAAATCTAGTTTTCCTTTTCTAATGCTAGCAGCATGTTTAAATTATAAAAGGGTAACATTGGTCTCGCTTTGACTACCTTTTTATATAAAGCATCACATAAATAAGGATTTTTAGGATATGTCCCTTTGCAAGATATTTCATCCACACTTATCCTGTGTTCTCCTGTCCTTCGTTGAAGTAAGCTGGTTGTATATTGTGCTCGGCTCTTTATAAAGTCTTCATACAAATAATGGAGGATGGTGCTAGAATTCAGCATCACATCACTGCCTTTGAATGACTAATAAAAACTTTCAGTCCAGTTTGCGTTGATGTTATAACTAATTTTGCTGTGTGGAATTTTGCCTCAATTTCATCTTCGTTTTAAAAAAAGTCAGTATTTTGGTTTTATAATTTGGTGACAAATCTTTACAAATAAAGAGATTTATTAAAGGTATCTGGATGAGCACATGAATAGGAAAGGTTTAGAAGGATATGGGCCAAATGCTGACAAATAGGACTAGATTAATTTAGGATATCTGGTCGGCATGAATGAGTTTGACCGAAGGGTCTGTTTCCATGCTCTACAGCTCTACAACATAGGGGTGAAGGTGCATAGTTCCTTGAAAGTGGAGTCGCAGGAAGACAGGGTGGTGAATGCATTTGGCGCACTTTCCTTCATTGCCCAGATTATTGATATAGGAGTTGGGATGTCGTGTTGTGGTTGTACAGGACATTAGTGAGGCCACTTTTGTGTACAGTTCTGGTTGCCCTGCTACAGGAAAATGTTATTAAACTTGAAAGAGTTCAGAAAAGAATTACAAGCATGTTGCAGGGATTGGAGGGTTTAAGCTATAGGGAAAGACTGAATAGGTTGGGGCTTTATTCCCTGGAGCATCAGAAGCTGAGGGGTGACCACCTAGAGGTTTATAAAATCATGAAGGGCAAGGATCAGGTGAATAACCAAAGTCCTTCTTCCCAAGGAATGGGAGTCCAAAACTAGAGGGCATAGGTATAAGGTGAAAGGGGAAAAGTTGAAAAGGAACCTGAGGGGCAATTTTTCATGCAGAGTGGGGTGCGTGTATGGAACAAGCTGGTGGAGGCGGCTACAATTACAATATTTAAAAGGCATCTGAATGAATACATGAATAGTAAGGGTTTAGAGAGATAATAGCCAAATGCTAGCAAATGAGACAAAATCAGTTTTGGATATCTGGTCGGCACATACAAGTTGGACCAAAGGGTCTGTTTCAATGCTGTATGACTCCGACTGTTCGCTGCCAAGCACTCGGTTTGTGAATGGGTAGTGGAATAAGTTCTTTCTTGTTGCATTTCAAATTCTGAAGATCCTTAGGCAAGAGGAAAGCTTGCTCTGCTTAGCATATGACTTTATCATGAACCAGTGTGCAACATTTTAAAGTGCACACATTTGCAAACTTAACCCTTTCAAGCATTGAGTAAAAGAGAGCAATTTGTAATTTCTGTACTTCTGACAAACTGCCTACATTTTGGTATGACTATCCTCCTTTCCAGGGTGTAGTTCATCCAGTATAAAGGTCCCTCCTTTACCTCTCTAATTTGTAACTTTCTTACGTCTCCTACCTCAGAATCCAGGTGAGAATTCAGATAAGCTTTCGTAGATAAAAAAAGTTGTGTGACCAGAATGCCTTCAAACATTTTCCCATTCTCAAAGAATGAGAGCCCCGCTTGAAGATTAATTATGTCTGCACTAGATTGCTACTGTTACACGACGATGCCAATATATTTTCATTCATGCCTTCAGGATGTAGCTGTTAGACTGTGTCTGCAGCAGATGGTGAGGGAACCAACAAGTGTGGAAAATCTACCCAACCCCATCCTCACCAGTCTAACTATTGCAGATGTATCATCTGTCCATGATAGTATCTGTAGCAGTGGGCACTTGTGCGAACCAAGTTCTGTCTTCGCATTGAGGATACCTTCCATCTTTTTGTATAGCATTACACTACTAAGTGGGACATATTTAAAACAGATCTAGCAATTCAAGGGGCATCCATGAGGCAATGTGCATGGTCATAAGAATTGCATTCACCCACAATCTACAGCCTCATGGCCTGGAATATCCTTGACCAGCTGTAAGAAACTTTTATTAAGAGGATAGATTGGAGAAGTTGGACTGTTTTGCTCAGAAAGAAGATGACTAAAAGGGGATTTCACAGTTTTCAAAATCATAATGGACCTAGACAGTGTAGAAACTATTACTGCTCATAAGAGGATCGAGAACTGGAGGCACAGGTTCAATGTGTTTTACAACAGAAGCAAATGTGAGGGAAACAGTTTGGGTCTGGAATTCGCTGAAAGTGTGGTACAGGCAGGTTCAATTGCAGCATTTAACAGGGCATTAGATTATTATTTAAATAGGAACTATGCAAGGATCTGGGGATAAGGCAGGAGATTAAATAAATCAAAATGTTCATAGAATCAGTGAAGACTTGACAGGCCAAATAGCTTCATTCTGCACCATGAGCGTTCTGAGATTATCAAGCTAGAAGATCAATCCTGGTTCAATGAACAATGCAGAAAGGCATCCTAGGAGCTGCACCAATCATTCTAAAATATTAGATGTCAAATTGGTGAAGCTACAACATAGGACAACATGCAGGCCAAATTTCACAAGCAGTGTGCAATAGTCAGACTAAGTAACCTCTCAACCAGTGGTTGTGCAACTATGCTATACAGTTCTGACACATCCAAACGTAAATGGTGGTAGACAAGTTAACAACAGGAGGTTGTGGCACCACACCTACCTCTATCTAAACGATGGGGAAGCCCTGCACATCACTGCAAAAGACTAAGCTGAAGTATTTACACCTGTCTTCAGCCATGTGCCAAATGGATAGAAGATCGTAGCTTCCTCCTTTAGTCTCAGCGTCACAGTGTCAAAATGATTCGATCCGCTCCATATGATATCTCGAAACAGCTGAAGACACGGATGCTACAAAAGGTATGGGCCATAACAACATTCCACCAATAGTACTGAAAATCTGTGTGACAGAACTAGCTGCATACCTAGTAACTAGCATCTATCTAACAATGTGGAAAACTGCACAAAAAAAATGTCAACCTTGTCAATATCGCTCTATCAGTTTGCTCTTGATCATCGGTGAAGTAACAGAAGTGGGTGTACTACCAAGTAGTACTTGCAAAGGAATAACCTACTTGCTTAATGCTCAGTATGGATTCCGCTGGGGTCACCCAGCTCCTGACTTTTAGCCATGGTCCAAACACTGGGGCGAAGGAGCTGAACTCCAGGCCCATAGTGACTGCCCATGACATAAAGGCAGCAAGGAGCCCACACAAAATGGCAATCAATAGGAATTGAGGGGGAAGGAAATTCTCTGGTTGAAGTCATACCTAGCACAAAGGAAATGGTTCTGGTTGTTGGTGGTCAGTTGTTTCAGCACCAAGACATCAGTGCAAGAGTTTCTTAGAGTAGTGAGACCCAACCATATTTAGTAATTTCATAGTTGACCTTCCCTCCATCATAAGGTGAATTTTTGCTGCTGATTGCACAATGAATAGAACAATTCATGTCTCCTCAGATCCAGAAGCAATCCTTGTCCTGGGCAACATCCAGGCTTGGGCTGACAAGTGGAAAATAACATTCACACCTCACACGTGAAACAATGATAATTTCCAACAAGACAGGATCTGACCATTGCCCTTTGGTATTCAATGGCGTCACCATTACTGAATCCCCCATGTACAAATTTCTCAGGCTAGCATTTAATGAGAAACTGAACTGGACCATCCGTATAAATTCTGTGGCTACAGAGCAAGTCAGAAGCTGAGTATGCTGTGATAACTCACCTGCATCCCAAAACCCTATCCACCATCAAAAAATTAGAAATGTGATGGAATTCTCTCACTGGCTTGGATGAGTGCAAATCCAACAACTTTTGAGAAGTTTATGGCCATTTAGCGCAAAGCAGTCTGCGTGATTGGCACCACATCCACCACCTTACATTCAACTTGCACTACTGATGTACAGTGGCAGAATTGTGTATCAGCTACAAGATGCACTGCAGAAATTCAACAAGGGTCCTCCAACGGTATCTTCCAAACCCATGACACCTATCTCCTAGAAGGACAAGGACAGTACATGTATGGGAACAACCACCTGCAATTTTTTCTCCACATCACACACCATCTTGCCTGGAAAATATACTACTATTCCTTCACAGTCACTGCGTCAAATCCTCGAATTTATTTCCAAGCAGAGCAGTGGTCGTGCCTACAACGAAGGACTGCAGCAGATCAAGAAGGCAGATCGCCACCATTTTCTCCATGGCAGTTAGGTAAGGGCAATAAATATTGGCACCCACATCCCATGAACTAACAAAAAGAAATTAGTCGTGCTCTTATTTTGAGCAGCACAATTGTTTCTCATAATTAGAGACCTTCATACTTGACAAAAGTTATTTCCTTTGTCATGTTGATATGCAGCTAGCTAATGTCCAAACTGCTTCAACCTTTTAGAATTAAAAAAGGAAGAATTATACATATTAACTTCTATTTCAATAGTTTCTTTTTAGAAACTCGAGACAACATGATTATCATTGTTTTTTGTGATTAGACTAACATAAAATAAAGATGGAAAAATGCATTGGTGATAATTTCTATGTATATTAGAATTAATAGTTAAATGTTTTGTCAAAGCTAGTTAAATGTTTTGTCAAAAACGATGAGCTGTGTGGGACACTAGCCAGGAAGCCTGGAAAGCAAATCCCTGTCGTGGTTACTTAGTGGATCCCTGGGGCCCTTGCTCAAAGGCAGACAGTTCCTGTTAGTGAGACCCAGTGTCAGCAAGGGGAGGCCCCCTGTGAGCCAAACCTTTGGCCTTCCTGCAAAGGATAGGAAGGGAATTTCACCACGTCGAGCAATTAAAGGTGTATTTATCTATGTGGAGTAATAAAAATTGTGGCTGTGCAAGAGACTAAAATTGAAGGAGTGCAGTTGGGAATATTGTCCAGTTGGAGGAGGTTACAGACATAGATGAGGGGCTAAGTCACAGAGAAATTTGAAAATGAGAATTTTAAAGTGGATGTAAGACAGGACTAGTGATGTCATTGCAGGTCAGTGAGCACAGGTAATCGGTAAATGTGGAATTTCACGGTCACAAACATCCTTTTTTTAAAGATCCTGTTAATCTAGAGGAATACATTTCTATATTCCAGTTAAATGTGGAATCTATTTGAGAAATGCACCCATTGGAATTTAGAGTTGTGACAAGTTTTGTAGTTTACTTTGAAACACATCATTACCATAAGACCATAAGAAATAGGTACCAATTGCCTACTGATCAAGAATCTATCTATCTTAGCCGTAAATGTACACAAGGGTTCTGCCCCTACAGCTCTCTGTGGCAAGGAGTTCCAAAGACTCAAGTCCCAAAGAGAAGAAATTCCTCCTCATTTCAGTCTTAAAGTAGTGTCCGTTTATTCTGAGACAATACTGTCTGGTCCTAGACTGTCTCATGGGGGGAATATCTTTCAACATTTACCCTGTCAAGCCACTTAAGAATCCGCTATGTTTCAATGAGATCATCTCTCATCCTTCTAAACTCCAGAGAGTAAAGTTTCAACCTGTTTAGCCTTTGCTCATAGGACAATCTTTGCATACTTGGGAATCGTCCCAGCGAATGTTGTATGAACTGCCAGCAATGAAATAATATCTCCCTTTAAATGGGGGAAACCAAAACTTCCTTAAAACTTCCCTAAGTATTCCAGATGTGGTCTCTCCAACACCTTTAAATAGTCTCAGACACTATACAATTTCACAATGATAAATCACAATTACATGATTGAGCTTGAAAACTAATTACAAGTATTATGTAGATTCAAGGCAATCATTTTATTTAATTGATTAATTATTGTCTAAGCTACTGTCTTTTTATTGTTTGATTTTATCTTTTGTCTTGTCTTGTTTCCTTTTCGTTCAAAGAAATCCAGTTTGACATGTGAGATCCTGCAGTGCTATTTTTGGTTGTTACCTGATTCCACGTGTGGATACGCAAAAACCACAGGACTGTGTTGCTGCATGCTGCCATCCAGTGGCTGTGAGTGGTGCACTTACTTTGTGATTCAGGGGTGACAATGCTACCCAGTGGTGTATTACATATCATTTGGGGAATCTGCATTTTTAGTCGTCTGGGGCTATGGGTCATGATAATGTTGGATTGGTTTGCAAAGCAGTGTAATTTTGAGAGCGTGGGTTCAATCACCACACCAGCTGACTCTCCTTCTCAACCTCTGAGTTCTGAAGAAGGGGCACTGGACCCAAAATATCAACTCTGACTTCTCTCCACAGGTGCTGCCGAACCTGCTCAGATTTTTCAGCAATTTCTGTTTTTGCTTCAGAACCTTTTCCTAAGTATTGGACAAGGTACTAAATATTGTAACCTATGCAAACATGGATACTTTTCGCTCTAGTATCCTGTTGATTGAGAAATGAACAGTTTAGTAAAATGAGGACATTAGGCCTCAAATAAACTTTTTTATGGGGTTTATGGCAACATAAGCTTTTTAAAATTAATTTATTATGGTATTGATTTCTATAATTCTGACACAATACATTGCTAGAAAACCAGAGAAACATTGCAACTAATTATAATTGTTAGATTTTAATCAAATTGACTTGTACTTAGTGTTGAGGGCTGATATCAAGCAGTTAAATTCATTAAACCAAGGAGAAAGCTGTGGATGATGTTAAGTTTAGAGGAGTATTTGTTTTTTACTCCAAGGCATGTCGATGTTAAGGAGGAGATGGTGTTGGGTGTCTTGAAAAATATTAGGGTAGATAAGTCCCAAGAGCCTGATGGGATCTACCCCAGGATACTGAAGGATGCAAGGGAGGAGATTGCTGCAGCCTTAACAGAGATCTTTGTGTCTCCTTCAGGCACAGGCAAGGCCCCAGAATACTGGAGAATTGCCAATGTTGGTTCTTTGTTTAAGCAGAGCAACAGGAACAGTCCCGGAAATTATAGTAAGCCTTACATAAGCGGTAGGGAAATTATTGGAGAAGACTCTTAGGGACAGGGTATACTTGCATGTGGAAGAAAATGGACTTATCTAGGATAGCCAGCATGGCTTTATGCAGGGGAGGTCTTGTCTCACAAGCTTGGTTGAGTTTTTTGAGGAAATGACTAAGATGATTGATGAGCGCAAGGCAGTGAATGTTATATACGTGGATTTTACTAAAGCATTTGACAATGTCTGTTATGGTAGTATAGTCCAGAAGATCAAATCGGATGAAATCCATGGAGAGTTAGCAAGTCAGATGCAAAATTGGCTTGGTCATAAAAAAAAAGAGTATGTGGAGGGGTGTTTTTCTTACTGGAGGTCTGTGATCAGTGGTGTTCTACAAAGATCAGTGCTGGGACCCCTGTTGTTTGTAATATATATGTAAATGATTTGGATGAAAATGTCAGTGGCCTGATTTGTAAAATTACTAATGACACAAAAATTGGTGAAGTTGTGGATAGTGAAGAAGGTTGTCAAAGGATGCAGCAGGATATATGATCAGTTGGAAAGTTTGGCAGAGAAATAGGATATGGTGTTTAATCCAGACGAATGTGAGGTGATGCATTTTGGGAGGTCAAATACAAGGGGAAAATATACAGTAAAAGGCAGGACCCTAAGGAACATTGATATACAAAGGGATCTTGAGTGCAAATCCAAATCTATCTAAAAGTGGCAATACACATGGATAGGTGGTAAAAGCAGCAGACGGCATGCTTGCCTTTGTCGGTTGGTGCATTCAGTATAAAAGTTGGTAGACATACAGACATAAGACTTTAGTCAGGCCACATTTGGAGTACTGTTTGTAGCTCTGGAAGGTATAGAAAGGATGTGGAGGCTTTGGAAAGGGTGCAGAAGAGGGTTACTAGGATAACAAGGTGTGGGGCTGGATGAACACAGCAGGCCAAGCAGCATCATAGGAGCAAGAAAGCTTGATGTTTCGGGCCTAGACCCTTCTTCAGAAATGGTTACTAGGATGTTACCTAGAATAGCATCAATAGCATCACCATGGCACAGACATGATGGGCTAAAGGGCCATCTGCCATGGCCTTGTACTCAGGGTTAGAAAACAGACTGTATTGACCCAATTGATTTTTGTAAAGTGGGAGCAGTGTATGTTAATTTTGAGGATCAATTGTTCCATGTTCTCCGGTTGGAGACACTGGATACTACAAAGGCTATGGGCTCTCACAACATTCCAGCAATAGTACTGAAGACTTGTGCTCCAGAACTTGCTGCTCCCCTAGCCAAGCTGTTCCAGTACAGTGACAACGCTGGTATCTACCCGACAATGTGGAAAATTGCCCAAGTACGTCCTGTACACAAAAAGCAGGACAAATCCAATCCACCCATTACCGCCCATCAGTCACTCTCAATCATCAGTAAAGTGATGGAAGGTGTCATCGACAGTGCTATCAAGCAGCACTTGCTCAGCAATAACCTGTTCAGTGACGCCCAGTTTGGGTTCTGCCAGGGCCACTCAGCTCCTGACCTCATTACAACCTTGGTTCAAACATAGACAAAAGAGCTGAAATCCAAAAGATGAGGTGAGAGTGACAGCCCTTCATATCAAGGCTGCATTCAACCGAGTGTGGCATTAAGGTATGCCAGCAAAACTGGAATCAATGGGGATCAGGGGGCAAAGTCTCTAGTGGCTGGAATCACACCCAAAACATAGGAAGATGGTCGTGGTTGTTGGAGGTCAGCCATCCCAGCTCCAGGACATCTCTGCAGGAGTTCCTCAGCGTAGCGTCCTAGGTCCAACCTGCTTCATTAAGGACCTTCCCTCCATCGTGAGGTCAGAAGTGGGATGTTCACCGATTATAGCACAATTTTCAGCACAATTCACGACTGCTCAGATACTGAAGCAGTCCACGTTCACATGCAACAAGATCTGAACAATATCCAGGCTTGGGCTGACAAGCGGCAAGTGACATTCACGCCACATAAATGCCAGGCTATGACCATTACCAATAAGAGACAATTTAACCACTACCCCTTAACATTCAGTGGTGTTACCATCATGAATCCCCCACTGTCAATATCCTGGGGGTTATCATGGACCAGAAATTCAACTGGACTCACCACATAAAAACAGTGGCTACAAGAGCAGGTCAGAAGTTAGGAACACTGCAGCAAGTAACTCACCTCCTGACTCCTCAAAGCCTATCCACCGTCTACAAGGTACAAGACAGGTATGTGATGGAATACTCCCCATTTGCCTGGATGAGTGCAGCCCTAACAACACTCAGGAAGCTTGACACCATCCATGATAAAGCAGCTCACTTGATTGGCACTACATCCAGAAGCATCCACACCCTTCACCACTGAAGCTTAGTAGCATGTATTGTACTGTGTACAAGATGCACTGCGGAAATTCACCAAAGATCCTCAGACAGCACCTTCCAAACCCCAAGACCACTTCCATCTAGAAGGACAAGGGCAGCAGTCAAATGGGAACACCACCACCTCCAAGTTCTCCTCCAAACCACTCACCATCCTGACGTGGAAACATATCGTCGTGAGTTCACTGTTGTTGGGTCAAAATGCTGGAATTCCCTTCCTAATGGTAATGTGGGTCAACCAACCCACAGCATATGGACTGCAGCAATTCAAGAAGGCAGCTCACCACCGCCTTCTCAAGGGCAACTAGGAATGGACAAAAAGTGCTGGCCAGCCAGCAATGCCCACATCCCACAAATGAATAAAACAAAGCCAGAGATATGCAACCTTGTTGTGTCTCTGGAAGCCGCTGAATATGTACGTTCGGCCCCTTGCAAGTGTATCACGGCCTTTCTGAGACCTGATTTCAGGCTGTCTTCTGGTCAACTGCTTAGGGCACATGCTCTGTAAGTAGTCATTTCAGAGCTAATTCCAGATTCAAAATGTATTTCTGCCCCAGATCTGAGGTTTATAGACTTCTGCTGTGTTCCTTTAGGGAGTATGAGATAATTGGACAAGTGGATGCAGTTATAATTTAGGTTCTGTTTTAAGGTCTTTGGTTCTAACATTAATTTTATATAATAATTTTTCTTTAAAGTGACAAAATCTGCAGAATTTGCAAAGCACAGACAGTGGCTAAGAAAATAATTGTAATTCTACTGCATCAGGGATTAAAAACTGGGATGTTGCAGCATCAAGGAGAGCTGGAGGGAATCATTACAACATACCAAGTTTCCTTGGACAAATCCATTATAAATGTAAACATGAATGTTTATAATGGAGGAAATTTTTTGTGTTAAATGTGACAAGTGCATACACCGGTGATTATTGATCAAGATTGTGGTAATTCTGAACTAGCTATTTTCTCTATGGGAAATTCATTAAATTGATTTTTTGTTATCTTTTCACAGGATATAAGTATGCTGACTAGGTAGGCATTTGCTACCTACCCCAAATTTCACTTGAGAAGGTGCCAATTTGAACCGCTATAATCCATGAAGTATCAGCATACCACATTGGAGCACAGCAAAATCAAGCATGATCTTATTCAACAGTGGAGCAGACTTGTATGATTGAATTGCCTACTCTTGCTCCTAAGTTCTATGTTCTATAGTAGTGTTAAGTTTGAGGTGTTTTACCTCATGATAGAGAAGAAGCAACAATATAGTTGCAAGGGAGAACGGTGTGTGAATTGGAAGGAAACCTGCAGGTGGTCAAAATCGTGCATTTAGAAGGTACAGTTGAAAGAAGTTTAGTGAGCAGCTGTGATATATCTTGTGGATGTTGATGGGGATTCAGCAATAGTGATACCATCAAAGGGATATTAAATATCACAGGGAAGATTCTCTCTTGTTTGGCATATTATTCTGTTCTGTTTGTTGGATATGATTGTTACTTGCCACATGGCAACCCAAGCTGAATGTTGTCCAGGTTTTGTTTACAAGAATTGCGTAAAGAATCAAACAACACAAAGTTGTAGCTAGGAAAATAGAGTTAAGAGATCGGGGATAGGACTGAGAAATGCAGTTATGGTTATTCAAGATCTTATCAAAATGCAAAGTAAGCTTTCAGGGCTGCATTGCGTACTGTTGCATCTAATTCATTTGTCAAAATTCTGAGCGCTCTATGTGGCAGCATTGTGGCTGTACCTACATCACAAGAACTGCAGTGTTTACAAAAAAAGGGCTCATCAATAACTTCTCAAGGGCAATTAGAGATGGGCAACAAATGCTGGCTTTCCGATGACACTGACATCCTATCAATGAAGAGTAATGGTATCAGATAGCTAAGGAGTGGGAAAGTTAAACCTGAGACATACCACCAGGTCAATGGGACAAAAGGACATGAGCATAATTTATGAAAATTAAATTTGGGAGCTGTTGGAGAAGCATTTCTTTGATACCTAGACAATATTACTGGAAAGGATATAGGCTTGATGATGGAAGGATGGAATGTCCAGAAGATAGCTTCAATTTGAACATATTGTAAGACTGAGATATTTTTCAATAATTGATCATTTTCACTTGATCAAGCAAGTGAGAAACTGAATCTGTGAAGAAGGGTCTAGGCCCAAAACATCAGCCTTCCTGCTCCTCTGATGCTGCTTGGCCTGCTGTGTTCATCCAGCTCTACACCTTGTTATCTCTGTTTTGAATACTGTTAGTTTAAACAGTTTCTATAAAGGAACAAAGCCATATCACTCAGGTCAAAAGTAAGGTCATGGCTTTACAAGTTTATGATTGTTTTTACGGCTCAAGCTAATGTAGTGAAAATGCTTCAAGACAAAATAGCTTTACTTAGGCCAGAACAACATTTTAAATTGATGTAGTTTGTAACTTAAAGTATGTAATAAGATTATGTATATTAGTTTTGCATGGTTATTTTCAGCTTTAATGTGTTATGGTAATCAACGTTATTGTAGAGTCACACATGGTTCTTATAGCTAAAGGACATCGGATTTTTACATGTTTCAATGCAACAATTGGGACATTTGTGACAATAGTTAATCACTAGGAGGTAACACTATATACTCTGACTTGTCGTATCATTTTATGTTGGAAAGATCTATGGAGTTGCTAAGCTAAGGGAGATGTGCTGTTACAAAAGGATGACCTTACAAAGTAAAACACTTGTCAAAAAATGATTCAAAACAAAGTAGGAAATGACCATTATCTTTTAAAGAAACCAATCAGGAACCGAGCAGACACTAGTCAATCCAAGATTGCCTTGCCAATGCTTGAACATTTATGGCCAATTAGAATTCAGCATGTCTCTGCCAATATGCAGAGGGAAATGGCTAGCATTCTTAGGGTTCATGCATAAGAAGGAAGACTGGAAACAGAAAAACTTCAGTCAACAAAATGGGAGATCTGTGCCCAGTGAGTGTCTTAAGCTGGTATCCCGAAGTGGATTGGCTGAAAACTGCTGCTTTCATTAAATATTATTTCTTCTGACTTATGATAGATTCTATAAAACTTGCAAGAACATATTTGTACCTGGAAGGGGTCTTCTAACTAATCAGGACCACCTTTCACACTCAGTCTATAATTGAAATTGACTTAGATCTAGAATTAAATTAACATCCTCCCCAAATCTTACAAATTCTTGCGAAATGTACTGCTTTTAGAAAAGTAGGAATGAAGAAAAACAGGGAAGAATTAGTATTTATAGAATATGATAATTACTATAAGACAGGTCACTCCCTGATCATTTGAAAAACAGAGTCAGGTCAACTGGGATAGTGAGGGTTGAATCTGAGGTAGGCATTTTTCGCCACAGAACAGTACTTCTTTTTTTACTATGAAGCTATTCATTCAGCAACACACCAGTGTAGTAATGAAGGAAACATGGCAGCCAATTTGTGCACAGCATACTCTTAAAAGCGGTAATGACAAAGATACAAATTCTAGGGAAGAGAGCATTCAGTTAAGGAATCCCAGGACAGTAAGTCAAGGAGGGAATGGCTAATGTGGAGGTCATTTTCAACAGTCACAACCACCCTGGCTTCGATAGTGGCACAGTACATCAGGGGGTTGGTTTGCATGCCTAAGCTGTTGAGTACACTGGGCATTTAGAAAAGAATAGTACTCCGTCAGATAGGGTTCTAATATGGGATGACGCTAAAGACAGGTAACCTGTTGCTTAGTCCCTAAGTAGCAATACAATAATGAATGCGCAATTGCACTGGAGTGAATGAAGTGTCTTGTGAACCAACTGTGTACCGTGAGAAGTGTTTATGTTTGTTCCTCTCCTAAAACCTGCACAATGAAGGGCAACTCCTGGCAGATGGACAATTGAGCTTTTAAAATATGGGGTTGTAAGTCTTGGGAGATCCCAAAATTGCACTCTGGCAAGAGGGATGATAAGCAAAGCAGAGTTCCATACAGGCATGGTGCATTTGTTACAAAGTGACTTTCAGAGAAGAGCATGAGAAAACTCACCACAGCTGAAGAAGAGAAACCCTCCATGAAACTTACCAAAATGGACATTTAGCCAAACTCTGAGACGATTCAGCCCAGGGATTCAGTTTAAACCTCTCCTGAAACATTAAATCTAGTGTGGAAATCTTTCAGTGCAATTGGACACAAACATTTCTAACTCAAAGACTTGTAGATACTATCACTGAGCCAAACCCTTTCCACTTATTCTGTGACATCATTGCTAAGTTGTTAGTACTAGACACAGATAAAAACTAGTCATAGCAGCCAGTAATCTATTTAAAACATGAATTTACTTCAGTCTTTTGTCAGAGAATCTGACAGATGAGGGAAATTAGATCTTCTTATTGGATTTATATAGAAATTAAGGGGGAGGTAGGTGGTAAGAAGCATTCGCTTTTGATGGTAAGCAGGTTTGCTCCATATTAGTCACAAAAGATTCCATCTGGAGAGCAGGCTTGTTTTTATTCCTATGTTTCTCCAGATTCAGTCTGACGAAAAGCTGCTGCACACCAGTGCCAGGATTCTTTGCCAGCTTACTTCTGGAATGTAAAGTTGGCAATGTTCATTAAATTGGTGCCAAAAGTGCATATGCAGAATTGGCAGTCAGAAAGGAGAATAGTCTGTTTGCTATGAAATTCAACTCTGCAACCAGAAAGGGATTTTAAACACAATGAAATCACTATGTTATCACAATGCACAGTCATGGGATTCCAGATTCCAAGCTTGGTTCATTTATGTCTTCGTAAAGAACCTTAACAATTGTTTGTCATTATATTTTCACACAGCAGTTTCGACAAAGTTTATTGAGACCACTGCAAGCTTTTCTCACAGCGCTAGCTCAGAAATAAGTTTTAAATTGTATTCCTTCTGAAGAAGCAGAACAGGAAGTAAAACACAAAATAAACTTCATTGGACCAAGATAAATTACAGAAGTTGCTAGGTCCAGACGCAATTGAAACAGTGCAATGATCTCACTAAGTGGTGAGTCAGAAGTTAGAAATATTGGCAATGAAGTTAATTTCTTCACAGGATGCTGCCTCTAATTTTCTCCACTGTAGGTGTTTACCTTTGCAGGAATATAGTTTTATGAATATCAAAAGACTGACAGTAGCTCAATGGAAGTAAGTTTGTCATTTTTATTTGACAGCAGATAAATGTTGCATTGAGGTGAATTCTTCAATTTATTTCAACTAATCGGTAACCAAGGAAAAACAAATTCCATTGCTGATAGTGAATACTAGCACCATACCAAAGAAATCAATCCAGATCATAAGACAATTATGAATGAAAAAAGCCATTTGCTCATCTAACCACAAAATGTAAATAGTTCCCCATTACAGCATTTATGCTAAATGTTTCTTAACCAGTTACAATAAAGAAACAGCATTATATTTCCAAATCTGGGTGGTACGTGCCTTGGAAGGCCACAATTAGATGATGCTATTCCCACGTGTCTACTGCCATTATCCTTTGATGTGGTAGAAGTCACAGGATTAGAACATGCTTTTGAAGGATGCCTGGTGATTTGCTGCAATTGTATAATTCCATACATAAGATTTATAAGGTTATGTTTTATGACCTCTTTAAATTGATGTAAAATGAAAAATGAGAGGACTGTGAGCTGGTTTAAATCGTGTCCAACAACAAACATGGGTAGCTTGGTTATTTAGGGGCACCAAATGAAGTGAACTGCTGAGGAGGTGAAAAATGTTCACATTATAGATTACCTGTTTAACTGCAATTAGCACAGATGCTCTTGCCATTGTCCACAAGTATTGCAGTGGGGTGTTAGGATTGTCAGATTTTGTAAATGGTTATATTTTGAACTGCCCATGTAATTGGAAGATAGAATTGTGTCGGGGTCTAGAGAAGGGCAAATTAGCATTTCTATAGGAAATAAGGCACGTATAATTCACACTGCATGGAAATAGGCTTAGGCAAGGGAAGGGTGTCTAGCAAGCCATCTTTTTGTCAGTTTACAGGATTTAAAAGACATCACTGAATCCCAAATCAATCTGCAGCCATCTGAGAGATAGAAAGCAAGATAATAGAGGCAGCTAACCCTGGAGAAAATGCTGACCCTAAAATGGACAATTTTACTTTTTTCCATATTGTACTCCATTTGCTACAGTTTTGCCTCCACACTTAACCTATCTATATCCCTTTTTAACCTCCTTATATCCTCTTCAAAACTTATGTTGCTACCTATCCTTGTTTTGTCAGAAATTTAACAACCATTTCTTTGGTCCCTTCATTCAAGTAATCTATGTAAATTGTAAAAAGTTGAGGCATCTGTACTGACCCTAGTCACACAACACTCACTACATCTCGCCAACCAGAAAATGACCCATTTAATACCTACTCTTCGGCTTGCTACCAGGAAACAATTTTCTTTACATGTCAATATGCCACCCTGTATACCATGAATTTTTATTTTCCACAATAACCTTGAGACAGCATCTTATCAAATACCTTCTGTAAATCTAAGTATAGTACATTTACTTGTTCCCCTTTATCTACATCATGTTGCTGCCTTTAATGAATTCCAAAATCAGTTAAACATGACTTCCTTTTCACAAAACAATGATTTCAATTCCCTAAAATTTTTCTTTAAAAATAGCTACTAACATTTTCTCTATTACACTGATATAATTTCCTGCTTGCTTTCTCCTTTTGAATAAAGGAGTTACATTTGCTATTTTCCAATCTAATGAAACTGTCTATGGATTAGGTAATTTTAGAAAATTAAAATCAATGAATCACCTACCTCATTAGCCACTTCTTCCAAAGATCTTAAAATGAGGTCCATTAGGACCAGAAGATCTGTCAGACTGCAGTCCAACAATTGTTACTTCCTAAAAGTAGATTATTTGTTGGTTGCTTTAAGGTTTGATTTTTCAGGATACAATTGTATCTGCGCCATGTTGTAATTGCTGAAACTACAGGATTACGATTTATCTATTTTTGAAGCCAAAGAAGAAAGTCAGCTAAGATGGTTTTGAGATAAGGAAATGGAACAATTTTAAGACAGGAGAGGATCTTTGACTTTTTAGGAAATGCACCTTTTTTTAATACATTATTCACCATAATGTGCTTCAATGAACCAGTAATGGCTTTATTTTGTGAGAAGCGAATCATAATGATCAATGGTTTTCTTTCTTTCAGAATTTGTATGGAAAAAAAATCAGCACTAGAATGTATCAAAGCAACCAAAGGTAAGAAAATGCAGTAGCACTGTTTATTCCTCTATGTCTACTTTTTAAAAGCAGTGTGTAAATAGAGACACTTGTATTTACAGGATTTATGTTGCTTTCGTATCAGGGTGTGGAATCAATCTTGTTATGAACCCTCCAAGATCTCTCCACCCCAATTCCAGCCATTTGTACATCCTTAATTTTAATGGTATTCATGCCATCAACTACTTAATCCTAAAGTATAAATTTCTTCCCAGTACCTCTCCACCTTTTAAGATGTTCTATAGAACCTGTCTGTTTGACCAAGTTTTTGTTCATTTGTCCCAATATTTCATGTGCTTTGAAATCAAACTTTGTTTTATAATGCCCCAACAATGCAGTTTTAATGTGGTAAGATATCCTAAAAAACTAATGTATATTGTTGATAAACCAGACAATGCTTACTATCAATGGAAAAGTCTTCCAGTAAGAGTCAGATCCTTTAAACAATTAACACTTTAATCTTGTGGCGGATAATATACTTAACATTAAGTAACTTTGCTGCATGGATTAGGTCCATTAAAATTTGAACCATCCAATGTTGTTTCAAACAACCTAAGTGGTAGTGTGTAGAAAACAAAATGATATACATTGACAAATTTTAAACACCATGCTCAGTGGAGTGGGGGATGGGAGTTAGTTGTGGGGATAAATCAGGCAGGGAATATGGACCAAACTACTCCTTATACTACTATTCCATCAAGTTCCCAACATTTGATCAATGGAAACGTTTATGTTGATAACAATAATTGTAAAGTGGTAATCATTTTCAGTTTCTAAGTTTGAATGCCATCATATTACTTTTGTGCTGTGGAAAAGGTTATTTATCTCTTAGACGAAGGAAAGTAACCTGATGACAGTGTTTACCACACACATAGCAGGATTTAAATTTATTTTCCAGTTACTTCTGAATCACTTGAGAAAAGAAACAAAAATATCTTCAACTTTTGATAATGAGGGAAGTATTCTTGATAAATAACCTCTATTGTGTTGATCATGTTTAGAAAATCCACAGGTTCTATTAACATAGGTATTGCCTATTGAGCATAACATTCCAGCAGTCTAACGGCAAAAGGGAGCATTTAAATAGGATTCTTTTCCCAAAACAAAGTTTTGAGAAAATTCTTGTATTTAGAAAGCTTCAGGTTTAATCTGTAAAGCAATTTTAGATTTAACAAAAAAAGTTTAAACTATTACATGTACTTGACCACGTGTAATGCTAAAAGGCAATGCCATGAATCATTAGAGATAGTAGGTCACCTGCACATCTGCTAATGTGGTATACTGTATCTGCTGTTCCACATTTGGCCTCCTCTACATCGGGGAAACTAAGCGGAAGCTTGGGGACTGCTTTGCGGAAAACCTATGCTCGGTTCGCACTAAACAACTGCACCTCCCAGTCGCGAACCATTTCAACTCCCCCTCCCATTCCTTAGACGACATGTCCATCCTGGGCCACCTGCAGTGCCACAACGATGCCACCTGAAGGTTGCAGGAACAGCACCTCATATTTCACTTGGGAACCCTGCAGCCCAATGGTATCAATGTGGACTTTACAAGCTTCAAAACCTCCCCTCCCCCAACCGAATCCCAAAACTAGCCCAGGTTGTCCCCACCTCCCTAACCTGTCCTTCCTCCACCTATCTCCTCCTCCCACCTCAAGCCCATCTCCTACCTCCTAGCATCATTCCGCCCCTTTGACCTGTCCGTCCTCCCTGGACTGACCTATCCCCTCCCTAACTCCCCACCTACACTCACTTTTACTGGCTCCACCCCCGCCTCTTTGACCTGTCTGTCTCCTGTCTACCCATCTTCTCCTTTATCCATCTTCTATCTGCCTCCCCCTCTCTCTCTATTTATTTCAGAACCCCCTTCCCCTCCCCATTTCTGAAGAAGGGTCTAGTCCCGAAACGTTAGCTTTCCTGCTCCTCTGATGCTGCTTGGCCTGCTGTGTTCATCCAGCTCTACACCTTCTTATGTAATGAATCATTACTTGCATTTTAGTAGCTTTTCCACCGTTGAGCTATCTGTACGTGACACAGTCACATGAATGTATATTCTCGGGAACATGGAAAATGAAGAGTTACTTGCATCAACAGATAGATAAATCAGACGTACTAAAGTTAACATTTCCAGGTTTTTATTGGATTAAACCCAATTTTGAAATTTGATTATCTGGATTAATGATAAAACAAATCCCGTATAGTGGACACGTAATGACGTTTGAAAATTATTCTCAAACAAAGGCATTTAAGATTATCAGATAATGCTAATAGATTTAATTAGAGAGTCTGAGTATCTGAGGATGGAATACAGTGCTCTCAAAAGCTTCAAATTTCCAATAGGTTCTGAGGCAGCTAAACAGTAGCAGTTCTCAGCAATCTATCTGGCAAAAGCTTTTTTTGTGACATTTGTGAATGTCACAGGCAATCCTGAATATAAAAAAATACATTCAATTGCTTTGTCAAATGCCACAACACAGTAGTTGTGTTTTCTTTCACATAAATCCTCACAATGAGGTACTTTGAATAAAACTGCACTGCAAAGGGAACTAATGGAGGTGTTTCAACTAAATGAAAAATGCCACAATTTTAGCCAGTATGGACTTTCTAATACTGTTAAATGCCCCTAATTTTCACAAAAGCATACATTTCTTGGAAGAAAAACAACTTGTTTAAACTTCCCCATCCATATTATTTTTTTCCCTTACAATCAATCAGTCAAGCTACAATCTGGAAGTTTTTTTTAATTACTAGTGATTTGAACAAAATGTAAAAATGCATATTTTACATTCACAGGATAAAATTAATCAATTATCTTTTAGTATCACAACTAAAGTATTTGCTTGATGGCCTCAATCTCCTGTCAACAACCAAGCCATTTGCCCAGAGTTGTGGTGCTGTGGGTTATGTTTTGGCTGTAGTTTGACAATATACAATGTAGCTAATTTACCAAGTTGCACAAATTCCATCAATTCATAAATATGAATGGAATATCCCCAGTTTCTAGCAAAATTATTTGAAAATAGAGAGGACTTTAATATTTGATTAGCAAAGATGTCATCTTTCAGATCCAAAATTAAAGCGGGATCACATCACTGTTTATGGGACCCTGCTAATTGGCTTTGCAGCACAGCGGTGATTAAAGTTCAAAAGTGTTCAGTGGATGTAAATTTACTTTAGGATGACATAAGACCATGAAATGCACTCTATAAATGCAGGCCTTCCCATTTCTATGTTGAATAGATTTTACATTACTATGTGTCCTTAAAAATGCAGAAAATGAAGTAAATTGAATTTTTTCAAACCGAAATAGCATTTTGTACATTAACAGGCCTATTCCACCTCCTTGTGACACCTGTTGTGATGTCACTTGAGTTGGTCAAACATTGAGTATGATTTGTGGATTAACCTAAAGATTACTGCATTTAGTAAGATTATTTCTTAACAACAATGTTGCGTTAGAGCAGCAGCTCATATTAAAAAATTGTTCCGATATTAAGCAATACTGCACTCGGGTTAGGGTTATAATTCTGTACAACATACAGAACAAATTTAATGCCAGTACAGTCATACATAGCTGTATCATCTGTAATTTAAGCTTTGTGAGAAGATTAACTTCTAAGGGATAAAAGAAATAGTGAACAAAATACTCATTATTATAGGAGAAATCTGTGTCACTATATTTTATGAATTTGAAGACTTGTTTTTACAAAATGCATGTTTAAGATTTAACATTACATCAAAATTCTTTTGAAAAACATCCAAGTTCCAATTGAGCCTTACTCCATCCAGTTCTAGTCTGTGATTAATCAAGGTATTTATAGTTGACTTCAGAATCGAAGGTGAGGAAGGGGAAAACCACCCAGGGTTGGTGTGGAGCTGGAGGAACTCAGCAGGTCAGGCAGCATCAGGGGAGCAATAAAGTCGACATTTTGGGTTGGGATTTCATCAGGTTCCCATTCAATTACTATCTATAGATCCATCCCGGAAAATATGCACATCTGTTGAAACTGGATCAAACTGACCATTGCCTTTAGAGTTCTCTACTCTTTTCCCCTCCCATCCCTAGCAACTCAAGATGGGACATCCATGAAGTGCTGTGGGCCATCAACAGCAGAAGAATCATACTCCTGCACACAATCTGTAACCTCATGGCCTGGCATATGCCCTACTGAACCAATGCCATCAAGCCAGAGATCAACCCTGATTCAATGGAGAGTGCAGGAGGGCATGCCAAGAGCAGCACCAGGCATACCTGAAGATGAGGTGTCAACCTGGTGAAGCCACCAAACAGAACTACTTGCACACCAAACAGCGTAAGCAGCAAGTGATAGACAGAGCCAAGTGATCCTGCAATCAACTGATCAGATCTATGCTCTGCAGTCCTACCACATGCAGTCGTGAATGATGGTGGACATCCACAAATATTCCCACCCTCAATGATGGAAGAGCCCAGCACATCAGAATGTTTTGCAGCAATCTTCAGTCAGACATGCCGAGCGGACAATCCATCTCGGCCTCCTCCACTGGTTCCCAGCATTACAGATACCAGTCTTTAGCCAATTTGATTCACTCCACGTGATATCAAGAAATGGTTGGAGACTCTGGATACCCAGAACCTGCCGCTCCCCTAGCCAAACTGTTCCTGTACAGTTACACTGGTATCTCCTGAACAATGTGGAAAATTGCCCAAGTATGTCCTGTACACAAAAAGCAGGACAAATCCAACCCGCCCAATTCTACTCTCGATCATCAGTAATGTGATGGAAGGTATCATCAACAGTGCAATCAAGCAGCACATGTTCAGTGACACCCAGTTTGGGTTCCACCAGGGCCATTCAGCTCCTCACCTCGTTATAGCCTTGGTTCAAACATGGACACAAGAGTTGAATTCTAGAGGTGAGGTAAGAGTGACAGCCCTTGGCATCAAGGCTGCATTTGACCGAGTGTGGCATCAAGGAGCCCTAGCAAAACTGGAATCAATGGGTATCAGAGGGCAAACTCTGTAGTAGTTGGAGTCATACCTGACACATAGGAAGATGGCTCTGGTTGTTGGAGACCAATCATCTCAGCTCCGGGACATCTCTGCAGGAGTTCCTCAGGGTAGTGTCCTAGGCCCAACCACCCTAAGCTGCTTCAATGACCTTCCCTCCATCAGCAGGTCAGAAATGGGGATGTTTTGCTGATGATTGCACAATATTCAGCACAAGTCACAACTCCTCAGATACTGAAGCAGCCTGTGTTCAAATACAACAGGATCTGGACAATATAGAAGCTTGGGCTGACGAGTGGCAAGTAACATTCGCGCCACACAAATGCCTGGCAATAGTCATCACATATAAGAGACAATCTAACCACTGCCCCTTGACATTCAGTGGTGTTACTATTTCCAAATCCCCCAGTGTGAACACGGGGGGGGGGGGGGGGGGTATCATTGACTGGAAACTCAACTGGACTCACCACATAACATGGTGAGCAGGTCAAAGGCTAGGAATACTGCAGTGAGTAACTCACCTCCTGACTCCTCAAAGCCTATCCACCATCTACAAGTCAGGAGTGCGATGGAATTCTCCCCACCTGCCTGGATGAGTGCAGCCCCAACAACACTCAGGAAGCTTATCAGAGAATTCCCATAGTGTGGAAACAGGGCCAATTGGCCCAACAAGTCCGCACCGACCCTCCGAAGAGCATCCCACCCAGACCCATCCCCTTACCCTATCCCTGTACCCTTGCATTTCCCATGGCTAATGCACCTAACCTACACATCCCTGAACAGCATAGGCAAACCACCTAACATGCACATCTTTGGAATGTGGGAAGAAAGCAGAGCACCCAGAGGAAGCCCAAAGACACGGGGAGAACATGCAAATTCCACACACCATTGCCTGAGGTTGGATTCGAACCCAGGTCCCTGGCACTGTTGGGCAGCACTGTTAACCACTGAGCCACTGTGCCATCCCGTCCTTGGGGCAGCCAGCTTGATTGGCACTAAATCCACTCCCTCCACCACCAATGCTTAGAAGCAGCAGTTTGAACTATCTACAAGATGCACTGCTAAAACTCACCAAAGATCCTCAGACTGCACCTTCCAAACCCACTACCATTTCCAGCTAAAAGGACAAGAGCAACAGATAAATGGGAACGCAACCATCTTCAAGTTCCCTTCCAAACCACTCACCATCCTGACTTGAAAATATAATGCCGTTCCTACACTGTTGCTGCGTCAAAGTCCTGGAATTCCCTCCCTAATAGCATTGTCAGTCAACCCACAGCAGGTGGACTGCAGCGGTTCAAGAAGGCAGCTCACCACCACCACCTCAAGGTCAATTAGAGATGGGCAATAAATGCTGGCCAGCCAGTGATGCCGACATCCTGCAAAATTTTTTTTTAAAAAACCCTACACCCCAATGTAATAGTTGCCATATTAAATTTGTAAACATTGCCTTTCAGAGAGAAGGGTGCTATGGACACAGCCAATTCCTGCTACGTTCTCATAGCAACACCCTGACTGATCAGAATCAAATTGCCTGGTTTGAATTTTTATCCGTTACCTGTGTTATTGCATCTCATGCTAGGATTACCACCACTTGTCGTGCTGCATATATTGTTGCTTCTGGTTGGTTTTCTTGCTTTTTGTTCCTGATGACTACAAAACGTTTCAATGTTTTGTCTCTTTTTAGCAATGTTTAAGCTTTGCTCTACCAAGAAACTAATATAAATAATTGCTATAAGAAATGACCTGTAGGGCAACATACCTCAGAGGAAGTGACTAGCAATGATTGAATCATATTGCAGCAAAGAGAAACGAAAACTAGAAGAAAAACATTTATTTGTAGAATGATGTGAAGTGTTAGATCACATATTAAACTGGAATGAAGTTAGATTTCTTAATATGTATTTTGAATGCAGACCTATGAAATGATAAGACACATTCAAAAAATTAAAGTATCTGCACCTAATAATCAGTGCCTTTTTGAACCAAAACCAACTTTCAAAACCTTACTCTTTATCAAGAAGACCCTGTGCTGAAACTAATCAGTGCTGTCTTACCATTCCTTTTACACAAGATACATAACAAATGTGAGACTATATTTTGTTCTGTTTCAGAAAAATGTCCATTAACTGAAATCGCAAGCTAGTAAGAAATTATAGAAAGACATAGAAACTGAAAATACTTGAGAATGTGATGTTTTCAGTCAATTTCACTTGGGGAAAGGATGTGTGGAATATTTGTAAGCCAATTAACGTTTGAAAATTCTTTTTCATTTCTGAAGAAGAGTCCATACCCGAAACATCAGCTTTCCTGCTCCTCTGATGCTACCTGGCCTGCTGTTTTCATCCAGCTCCACACCTTGTTAACTTTTGAAAATGCACTTTTAGTACTTGTAATGAAACTGTGCCCAAATGTACTGGGAACCACTGCAGTTTAGAAATGGGTTTAGATTTCTCTGAGACAGGGAAGATGATATGAAATAGGAAAAAATGCATCATGTTGCAAACTTATTAAATTAAAAATGCATGAATATTGCAGAAAATATGAATACAAAACAAATAAGTCATAGAACCATACAGCACAGAAACAGACCCTTTGGTTCAGCCAGTCCATGCTGAAAACAACCCCAAACTAAACTAGTCCCACCTGCACATAAAGAATACAGCAGTTACAAAACAAATTCAAAAAACACTACTGGCACAGAGACACGTTAATAGAGGTTCTGTAAAAGCTAAGAAAAGACTTATTTGAGCTGTAGCTCACCATTAGGGACATGACTCAGTGGTGATACCCGCACTACTAACAGGAATTATGCAGGCTACACCTGACTTTAGTTGTAGGAGAAGGAAAGATAATACAGGTCAAATCCCAAAACCTCAAAATGCCACAGCTCATACTAAATAATAGCTAATATAAAATCTTTTCCAACAGTGGCACATATAGAACATTCATGTCATTTGCAGCCATCATACAGAATTCTGTTGTAATAGTCCCAGTGCCTGGGCTAATACCTGCTGTAGGTCCATAATAAAATGAGATGCCCAGTTCTGGTGTAAAACGACCTGATTTAGCCACTTATATGGATAACAGTTCTTTTATATTTTGTGCCACTTGCCAGTTGGCTAAGTAGGTACCCAACTATTTTAAGCTATCAGCTACATTTGCAGTAGTGCAAATCTAAAAGTGTTCTGGAGAAGTTCAAAGCACAAGGGAAAAGTGGATTCTAAAAGTAGCAAAAACCTCAAAACTAAGAATTCATCCCAAGTGTTTTAGCAGACTATGTAGAAAAGGAAGCTTCAGTTACTTGAAAGACAAACAAACAACCTGGGTGACAGTGGGTGCCTGCAACGTCTCCGGTACAAAAGTGAGATTAGTTGTCCTTTCTGCTACTAGAGCCTGGCAAGTAGCTTACAGTCCTCACAGTTCTTCATGGCAATGCTGTGTCCCTTTCCTACCTCCCCCCACTTCCACCCAGTGTTGAACTTCTGTTTTTGCATTCATTCTTCGTACCCAGAAGAGTTGATTGATTACTATACTAGATCCACTGCCATGGTTAGTAATTGCAGCTAGTTTGGCAAATGCTCTATTCTCTTCACTCCCATACCATCCTCTCTTCTTCCTCCTATGCAGCTTATTTATTATATTCATGCTCTCAAATAATAAACTTCATTACAGAATTATTTCATATTTGTCCCTTTCCTCAAGCTTACTAATTGAGAGTATATACCTTCTGTACATAAAATTAAAGTTTTGTCTGAGATCTTTCCTTTAATTTTATAGACAGAGGAATACTTATATTCAGGTCTGGGAAGAAACAAATTACTTACTTTTTGACTTGACCATACAACCACTGAATGCTGCACCAGGCCAATTTTAAACAAACTTAGCAAGCTCATTAAAGTGTTTTTTCATTTCTTTTCAGCACTATATGGGAGGAAAAACTAACCCAGTACAAAGCTAAGCATAGACAAAATTAGTCAGCACTTTCTCTAGATATTAAATGTTTTTCACTCAAGTCTAAATCTCTACACTCAAGTCACATTCAGAACATTTTTATTATCCCTGAAGGGAAATTTAGCCATCTATGGCCAAACTGATGACTAGTGAAAGGACACAATTTATGACAAAATAAATACCAGGACACTCTAAAATATATAACTATTTACAAAATGTACAGTTTCTTTGTTTGAAAATCAATCCCACCTCAAAATGTTGACTCATTTCTGAACACACAAACTGGGTCCTGGCAATACTGAAACACGTTCATCATTTGAAAATCAATAGTCAGATGCACAGTTGACTATCGGACATTATTTAAAATTTAAAATGGCAAGGACCAAATGTTACTGAATGAAATTCCAAGTTTTTTCACACCTATGTGCTGGAGCAGATACCAACTCAATCCCATACTGCCGGACACTTGGTGTGCAAGGCAAATCTTACCCACCAAAACTTCTTAGACCATGTGGTCTAAAATCCATACAATCCAGAAAGCATTCTGGTTGTATTTAAGGATAAGAAGGGCAGCCACACTGTGGTATGGGCTGCACTACAAAAATCTCTGTAATCAAGAGCCATTCTTAGACAGTTGAAGAGAAATCAATGCACAGTAATGCAGTAGCAACATAGTATGTGTTACTATGGCATACTAAATTCAATAATTTTAACAATACAAAGACAATGGTTCTTAGGAGTAGCTTTCATTTTCCTGCCATGTTGTCATCCATTGTTTCTTGTTCAATTTCTTGTTCAATTTTCCATCCTGAAAGGTTTGTCGTTCTTCTTTTCTGATGCGGACTGCATGGTAGCGTGGAACACTGTCATCATAATGGGACCGTTTAAAAAATCCACACTATAAAATGGGAAAATATGGGAATTAGAAGAATCAATTGCTTGAAGTACTGTATCCTCTGACTGGAGGCAAACCAACCCTCTACAGACATATCCTAATTGAGATACCACCACAGAAATAAAACATTTTGTGTCAGTCACTTACAGGCGCTTGTCATCTGCTAAGGAATAACCAAATAGCATAAACAATTAGCAGAAATTTAATCTTCATAGAATAGAACTGTTTTCATAGAATCCCTACAGTGTGGAAACAGGCCCAACAAGTCCACACTGAACCTCAGAGGTTCCCACCCAACCTGTCCCCCTGTAATCCATCAACTCAAAACATCCCTGAACACTATGGGCAATTTAGCATGGCCAATGCACCTAGCCTGCACATCTTTGGACTGTGGGAGGAAACCAGAGCAAACCCACACAGACATGGGGAGAATGTGCAAACTCCACACAGGCAGTCACCCAAGGGTGGAATTGAACCTGGGTCCCGAGCACTGTGAGGCAGCAGTGCTAACCACTGTGCCACTTCAACAGTTACTTTCTGGAAAGTAACTTTAATACAAAAGAATACAAGGTGTAGGGGCACAGGTTTGACTCTTGGTCTGTGTGGAGTTCACTGCTTGTGGCCAGAATCGTAACTGAAGCGTTGTAACTGGCATCCTGCAGTGTCCTGCTTTTCCAAGGTCTTCCTGCAACAATGACTCTAGAACATTTAGTTTCATTTCTAAAATATTTCAGACAAGATGTTTCCTATGAGTTTTCGGATCGTATTGTTGAGGTCAAATAGGAGTCAGAAACCTGGCTTTGACTTGCACTGAATTGGCAATGAATGACAAAGGGAGGTTCACCATTGAATTAAGGCTACTGGGTGGGATTGTGGAGTTGGACGGCCAATAGTACATTCTCCAGCACTGAAAAACAACAGAATGCCTTTTCAGGTAAATGAGGGAGAGGACACCTAAAACAGAAGCACCCATTCCCTAACAAACTCATAAGTTGCTGGTAAAACTCAACAGGTCTGGCAGCAGCTGTACAGAGAAAGCAGAGCTAATGTTTCAGGTCCAGAGACCCTCCTTCAGAACTGAAGAACAGTTCTGAAGGGTCATTGGACTCAATGTTAACTCTGCTTTCTCTCTACAGGTGCTAGTTTCTTCATTTCCAGCATCCGCAGTTCTTTGGTTTTTTTGCACCTATTCTCTAACTTTTTTAGCTTTAAAGTAGGGTGAGGAAGAAAACTGCCTTAACAGTCAGGCTATAGGACAGCCTGTGGCTTAAGCTGAAACCAGAGATGACCTCTAGGTTTGTCTAAAGTGATGGCCACTTTCCAGTTCACTGCTGGATAACTGCCTCCAGACACCTATGCTGTTCCCAAATGTACCCAGGAACCTAGAAGACAACTGGCTAAGTTCAGTCACTCTCCAACGATGTTTTCAAAGAGGTACCCGTGCAGTGCGCAGTATAGCACAGCACCTCCCAGCCACTTCCTGGAAAATGATCCTGGAGTGGGGTGGAGTTGGCAAATGGATACAGCAGCCAACAGCACACATTTACACATGCTCCTGCCTTTGAACTCAGCCCTATATTTTGACTTATGAAAGGAAAGAAATACAGACTATAAATATCTGACCAAAAATCAATGAATCTCAAACAATAATTCAAGGTCAAAAAGGTTCTTTGTTAAAGCCCATTACAAAACATGCAATATAGACATGCAGCAAATTTATCAGTTCTGTACGCAGCATTCCAAATAGCAACCGAGGAGAAGTAAAGAAAGACCTTTCTGATATAAATTCTGAAAGCTGGAACCCGCAAAAGAACCGAAGAATGAAAGCTCCCATTTCCAGTAGCCTAAAGAGAAAGCACTATTTCCCACACAGGAAGTTTCCATGCAAAAGGTCATTAATTAGCTGCAATCAACACGCAAGTACCAGATGTCTGAATTAATTTAATAGCAGCTTTATATTACATGTCTAGTGTGTAACATATTATTTAATTTTCTCTATATCCTTTGTGAAGAATAACATTGTAAATTCAGATTTTTTAATGACTGCGTGTTAAAACTAGCTGAATAAATATGCCACGAAAGAGAGTATAGATGGTAATTCATGTAACCAAAAAAATGTTTTCTCATTTATTTGAATGCCGTGTCAACTTTATATTCTCCCCATTGCCAAAGCCCAACATCATAAAGCAACTCAGTGATGGAGAAAGGATGTGATTAGATGTTAATGCTGTGCATTTGTGTCTCCCTTTGAAGTAAACAGGGAGTAAAAATGATGCCAAGCTCCACACACCATGCCCCTCCAAGCCGTGAATCAGAGACCAATGGTCTATTTACCAATTAATGAGGGAAGTGAGTCAACATTATGCATCAGAAGTAAGTCTTTCTTTGTCAGACGGCTGAACGGAGATCTCAGCCTTGGAATACCAAGGATCATTGTGAGAAGCTTTTCTGCTTTTCCTGAAGAAACCAAGCTACAAGAAAACAAGTGGTGTAATATCATGATTTTTTAAAATGCCAGTTAACAGTACACACTAATGTGAAAAGCTGCACAGTTAATGGTAACGTGGGTGCAGTTATACAAAACACATGCTGTTTCAGAACACATTCATCAGAAGTTTTAAAATGCATTTCTTATTTGAACTGATTACAGTATTCAGAGAATCTTTGAGGCCCCTGTACATTGTACTCAAGAGATTAGTGGGTTCGTCTGCTGTAGAAATTTTTTGGGACTGTTAACAAGATTCAGTCAAATACCAATCAAAAAATCTAACCAAATGTTGAGAATCTTTCAGTATCAAGCTCCAGATGAAAAGGTTTACAACACAACTCAATGAGATACGTAAAAAATAAACTCCCCCACCTCATATCCTAGTGAACAAAGGAATTATTCAGGAACCATAACCAGAAGGTTCCATCTCTGTCCTGAATTAGTGAAACTGAATGCAATGTGCACAGAGTAACAGAATCAAATGGATCATTGATCAATACTTAGCCTTGATCGTGATCCTAGGATCTAAAGATAATGAACTTGAATAACTAAGTTTGGTGAAAGATAGTGAAGTTGAGTTATAAATTTTAAGTTTCTTTTTAAGGTTAGTATGTAGAGTCATGGCGGGATACCTTAGCTTTGCCAGATGCACGTTCTGTTCCGGGGGAAACTCTTCTCATGTTGTGGACAAGCATGTATGTAGGAAGTGAAATCAGCCAGGGGAGCTAAAGCTTCAAGTTTCAGAGCTTGAGCACCAACTGGCACCACTGCAGCATTTCCTTGAGGCCAACAGCCACTTGAATAGCTCATTTCTGGGTGTGTTCAGCCCCAGCTTCATAGAACACAGGCAGAGAAAGCATGGATACCACCAGATCATCATGGAAGATGAAGCAAGTGGTGTACAGTTCATCTGAGTACATCTCACTTTCCAATTGATATTCAATTCTGAATGTTAATGAGGGAAAAAGGTTCCTGTGAGGTGTGAAGCCACAGTCAAGTCTATGGCATCACACATGGCACCTGTTGAGGAGAGCAGGGGCAGTAGGGGAAAAGACAGACAAACAATACTAATTGGGGATTTGATAGTTAAGTGAGAAAACACATGAATCTAGAATAGTTTCTTGTATGTCTGGTGTCAGGGTCAAGAATATCACAGAGAAGGCAGTGCATCTGAAGAGGTGGTTGTGGGGTGGTGGGTGCAGGTGGTGCTGTTGTGAACAGTTCTGAGTAATGGCCCATATGGAGTATCAATAGCATAGGTAGAAAGAGAGACAAGGTCTTCTGGGCACAGTTTAGACAGCAAGGTATAAGATTAATCAAAAAGATCACAAATGTAGTAATCTCTGAATTGCTCCCACTGCCAAGTGCCAGATCAAGAAATGGTGAAACGGGGGATTTTAGATTCCTAGGTCACTAAGTCCAGCTCGAGGAAAGTCTAGGTGTACACTGGTCTACATCCTCAACAGAACCAGGCCAATGTCCTTCCAGGGCAGTTTGCCAGGGTTTAAACTAACTTGGTACAGCTGACTGGAACCAGAATATAGAATTCCGAAGGAAAACTAAAGTTCACAAAAGATTGGGAGAAACACATTGCGTTACCGTAAGAAATCGAGTGGGCAAAGATTAACATAGAATACAATAAAGTCTATATTATTTATAGTGGATGCATGTGAATGCACAGGCATTGGTATGGAAGATTGGTGAGCTGTACGCATAGGTAACTGTATAGGAATACGATATTATCGTGATAACAGGCAGCTCAAAAAAAAGGGATAGGACAGGGTACTAAATATTCATTAGATGAGAATGGATTTGTCTTGGATGAGTTGAAAGCAATGACTGATCAACAAATCTCTGCTGAAAAATGGGATACCTTTAAAAAGAAGGTGGTTCATGTACAGTATAAGTACATACCCATGATGTATTTATAAATTAAGAGAGCCAGACTGAATCTAAAGAATTCAGAGGATAAGTTTAAAAAAAAAGAACAGAACTTGCAGCTAATACAAAATAGAATTCAAAAGTCTTCCGTAAGTTTATATATAGTTGATGGGCAGTAAGTCGGGGTGTGTGGGGAAAATAAGGATTTTTATGCATGGAGACAGGTGACATTGCTGATGTACTAAGTAAGTAGTTTGCTCGTATCTCATTTCCAAGGACGTTAACGCTGATAAAATCATAATGAAAGAGGTGTTGCTCGAGATACTGAATGGGTTAAAAAATGATAAATAGAAAATATTAGATGGGGTGGGTCTACTGCAAGTTGCTAAGTCACCAGGATGAATTAGGTTGCATTTGAGGATGTTAGCAGAAGTGGAAATTAAAGAAGAGCTTTTTATTATCTTTTAATCCTTCAAAGATGCACTGAATGTGCCTGAAGACTGGAGAACTGCAAATGTTATACCTTTGCTCAAATAAAAAGGTGTTGTGTTAAATCCAGCAACTACAGAGCAATCAATTTAACCTTGGTGGTGAAAAATGTTTTAGAAACAAGAATTGGGATAAAACTGACAGTTGCTTGAATACCTGTGGTTTAATTAATGAGTGATTTATGTAAACTTCCAAAAAACATTTTATAAAGTGCTACATAATAATTTTGTCACCACGAACCCATGAAATACAAAGTATCAACATGTTTTGGAAATTGGCTGTGTGACAGGAATCAGAGCAGTGGTAACCAATTGCTTTTCATCTGGCAGGACTGCATATACAGTCAAGTTCCCAAGGGGTCCGTACCAGGATCACTGTTAATCTGGATGTATTTTAATGATTTAGACTTTAATGTGCTGGGTACAATCTGCAGATTTTGAAATACAAAAATGGAACCTGAGATACAAAACTTTTAAGTATAGTGAACAGTGGGTAACTGAGTGATAGGCTTCAAGAAGACAGACAATTTTGGTGGAATGGGTGGCAAATTAAGTTTAATGTAAAGAAATTTGATGTTCTGCCTACCAAAATGTATCACAAGAACAGGCAGAAACAAAGAAATAAAAGGTTACATTCGGAGGAATGAGAGCTTCAGTTAAGTGCTTAGATTGGAGAAGCTGAGGATGATCTTCTTAGAGAAGACTGGGAGAAGATTACCGGATGGATCATGACAAAGCTTGTTGAGAGAATATGCCATATTGCCAACACAAACCTAATGACCCAACTAGCCATGTCCTGTGTTGCACCCATTAAAAAAAAACTGAGCTAAGACAATTTATGTAAAAGCTTTTATAATATCAGACAAGGATCCTACTGAATTAGAATCCTGTAAACTCTGTTGGAATAAATATTTGTGGCTATAGGGTAAGAGTAGGACAGGTTCAGCTATCATACCCTCCAGCAAACAAACACTGTTGTCTGGGATTACAAATGTCATTTAAGTGAAAGGCCAGAGAGCTACCACCATTCTTGGAACAGTGGTCCAATGTACAGGTAGCACTTCAAGAGGCAGAAAAATGCTCAGGAAATATTAACATTAAGTTACACCAGAGAGATGCCAGGTTCAAAGCTCAGCCTGAGCGAAGTTAGCTTTTCTCAGGCACAGTATCTGAATGGGGGTCTCCTATGTTTGGAAGGAAGAAAGCCAGTCATGGCTCATGCTTCCAGCTGCCACCAAGTGACCTTTTTTTGGGACAGTACACACTCAGGAAAGTTTTAGGTGAGGACAAAAATCAGGCAGAGCTGGGATGGTCTTCCTGAATGAATGTAATGCCTTAACTCACTGTCAAAGTTCAAACATGAAGAATGATAAATGGAAAACTTAGGATGAAATAAAGCTATGCCCTGCCATGTATCCTGGATAGACAAATATAATCTACTGAACCAGAGGCTTGGTGTGCTGAAACCTTTACATTCTTTACAAGTTCAAGCTGTACCCTCCCAACCACATGTGGTCTGATGAATCAGCAAGAGGTTGCAAACCAAATTTCTTCGAAATTAGCTCTGCTTGCATCATCCTTAGTGCCACTCACCTTCCATAATAAAAATACTAAAAGTGCCAACAGCAAAATTCCAACCAGGATAGCGACAAAAATGATCCACCAAGGAACTCCAAAGTAATGATTCTCAGTTTTTTCAGGGAACACTGTGACTCGCACCTGAAGGAACAGAGTAACAAAATTGCATCTCAGTTTTTTTTATAAAGACACACGATTGACCATCTGTCATTGTACTCATTAATTTAAAATCAACTGGAAATGTTTTATAAGTAAATTAAACATCTTCCAATGTGGGAGACTTCACTCGTGTCTACTTCATATGCTCTTTGGCCTAATGTACAGTTGAAATTGCCTGCATGTGATTGAGAGAACTACATGGAAATTCAGGATGCAACGTTCAAATATTGTGTGGCTTTACCAATCGGGGAAAAAGTGAGAAAGGCATATCCATCAACTACTGTTTCTTGTGGAATTGTCAGCAGAGGGCCCTGTCTGGCAGTCTTTTCACTGATCTAGAAACATCTTACTTAGTAGCTTAACACCATAGTGATCTTCAAAGCTATAGCAGGTGCTGCCCACATACTTGAAACTGTCTTCACACGCATTAACATTCTAACTTCTCCCCTCTATTCTTATAGTTGTTGTCCTCAGTCAATTACTCACTAACTAGTAGCGAAAATCTTTCACAATTTACTTGTTCAAAATCTTTCATAACCTTGTAAATTACTGTTTGATCATCCTTGAAATTTCTGTATGAAATAACGCCACCATTTTGTATTTTCATTCTGAACTACTACTAATCTGGCCCACCTTCTTTATTATGATGGCTTCAATGTCACTCCTCACTCTGGGATGCTCAGAACTGCACACTAGACTCCAACTGTAATCTATTCGCTATGTTAAGCAGCTCAACATCACCCCTTTATTTTTGTATTCAATATAGATATAAAAAAACACTTGTTGAATTACTAAAACTTTGGTAACTCTCTTTAAAAAGCATCACTTTTTAAGAATGGACTTCCTTTCTTGAAAAAGGAAATAACGTTTTTTCCATGCATAACTGGTCACCTAGTTATCCACATTCCCAGGCTGAATGTCCTCCTGTCATTCTCCCTCAGAGTTGGCCATCCACTCGAATTTGGCATTAGCAAGCTTCAATATAATCCTCTTACGTCTTTTTCTAATAATTTATATCATTAGCAAACAAAAGTGATCCTAATAGATAGATTAACCTATGTCGTGACCTACATCCTACAGAAACAACTACACTTTCATTTATGGGCGTATTCAATATAGTAAGACATTCCAAGATACTTCACAGGGACATGATGAAAGAAAATAAGGAGGAAAAAGAAACAAACAACCAGAAAGAGATTTTACAGCAGGTGAACACAAAACAAGTGTGTGAGTTGTAAGGACCATCTTCAAAGGAGGAGACGCAGAGCCACTATGGAGGAAATTTCAGAACTTTGGGCCCAAGCCACCAAGTCTTTGCGCAAACTTTATATCCTAGTCAGCTCCCTATCCATATGGTTATGATCTCTGAATACCCCAATTTATGTAACATCTTTCATTGGATTCACACATACATGAAAAGTAGACATACTCAGACAAAACTACGTCATTCCTGTACTACAGTTAGAATATTATGTGCATTTCTGGAATCCACGTTATAGGAGAAACGTGATAACACTGGAGAGGGCGCAGGGGAGATTCACCAGGTTGCTGCCTGGGCTGGAGAGTTTCAGTTGTGAAGAGAGATTGGGGCAGACTGGGGTTGTTTTCATTATAACAAAGGTTGAGATATATAAAATTATGAAGGGCATAGATAGGGTAGATTAGGAAGGTGATGGAGGGATCAATGAGCAGGAGTCATAGATTTAATGTGAGGGGCAGAAGGTTTAGAGGACACATGAGGAAAATCCTTTTTCACCCAGAGGGTGGAGGGAATCTGGAACTCATTGACTGTAAGGATGGTACAGGCAGAAACCCTCATAACATTTAAGGAGTATTGAGATGTGCGCTTGTGATGTCAAGTCTTACAAAGCTTTTGGCCAAGTGCTGGAAAATGGGTTCAGAATAGTTAGGTGGTTGTTTGTGACCAGAGCAGACGCAATGGGCTGAAGGGCCTTTCTCTGTGCTGAAGATCTCTATGACGTTATGTCCTGCTTTTACAAGTCCATGTTAATTATCCTGGAATTAACCCTTTTCTTTACAAATTTACTATGTTGGAACTGTCAAATGCATCCCGGACGTTTACCCACAGTGGACAATGGAATTAATATGTCTATTGTCTACTTGCCATCGTTCCTTAGGGTTCTAATGAACATAAAACGTAAGCCAGGTGACATCTTTCAAACACACCTTCAATCCAATTCAGTATTAATCGGTAATCACAAACATTATTTATCACATATAACGTTATGTTTAAATTAAACCATGGCAATTTTATTTTGTCCAAAAGATTTTCTGTTTTTTTTTCTATATCTGATTTACGTAACGGTGAAGTGTCTCACAAACTGCAGCCTAGGAATCGAGTCACTGCTAGAATTTGGATCTTGCTGATTTTTAGTTTGGCTGATATGAATTGTGCAGTTTCAAATCAAGGTTCACTTGGTCTCCTTGGAGCACAGAGAAAGACAGGCACACAAAGTCGGTAACTTATCAGTGTGCCACAGTGCCAAGGCAGCACTTAGCTCCAGAAACTAATGAATTATTTTACTCATTTAATAATAATTAAAATTAATACAAGATAGCACTGCAAAAGTCTGTACCTTTACTTTCTTCTTAGTCACAAGTAAATTACCTCAGTTTCAGCATTATTAATCACAATGTTTTTGGCCTGAGATTCAGCAGTTATCGTGGCTTTAACAATGATATCAAGGTAATTCAATTTGGAAAATTCCTGTTAAATAATGGAAAGTATATTAAAAACACAGGATTGCACTAAAAAATCATTTTAAAAGCTCACATTTACAAAAGACTAGCAATCACTATTCAGGTTCATATTTACCTCTAGGAAAGTGGTGTTCCATAACCGTGAACGTAAAACCAAGAATGCACTGCTATCAAGACCTTGAAGGGGACATTTTATATCAACACATCTAGTATTTTTCTGCCGGTCACAATCCTGTAGAATGTTTACATAGTCTCAGTCAGTCTTGGAATGAAAAGGATTTTGAAACAAAAGTTTTGGATCCATATCTGCACTTACTAGAGTTATATATTTTCTTTCAGGAGAGGAAGTTAATCTTGACTTCTTGGGTCCATTGCCCTCAAGCTCTCTTCTTTTCCTTATTTGGTTAGGAACTTCCTGAAATGAAAGTAACTGCATATAGGTTACAAAATCACACAATAATCAGTGAATTATGTCTGCAAATAGATATTGTCAATAGAAACGTATATCTGTGACCTAACCAGGACACAAAGATTGCGGTTTTATTCCCAAATTGTGCTGCGTTAACTGATCTTACTTAGGGCTTTATAAACACTTCACTTCCCAGCTAGAAATTGAGGGAAAAAAACTACACTGGCATTTCTGAGCCTGATCATTACACGATGCTCATTGCTAGAAATTACGTGTCTCAGAAAGAACAGCTACAAGAGACAGGTACTAGAAGACCATTCTCCTCTGCCAATGTTCTTAGTGACAGGAGAGTAAATATCTGCATGACGAAAACTATGTAAACACACTCTACGTCAATATGTCATAATACTTGTTTCTCATTCTTCCCCCTGTGTTAACATATTTCCTCCCCCTTGCTATTAACTTCTTTCTGGAAAGGACAAACAAATAAGAGTTAAATCCTGGCTTCTGTGAAAAGAAGAATACTGTCCGTAAATCAGATTGCTTACTTAAAAATATCTAAATACACGTTGGGCTGTTTGTATGAGAAACACCCAACTTGATGTTAGTGACAGCAGAACTCATCAAGAAAGCAATGCTATATCACAACATAAGACACAATAACCCTGTAAGTCAGTTTCAGCTTTGAATTAAAAGCCAACTATAAATTACCTTTAATTTTCTATTATTAATTTCATTACTAGGCATGCACTGAATATTATCAATGCCTTTTGAATCAATTTTCACCAAATAGAGCAGCCATTTTCCATTGTTTATTTCTTTTGGCCACCTGATTTGTAGCCAGGTAGTGTTCAGAGTTTTAAGTGATGTGCCCAGATTAATTATCTGTGGGGAAAGAAAACATTTGAAGTGTAAATCAATATAATACTTTTCATCATTTAATGAGTTACAGTCAGTCTTTAGGCAAGGTTTTAAACTAATAATATTTTACACGTTATTTGACATCTAAAATATTAAGGAAACTTATTTTTAACGAGGTTGCTACACTTACCCTGAACTCATACTGAATCAAACTCCCTACATTCTCTTCAGTTTCCATAGCACTCTCACCAAGTGGGGAACCTCCAAAATAAACCTGAGATGGTTTGGCAACACTGTTAAAACAAATGACATTACTTATGCTTCAATGTTTATACTATTTACTTTTTCTACACACCACACAGACCATACAGAATATATTCATTCCAAAAGGACAGAAAGCAGGACACTTTACTCACCCAACCAGAGACAAAAGTAGTTCAATCATAACTTGAGCAGAAGCAATTGTTGACACATTCGCCTGTTCACTGGTCCTGTAAATGGAAATTAAAGTCTCAATTACAAAATAATTGATCAATCAAAATATTAAAGTTGGCTTTTTGATAGTTCTGCTGATTAGGGCAGAGGTAATTAGGAAGATATCAAGTTGAGGTTTAAATTTGTTGATGCTTGGTGGAGCTAAATGGCCGAGGCTATCTTAGTAACCTGGTGTGGCTTCCCATTTCTGATCATTATTCAGTAATCTCTTCAGGAAATACTTTATGCTCTTATCTGGTGTTCATGAAATGTATGAGCAAAGGGATCTTGGTGTCCTTGTGCATGAATTATAAAATGTGCATATGCTAAAACCGCAAGTATTTAAGAAAGCTAACAGAATGTTTTGAGGGTAATGGAATACCAAAGTAGGGAGGTTATGCATCAGTTAAACAGGGCACTGGTGAGACCACATGTGGAGTACTGTGTACACTATTGGTCTCCTTATTCAAGGCAGGATGTAAATGGACTGGAAACAATTTAGAGAAGATTTCTCAGACTCATATATAGAATGAGCAGTTGTCTCATAAGGTAAAGGTTGGAGAAGCAAGGCATTGAAACATCCAAAACCCTGAGGAATTTTGATGGGGCTGATGTGAAGAAGAAGTTTTCTCTTATGGGATGATCAAGAGCTAGAGGCTACTGTTTAAATATCAGGGGTCACCCATTTAAAACAGAGCAGTGGCAAAGAATTTTCCCTCAGATGGCATAAACCTTTGAAATTCACTTTCCGAAAAGGTGGAGAAAGAAGAATCCTTGAATACTTAAAAGGCAGAAGTGGATTAATTTTTGTTTTAAGCAAGCTGATGAAAATCTATCAGGTAGGGAATTTGAGGAAACAACCAGATTTGCAAGGACAGAGCAGACTTGAAGGGCAGAAATTGCCTATCCTTGCTCCTTATTTGTAAGATGTTATTGCCTCTTTAGCAGCTGCAATTTTAAATATATATTAATGTAAATAAAATAGAAATGTTAAGTTGGCCTTACGTATCCAGTTGTAGATTGATATTGAGGTTCCTAGTGTCCAATGTAATTCCAGCCGTGCTCATAACTAAGTAGAAAGTAACCTAAAACCAAAATGGCTACCATATTAGAGTCATGTTCAAGACAAATCAGAGCCTTGTGCAAAGTAAATTAATTCAGAAAATGGGCTAACGTTAATTTATCAATTTTACATTTAGGAAGTTATATACATAATTGACTAACAAATTGAAGTGAAAAATAACTTGCCTCAGATCCTCTTTTTAAGGGATTTCCTAATTCGCAGATTGCTCGAGACCCATTCTGATTTGCTGTGCATGATACTTTGTCCTAATTTAAAAACAATGCCATACATGTGTAAAATGTCTGTAAATTTCACAATAAATAATCAAATAAGTAGGTACAGAAAAGAGACACCAATTAAGAAGAATTTAGCTCTCCTATTGGGTTGTTTGATTAAAGTACTGCTGTGTATAACCCTTGGTGAAATCGATTAGAAACGGATATGTTCATGGTGAGCTAACTGCTTCCACTTGGATATGTACGATTTGCTGAAATTATTTTGCAGTAGCAAAGGCTGGGAGGGAATAGGACAGGATTTCCATTTTGGATGTTGTTTTACATCCCTAAAAAGGCATTAGGTGCTGATAATGTTGGGCTCCAAAGATGCCAAGCTGAACCACACCCACCATCTGTCTCACAGGGTTAGCTTGAATGGGTCATGTCTCTATACACCTGCAGATCTACAAGATCAGCAACTTCAGCACAGGGATGAAGAAAGGGAATTATTGGAGAAAGAAATTAAGCACTTACTGAAGTTAAAGCTGATGTCAGAACTCGATATGTAGAGTATGTTAAAGTGTCTGGAAATGTTGCAATCAGGTGAGCTTCATGTGCATCATCCCCATCTTCATCTGGTCTTTTAGGATCTGAAGGCTTGTTAGTAACAGTTATTTTTAGAACTATGTCCTTCTGGTCCTTTAATTTAAACACCGGAATTGTTTTATCCCTGAAGAAGTAGAAAGGTAGAAGAATTTATTAGATTGTTTGAATCTGTTCATATCAAGTTTCAGTCCTGCCGCAATTTTGAAAAGCTCTTAATCAAAGTCACAAATGACATTTCATGTGATGAAGTTAAATTGTCCACACCGTGATTCTTGACACATTGAGGCACACTATCCTCCAAAAGTGCTTCCCCATGGTTAGGGGATCTGGTTCTATTCATCAGTCTAACTCATACCCGGAAATATCACGACTGATAACATCTTATCCTGCACCCATGCCTCTAGTGATGCCTGTGTCTTTTGATCTATGCTTGAGCTCTCCTATTTTTCATCTACATGCTGTCTTTAGTGACATCTGAAAACACAGCACTACTTTTCATACATAACATCACCTCATTACCTCTTCACTGCTCCACAATCTAAATCAGAAATTCAGAACTTCATGAGCAGAAATTTACTTTTAAGTATTGAGTAGACTGATGTCACTTTTTAAAGAAAATTCATACTGGGAAAGTGGCTACAACCAATAATGTGAGCGTTTATTGCTAATTCTGAACTCTTCTTGAGAAGTTGTTGGTGACCTGACTTCCCAAATCACCACAGTCTGTGGCACGGCGACACCCACAGAGCTGTTAGGAAGACAATTCAAATATTTTGACCCAGTGACAGTAAAGGAATGGTGACATTTTTCCAAAGTTAACACAGTTGAGTCTTGGAAAAGAACTTGCAGCTGGTGATCCACATGTCTGCTGCTGTTGTTCTTCTGACTGTAGAAGTGGCTTGGAAGATGCTGTTAAGAAAGATCCCTGGCAAATGGCTACACAGGAGGTGGTGATGGCAGAAGGTGAGCAGATTTAAGGTGGTAACTGGGAAGCCAACTAAACAGGCTGCCATTTCCTGGATGGTTTCGAATATTTTTCACATTACTGCATCCAGCCAGCTCAAGTAGAGAATATTCCATCACACTACAGATTTGTGCTCGACTAATCCTGCTTTTTTTGTAAGAGGACATTTCTTGGAAATTTTCCACATTGTCAGGTTATTGCCAGTGCTATACTTCACTCAAAAAGGACTGCAGAGCTTCCATTTGATCCACTGGCTGTGGAAATCGCTTAGCTTTGTCAATACCAACAACGTAGTTTTTCTGTTTATGAGGTTGCTGACTTGTGTGTTGAGCTAGTATGTTTGTTTGCAAACATTTCGTCACTATGCTAGGTAACATCATTAATGCACTTCTAGTGAAGTGGTGTTCTGTCCTGCTTGTTATTTATGTGTCTTGGTTTGTTGGGCTGGGTAGCATCACTTCCATATACCTAACAACTAGGAAACAAATCCTGAATTGATGCCACCAGGTCCAACAAACCAAGGCACATAAATAGCAAGTGGGACAGAACACCGACACTTCACCGAAGGCGCACTGATGATGTTACCTGGCATGGTGACGAAACATTTGTGAATAAACTTACCAGCTCAGTGAGCATGTCAACAATTGCATCAACAATCCAAGCTACAAATCTTCTCAAAAACCTTTTTTCTGTTTATTAGTAGTCCTGTGTTCTAGCTTCACCAGGTTGGTATGTCATTTTAGGTATGCCCAGGCTGTTCCTGGCATGTTCATTTAACAAGGCCTCAGCCTTGATGGTAAAGCAAGGCATTTGGCAGTTACAGTGATGAAATGCAAATCCAGTCCAATTTTGAGACAGTATATCAAATCTGAATTTATCCCATTTCATATGGTGGTCTTGCCAAAATATAATGGAGCATATCCTCAGTGTGAAGCAAGGTCTTTTGCACAAGGAAGGTCTCTCCAAACAATATTGTCGTGCCAAGATGCATCTGTGACAGCTAGATTGGTGAAAACAAGCCCAAATCAGTCTCTCCCTCTTGTTGGTTTTCTCACCAACCTCCGCAGGCCCGAACTTTCCTCCAGCACTAGGCCAGCTCAGCCAGGTGAAGTGTTACCAAGCTGCTACTGGTGACAGAAACCTCCCACACAGAATACAGTCTGTTTCCTTGTTATCATCAGCCCTCTTTGAACTGGTGATCAATATGGTGGAGCAATGATCCATCAGTTGAGTGAAAGCAATAGGTGGTATCAGCAACATAGTTCTTTGTCCATGTCTGAACTGAGGTTATGAGACTTCAAGGAGGTTCGGAATCAGTGTTCAGGACTCCCTGTCTGCTGAGTGGACACCATAGTTAAGAATCTACCACACTGCTGTACGTCTAGAGTTACATCTCAGCCAGAAAGGGTACGTTTGGTCGATTTCCTTACCTAAAGAACATTGCTGAACCAACTGGCTTCAGTCCCCACTGCAATCTCCATTTACTCATGAAAACATTTAACAGCCTGAAACCATGACCAAGGCCAATTAGTTCTACCTCAAGATTTTCTAACTTTGTCTTTGTTTCCTCCATCGGAACTATTCCAATATACTCCTGGCTGGGCTCCCATATGGTACCCTTGGTAAACTTGAGATCATCCAAAACTCCATTGCTCCTATCCTTCCTCACTCCCTTATTATCCTCACACTTGCTGAGCTTCAAACGAGACATCAATTTTAAAATTTTCACCATTGTTTTCAAAAGTACCATGGTCCAGGCCCACCCTAGCTCTAATTTCTTCCAGTCCCATGATGCTTCAAGATACTGGAGTTTCTCTCATTCTGGCCTCTTTGACTTCCTCAATTATAGTCACCTTTAATGATGAGCATGCCTTTAGCCACTTGGACTCTAAGTTATTAATTTCCTCACTATTCCCTTTCCTCCTTTAAGTCACTCCTGAAACATTTACTTTTGGTCAACTATCCTATTGTTGCCAACATGGCTCAGTGCTTCACAGTTTTGGATATTTTAATGAGTGAAAGATGCTAAATAAATGCAGGTGTTCATTTGAATTTGTATCTAAATAACAAGTCTAAAACTTCTCAGTTATGGAGATGTAAACCTGCAGTACTCTTGGTTGTTTAGATTAAAGTATGACTTCTTTTTATTTACTTCTCCAAAACCTTTTCTAAGTGAATGTTAATTGACTTAACTATATGTGAACTATTATCAAGTTCACACATCTTAAGCTGAAAGGTTTTACTTCGATCATTACAGCTTTTAACAATAACCGAATAGATCCATTTCACCACATTGTTTAAATGTTGAACAAAAACCCAACTGGTCATTTAAAGACTTACTTGGGTAAAGGAATAAAATTGTTCTGCTGGTTTTGATCCCTGGAACAAAATTCGTATTCTAATTCGAGATTACTCTTGCAAATCGCATCAATACCACAGCCTTCCTTCAAAAATTCAACCTGTATCAAAATAATAATTAGAGAAACCATGACATTTGCGTGAACCACACTTACAGAAACTATTCAGTGAACAGAAATCTCAGGCTAGCCCATGACAAATTGAGAAGCTGCGTATAATAGTGCTCAAATGTGAACTTTGCTTACAGCCAAACTAAATGAGCACAGAAGCAAAGAATTCTGCCTGTGTAATTTGCATTTGCACTTCAAATTATAGGGAGTATCACACCGACCTAATACGATTTGCTATATACTTCAATGGGCATAAACTTTGGAATTGCAAGATTTTTTTTGCATTTAAGATATGGAAAGATTCACCAGAGAATAACATTTTCTTCTCTTAAAGTGTAAGAGTGCTTGTTCGGTAACCAAATAAGTTCAAATTGTGGTTTCAGCTTGCAATGCAGAATGAGTATATTGAAGGAAACCACAAACCCACATGCTATACAAATGAGACAAACAATAAATTGAACCCTAACCTCTGTATGCTGGGGATCACTCTTCTCAAGGACAGGAAGCAAGTCAATTAAGTTAGAATCCTGCCTTTTCTTGCGTCTTGACTGTTTGAGCAGTACTCCAACTGATATGGGAATAGGGCGTAGGATATCATAGATATGTTCCTGAAAATCCAAAATGAAATGGATTAATTAGCAATGTTACCCATACCACCACCTTTCCAGTAATGCACATAACATAGTCTAGTGCTGAAAAGACATGAACAAGCCTGTCTACCCTTAAGCCAATTGAGGCCTCTAACGGGCGAATAAATGGGCAAGCCACCATTGAGGGTGGATTGTGGTATCACGGTAACATCACTGGGCTAGTCATCCAGAAACCCAGGCTAATGTTCTCAGGTCATGGGTTTGAATCCCACCGTGATGCCAGCAGGCCCCAACTAAATCAAGGCTTTTCCACATAAAAAGCACAAAGATCATGTACAGCATTCGCTAGTGCACACCCATCTTCAGTATCAGACTGCCCCAAATGAGGAACTAGGTCTCCACATATATGTATTCAAAATGAAGTTAACATTGCATAAATCAATTCAAATAGGTTGTCTTCTGCTAAAAAACAAGTTACAGAAATTCATGCAGTGCACCACATTATGTCCAGTATATATCATCCCTCACTAAAGTCAAGTTTGAAAAGCTTAACCTAAATGTGCTTGATGGCTTAATACGTTGAATCAAATAAAAATGTCAAGATTATTTTAAAATGGGTGCAGCTCCAGTCACCAATAAAAACAGACTGTCTAAAATTTTAATATTAAGAAGTTCTTACCTGCAGCTGCATTAGTTGAGTGACACATTTCTCTTGTCTTTGCGCATTTAATATGAGGCTGCCAGTCACATTGTTAATGGAAACATCCCCAGCAGGAATAAATCTGACTCTTGGCTTCCGACCCATCTTATGTCTTGCACTGTCAGCTTCAATCCAATAGCTTACACCTAAATAGGGAATTAATCACATTAGTAACTTAATAACTAATCAGAAAAATAACAAAATGACAGGGAGGTATTTCTTTCACTTACTTATCCTGGAATTGAAATCACTGGGATGAGCTGTGTACATAAAGCATGCCTTGACAGTCATACTGTAAAGGAAAGGTATTATATATTTTAGTATACACAAAAATTTGGAACGACCCATTTCTTAGTTTCTACCGGAATGGTTAAGCTGAACAAATAAGAAAAAGTTAGATCCTGGAGTCACAATTTGGATGCAAGTTCCTTGGATGATGGAGAATATACAGAAAAATGGTAGCAGCTCTGTTAGACTTGTTAAAAGAATCATATTCTGTTGGTTTGGTACTGTTATTAGCATAGTAAACACAAATATAATTCATTTATCCAATATGAATCGCTTTATATAAGCTTTCATTAGTGAGCCTGTAACATAGTTATATCACAGTTCGCTTTGAACTTTAAACTTTTCCTGATCATTCCATGTTAATCACACAGCATCAACAAACATTCAGATCCTCATAAGAACATTTTCAAAAGACGTCTTCAGTTTCCTAGCATTTTAAGTATTTTTAGCAGTTGTCCCCGAGTTCAATCATTTTCTTCACCAGCCTGAATTTCTCATTGAAGTATATTCTGATTAGCCCAGCTTGGGTGTGTCTGTTCCCGTTTTATCTGCCTAACATACTATTCCAATCTGTCCGTTCTGCTTATTCTATCCATTACTTTGCAACAACTGTTGCCAGCACATCCATCTATTACACTGCATGACAGCTCCCAGTCAAACTTTCCGACTTCGTTCCTCGCCTAATGTTCATAATTCAGGGTTGTTTGAATAGCAGGATTTGACAGAGTTGATAACCCCAGAGTATGGGTTTCTGCTCTGATTTTAGAGGGGTAGTCAACAATTGAATCACAAAAGCTCAAGAAGAGAATCTCAGGTACACACTTGAGTTTAGGGAAGACAAAATGTCTAAAGATAAGGGCTAGTCTCCGTTCAGTTACCAAAGATAAAAATGCTTTAAAAACATGTTCAATAACTGAGACTGTGTTGTGCTGGATTGAAGATTGGTCATCTTTCAAATAAAACCAATTTAAATATTCCTTAAAAATTACTGGTAGCTGGTTTGTTTGTGACCACTCAAATTACAGGAAAATAACCTGCCGATATGTGAGGCAAATATCTGAATCACATGTCTCTGATACTGCAGATGCAGCTGAATCTCCTCTAATGCATCCCTTAACACAAGATTCATGAAATGTATTAGGAACAAGAAGTAATGCTCACCAGGTTACACCCTTTAGTTCATAACCTCTGCAACCAACCTATCAAAGGCCCTGTAAAAGCTGTCAGGAGAGTCTGCAGTTTTAGATTAATCTCTGCCCCATCAACTGCTCTCCAGTTCCTCCACCTGCAGCCATCAGCAGTTCCTGATTCTCAACTGAAACACACCTGTTTGTTATACTGGTGAGAAACATGATGGGTAATTTTAAACAAATATAGATTGGTCGACACTTTTATGGTTTTACATTACTTACCAAAATCCCTGATTATCAGGACAATTGCTCTCCTTCATATCAATAATCTGGGGTGTAGTAGTGACTTTCTTTGTGATTTGGATAACAGGTCGTGCCCTAGGAAAGAGGTTAAGAACAAATAAAATGCCGTGCAAAAGATAAAGACTTCTGCATAGTTGAGATGGAAATCTTGTAAATGGTGAAAAGAATCAAAAATAATTCAAAAGGTACATAGTATCCTAGAATGTTGACAGATTAGAGAGGAAGTTAATGAAATACTGTTGATCAATAGGATTCAGTCAAGCAACACTGGGAAGGTAAGAGTAGATGAAAACAGGCTCATACAGCATTTCTCAAAAAACAATTGACAAAACAGACTCAGACCCATTATGTTTACTTTGCTTCTGTGCAAAATAAATGATATGGTTTGAACACGAAAGTTACCTGTATGATAATAGTCCAGTAAACAGCAAACAACATGGATTCAAAAGTGGAAAACTATTGTGAAAATGCCACAAAATGTCCTACCTCAATTGCCAATAAGTTTTTGATTAAGTTCTACAGAAATCACTATTCACGAAAGCAAATGCAGGGGAAATCAGTGAATGGAATAAGAAACTAATTGTGGAATAGTAGTAACTCCTCAAATACGACGTTGAGGTACTCCATGCCCACATGCAGCAAGATGTGGGCAACATTCAGTGCCAAGCACCAGGCAATGACCATCTCTTACACAAGAGAGTCCAACCATCTCCCCATGACATTCAATGGTATTCCATTACTGAAATCCTGATCACCTACGATACAGAATCATCACTGACCAAAACTCAACCTCTCGGTGAATATTGGGTCTACAGAGACAGACCAGACATGGTATTCTGTGGTGAATAACCCATTTGTAAAGATTTCCCACCATCTACAAAGCACATGTCAGAAATGTGATGGGATATTCTCTACTTAGCGGGATGGTGGCAGTGTCAACAGTACTTAAGAAACTTGATACCATCTGGACAATACAGACCACTTGAGAAGTGTCCTATTTATCAACTTAAATATTAATCCCTCCACCACCATTAGTGGTAACAAGGAAGTGGCTCAGCATCAGGCTTCCCAAAGATAATTAGGAATGGCCATTAAATGTTGGTCCTGTTAGTGAGGCCACATTCTCATCTGAATCTGTTTCTAGCTGCAGTTGTCACCTGGGTTCGGAACTTCATGCAAAATAGTCAAATTTGTAGAAAATAAAATTCAGGAGCAGCATTCCAAATGGAAGAAGCACCAGAGAAGTCACAGAATTAAAGTGCTGCACAAAGGTAGGGAAAATGATTGAAATATGTACTTCATGGCTATATCTGAATTAGAATCATAGAATCCCTACAAGCGTGGAAACAGGCCATTCAGCCCAGAGTCCACATCGACCCTCCGAAGGGCATCCCACCCAGACCCACTCCTTCCCCGTAACCCCGCATTTCCCATGGCTAACCCACCTAGCCTGCATATCCCTGGACACTATGGGCAATTTAGTATGGCCAATCCACCTAACCTGCACATTTTGGGCTGAACTAAGAATGAACCAAAAGAGAACGGTTAACTGTCCTTAGTCCCCAGTGCTCAGGGTATCTAATTATATGCTGAGGAGCAATCAATAAAATAAACATTGTATTGAAATACATTGACAAAATTATAGAATAGAAAAATCTGAAAAGGTCATTATCACTCTGTGGCAGACTACATTTTGAGTACTGCATGCACAATGGTCATTGAGACACAAAGTCTGGCGGCAGAGCAGACAAAAGCAATGAGACTGATCCCCAAGGGTTGAATTATCCAACCACTGGCAGGTTTGCAGCCAGATATGTTTAATTCCCACCAGTGTGACTTTGTGCTAACTCAGTGCAGTTTGCAACCTGCCTTACACATGCAGCATAAAAGTCATTACAGTCCTGGTAGACGAGCAGGCTGCCCTCTCATTCCAGAGAGAACTAGTGGTGGTTTAACCTGAGAGGGTCACCATACCTCAGGTGAGGGGTGAGGTTGAGAGGGTGAGTCTTCTGTGGTAACCTTAGTCAGTGCAGGAAGATAGGTTAATGCAGGATTGCAACATTACTGAGGTAGTTACCAACCAATAGCAAGTGGATAAACTCAGCTGTACAGCATGAAAACAATTGCAACCAGGAAAAAAAATTGGTGCCAGAGCGCAGGAAACAGTAAAAGTTATCACTGGCCAACCAATCAACATAACTGTCAAGAGGGCAAGTACAGCAGAATACTGAATAGTGAGTGAGTCATGACGGCTTTCTGCTAATCTGGAGGTCACTTGCAGGGTAGAGGGATTAACATTGCAAACCAGTTTAACCAGAAATGAAAGAAAGTTCTGCACAGCAGTTCTACATAGTGTAGGCCCAAATGGTTATTACCTGCAGTGGAAATTGCGGGCAGTAACTTGACATTTACAGGTCCTGTCTGACTTCTACCCCAATATGGTTGGTATTTTATTCTTAGCAATGCTACAGAATGGGATTATTGTACAATATCTCACCTGTACATCAAGACTACATCACTGAGTGAGCCAACAGCCATGTCAGGGTACTTATTTTCATCGAGATCTAGGTTGCCTGCAAGAGAATAGCCAAATCGAGGGACCCCAAAAGCATTCCCGTCAAGAATCTGGAAGGAAAGAGAAAAGAAATTGAGGTAACGGTTGGAATGAATGCAAACAGGGAGGGTAATTATTAGGATTTACTTAGATTAATAACGTTTAAACTATATATCTCATCATCATCATCATCAGCAGTCCCTTGCAAACGAGGATGACTCTCTTCCACTTTCAGGATGAGTCTGTAGGTGGCCATACAGACCAATGCAGCTACCGCAGGCTCCATTACACTTAGGCAGAAGGTTGGTGTGGGAAGGGGTGGGTTGGGCGTTGGTGTGGCAGTGCCCTCTTTTTGCTGTTTTCACCTGGCTTTCACTTTTTCCCCGACAGCAGGTCTTGAAGTGTTCAACACCTTTCCGGATGCTCCTCTTCCACTTTGGATAGTTTTGGGCCAGTGATTCTCAGGTGTCTGTGGGAACGCCTTGAGGGTATCCCTGAAGCACTTCCTCTGTCCACCATGGGGCTTGCCTATCATTTTTGGAACTAAGAGTAGAGCACCTGCTTGGGGAGTCTCATGTCGGTCATGTGAACAACATGCCCAGCCCATTGCAGCTGATCAAGGGTGGTCAGTACCTTGATGCTGGGGACGTTGGCCTGGTCGAGAACACTTGTGTTGGTGCATCTTTCTTACCAGCGCTGGGAAGAAAGGATTATAGATCCAGAATAGCAATAACTGGCAGATAAGTGTCAGATAAGCAATAAGTGTCAGAATATGCAGCAAGCTACACAATTGTAACTGAATAGCACTCAATACACATATCCAAATGTTTGAAAATGCAGCATGTAAACCTCAAACTGCATTAAGGCTCTTCATTCAAATATCTTGAAGGTTTTTGCTGCAAAAACTAATCTAGACCATTCATGTATCCAGAAATACCAAAACAAAATGATTCTCATTTGCCGTTTCAAAATGGCTTTAAGTTCAAAATCAAACTTAACAGCAAATTGAAGCAGCACAAAGTTAGGAATCTTAACATAGATTGAAATTTTGTTCTTAAATATGAGAATATAAATCAGATATAACACCCAATGTGGATAACTTGAATAGATCTGATAATGGATGTGGGGATTGTAATGCACAATTCATGCTGTTAGTTGATTGTAACATATACAGCATATGAACTACAGGCTGCCTATTTATGATGTAACCTGCCAGTGCTAACTGTTCTGCTCATTGGCTGAATAGATCAAAAAGGAGGTTAACATCATGAACGGCTGAGAAAACTTAAAAATCAACCAGCACAGAGGAAACAAGGGCTATCAGAAAACAGGGGTACAGAACAAAAAGAATGTGCAGAAATATTAAAAAGACAAACCTAAAGGTGATGTATCTGAATGCACTAGCATTCACAATAAGATGGATGAATCAAGCACATAGACAGTAGTAAAAGGGGTACAGTGGTTGTGATTATGGACACATGCTGCAGCAAGGAATTAGCAGGACAAATGGAGAATTACTGGCCGTTTTGCAATGGGACTGGAGTACAGGAGCGTGGATGTTTTGCTGCAGCTGTGTAGGGGCATGAGGAGACCATCTGAAACACATGCGTAATTTTGGTCTCCTTACACAAGGGAAGATACGTTTACCATCGGGAGAGTTCAGCAATGGTTCACCAAGTTGATTCCTGCGATGACCATATGAATTGAGATTGGGCTGATTAGATCCACATTCACAGGAGTTTAGAAAAATGAGGGGATCTCACTGAAATGCATAAAGTTCTGACAGGCTGGACTGACCGAATGCAGCAGCAATGATGCTCCGTCTAGCTGTGGGGTCCAGAACAAGGGATCATGGTCTTGGGATGCAGGTGGACTATTTAGGACTAAGATGATGGATTTCTTTATTCCAGAGTATCTGACTTTGTGGAATTCTCATATAGGCAATGAGGCCAAGTCATTGAAAAGATTTCAAACTAAAAAGACAGATTTCTAGACACTAAAAGCATCATATGACATTGGAGAGAGCAGGAGTACCGCACAGAGAAGTAATCAGCCGTGCTCAAATTGAAGGGTCAAGCAAGCTCAATGGGCTAAATGGCCTCCTTTTGGTTCTTTCTTTAAAGTTTTTCTATAAATAATGGTCAATGACAAAAGGAAAGTGTAAGATGCAAGACTGTCAGTGATTAGGAACTGCAGTTGCTGTTAGTATCATACTCTGATACATTTCCCGAGCCAGATCGGCCTGTCCAGGTTGACACCAATTTTCCCATTCCACTCTCTACTCCTTAACTGCTTATCATACTATTGGTGGTAAGGGCCGTCTCCCCACGATGGCCAAGTTGTGCTGCATGCAGCAGGTCAGGTTCAACACCCACGTTGCTGAGGACTACAGAGCTCTTCCAGGATGTTCGAGGCAATGAAGGCTATATTTTAGCTAATGCTTTAGCACATTGCCTATGGAAAAGTGGTTTTGACGGTATGCATGCTGCTCACAGTGGGGTCTATGGGTCTCATACTGGAATAATCAGGCATGTAGGTACTGGGTCACCTGGAGCTGCCATTTGCTCAGAAGCTCAGATGCAGATGTTACAGTAGATTGCTACAGAATGAAGACACCCTCTACTGCATCCAGGATACTGATCTCTATGATCCACTACCAACTGGAGATTGAAAGATGGGAATCCCTATTGGCTTTGATGTAAGACAGAACTGACATGTGGAAGTGATTGACACTTTTCATTGTGAGGAAGTCTGCAATCCTAGCAAAGCCATAGGCTCACTTCACCTGTTTTAGTCAGGCAAGAGAGAAGGAAGTGAAGGCTGCCAGACCTGCTGACTTTCTCTGGTAATTTGTATTTGTTTCAGATTTCCAGTATCTGCAGTTTTTTGCTTTGTGTTAGCTCTTTCCAACCTCAACAATTAACCTGTAAATAGGTGAACATCCTTTTAAAAGTTGTGACGTTAAGACAGGCAATATCACCAAGTTCCAAAATGGTGCTGCTGACATGAAATCGGAGTGTAGGCTGATTAACTTTAATAATCTGCCTCCTTTAATTACTTCGGGTGCTCATTTGTAGTGAATACAAAAGCCTATACCAATAGGATGTTTGGCAGGCAAATCCCATTTTGGGGCTCAATGGGCACCTTTTTGAGTTCAACATCACCAGTTATTCCTATTTAACAGATCTTGTATCCGTCATGATCTATGTTTGCCTTTTACCATGTAGAACAAAGTTACCATTTGAAATCTGCTGCAACTGTATGTGCTGATTAGTTTGAAACTAGGAAACAGGTAACCCTCGGATTACTGACTAAAAGACTGAAATCTTCTCGAGGCTGATTCAAATGACCAATATAATTCCCCAAAAGGAGACTTCTGACCACTAAACAATCTATCCCCATCCTAAAGCACTCAAATATAGCTATCAAAGCTATGAGCCCTGACTGGTACCTGAATCTTGCTTCTGCTTCAAGACCACCTCTTTTAGCTCTGCTGAAACAAACTGGCCAAACTATATTTTTCAGAATGACACTAGATTAAACAGCTATTCTTGTAAAATTGAAAGGAGAGCCAATCCTTTACAATGCAAAGACTCTTGCAATACAATGTAATTCTCTGGTCAAATCAAAATTAATACCTTAGATTTCAGGTCACCTTCATCCTTTATTATATGCTATAAATTAATACTGCTGTTAGAATACTTCAATACTTCTCCTTAGTATCTCTGGGCTCTGAGTGTTTACAAAGACACCATGCCAGAGGCTAAGTAAGTTTATTCCTAAGTGAAGCTCTTCCATTCTGTAACATTTAGTTACATCTATCCATGGCAGGTTACTAAATATAGCTATTCAGTGTGGTGTCTCTTTTTACATGCTGCTTCTAATCTGATATCTTCTCTCAATCTCTCTTACTGATTCATCAGAGTCACATCATCATCAGTTACATAACTCATTATACAATGGTGAGATTCTTGCACATTTTATAGTTTTCACAGCCAAACTCCCTGGAATTAGTTCAGAGATAAAAGGTACTGCAGATGCTGGAGAATCCTAGATAACAAGCATGGGGCTGGATGAACACAGCAGGTCAAGCAGCATCATAGGAGCAGGAAAACTTGACGTTTCGGGCCTAAACCCTTCATCAGAAATGGGGGAGGGGAAGAGGCTTCTGAAATAAATAGGGAGAGAGGGGGAGGCGGATAGAGGATGGATAGAGGAGAGGATAGGTGGAGAGGAGGCAGACAAGTCGAAGAGGCGGGGATGGAGCCAGCAAAGGTGAGTGTAGGTAGGGGGGTAGGGAGGAGATAGGTCAGTCCAGGGAGGACGGACAGGTCAAGAGGGCGGGATGATGTTAGTAGATAGGAGATGGGGGTGTGGCTTGGGGTGAGAGGAAAAACAGGTTAGGGAGGTGGAGATAAGCTGGGCTGGTTTTAGGATGCAGTTGGGGGAGGGGAGATTTTGAAGCTTGTGAAATCCACATTGATGCCATTGGGCTGCAGGGTTCCCAGGCTGAATATGATTTGCTGTTCCTGCAGCCTTCGGGTGGCATCACTGTGGCATTGCAGGAGGCCAAGGATGGACATGTCATCTGAGGAATGGGAGGGGGAGTTGAAATGGTTCGCGACTGGGAGGTGCAGTTGTTTGTTGCGAACTGAGCGCAGGTGTTCTGCAAAGCGGTCCCCAAGCCTCCGCTTGGTTTCCCCGATGTAGAGGAAGCCACAACGGGTACAGCGGATGCAGTATACCACATTGGCAGACGTGCAGGTGAACCTCTGCCTGATGTGGAATGTCTTCTTGGAGCCTGGGATTGGGGTGAGGGAGGAGGTGTGGGGGCAGGTGTAGCACTTCCTGCGGTTACAAGGAAAAGTGCCGGGTGTGGTGGGGCTGGAGGGGAGTGTGGCGCAGACAAGGGAGTCGCGGAGGGAGTGGTCCCTCCGGAAGGCAGATAAGGGTGGGGAGGGAAAGATGTCTTTGGTGGTGGGGTCTGACTGTAGATGGCGGAAGTGTCGGAGGATGATGCGTTGGATCCGGAGGTTGGTGGGGTGGTATGTGAGGACGAGGGGGATTCTTTTTTGATTATTGTTGCGGGGACGGGGCGTGAGGGATGTGTTCCGGGAAATGCGGGAGACACGGTTGAACCTCCGGATCCAACGCATCATCCTCCAACACTTCTGCCATCTACAGTCAGACCCCACCACCAAAGACATCTTTCCCTCCCCACCCTTATCTGCCTTCCGGAGGGACCACTCCCTCCGCGACTCCCTTGTCCGCGCCACACTCCCCTCCAGCCCCACCACACCCGGCACTTTTCCTTGTAACTGCAGGAAGTGCTACACCTGCCCCCACACCTCCTCCCTCACCCCAATCCCAGGCCCCAAGAAGACATTCCACATCAGGCAGAGGTTCACCTGCACATCTGCCAATGTGGTATACTGCATCCGCTGTACCCGTTGTGGCTTCCTCTACATCGGGGAAACCAAGCGGAGGCTTGGGGACCGCTTTGCAGAACACCTGCGCTCAGTTCGCAACAAACAACTGCACCTCCCAGTCGCGAACCATTTCAACTCCCCCTCCCATTCCTCAGATGACATGTCCATCCTTGGCCTCCTGCAATGCCACAGTGATGCCACCCGAAGGCTGCAGGAACAGCAAATCATATTCAGCCTGGGAACCCTGCAGCCCAATGGCATCAATGTGGATTTCACAAGCTTCAAAATCTCCCCTCCCCCAACCGCATCCCAAAACCAGCCCAGCTCATCTCCACCTCCCTAACCTGTTTTTCCTCTCACCCCAAGCCACACCCCCATCTCCTATCTACTAACATCATCCCGCCCTCTTGACCTGTCCGTCCTCCCTGGACTGACCTATCTCCTCCCTACCCCCCTACCTACACTCACCTTTACTGGCTCCATCCCCGCCTCTTCGACTTGTCTGCCTCCTCTCCACCTATCCTCTCCTCTATCCATCCTCTATCCGCCTCCCCCTCTCTCCCTATTTATTTCAGAAGCCTCTTCCCCTCCCCCATTTCTGATGAAGGGTTTAGGCCCGAAACGTCAAGTTTTCCTGCTCCTATGATGCTGCTTGACCTGCTGTGTTCATCCAGCCCCATGCTTGTTATCCCTGGAATTAGTTGTTGGCTTTGCTGCTCTAAAAGGCATTGTTTGGCCTTTTATTTTGTACTCTTACAAGTAGCACAAAAAGTGTTAACACACAACTTAAAACTTCAACATACTAAAAGGACATGTTTGCCAAAGTCTTTTGCATAATTCTGTAAATAGATTTCAAACTGTTTTTCTGAGTAATAACAAACCTTTATGTACACATTATAAAACATTTTTGGCAGGACAGACTGGTTGGGCCCAAGGACCTCTTCTGTACTGTATGATTCTATGATCTACAAATGTGAAACCTTGGTGAGAGTTTTACCTGAGAGGGTTCTGTATTTATCCCCGAATGAGATCCATGGTATATGTAGACTTTACCATTTTCCTCATAAGGTGCTCCAATAGCAATATCTAAAGAAGGATACAAAGAATGGGTGACTACTTTACAAATACACATGAATAATAACAGCAGCAGATATTTGTTGACACTGCTCATAATAAATTGAAGGATACACTGCACTATAAGAATAATATCTATATTTGGTCAGTGTCATCATTTTCAATGATTAAATAAGTTCAATTTATACTGGTGTTTTCAAATCTGCGATTGTCCATTATTTCATGAAAATTTTCAATCAATAATCCCTACCTCATCTGCTTGTGACTGTTTGAGGGAATAAAATTAAAGTTGAGAATACACATCATGGTGGACTCAGTATTAGCCCTAAACTTTCACGCATCATCTGAGGAATATGTGCTCTTAATTTGGAAGCTGTTAACAAAAGGTCCAGGAAACATTCTGGGACCAAAAACTACTGGATTTTGCTACTAGGTTCCAGAAGCTCATTTTGAGTCAGAAGCTCTGTCCAGCCCAACTAAACTTACCTGTATTTGAGAAAGAGGACGACATGGCTAGGAGGTTCCTTGATCCCACTTACCAGATGAGTAAAGCAAAGACTGTAGGATCCAGGAACATGACTCTGTCTGGACCACTGGAAGTTCAAGAATATTTACAAATTTTTGTCCCATTTATAAAGATGGTCAATGGTAACTCTTCTTGGCTCCTTGAGGGCCAAGTCAAGTCTGCTTCTTCCCATGCTACATGCCCATTTATGCCTTTTTTTTCAAAGTACTCCCTTGCTAGCTGTGAGTATTTGCACGTGTAGCAGGGTGGTGTTCAGCCTCATGTCAGTTAACATCATTATTTAGTATTGTTTAGCTAAATAAAGGGCAGTTCAACTTTTTGATTGCGCTCTCTATGCTAGGGCAGATTTTCGTCTTGATCAGATAGACAATAATCTGATTCATGGATTGTATTACCTTCGAGTTTCCACCTAATTATCATTTCATTGAAAGTAATAGAACAAAAATGTGGCAGTTTCTCTGAAGGACATACAAATGCCAGACAGTGTCTGCCTCAGTTTAATATGCCTTCTGAAATGTGAACAGAATACAGGACAGAGTACCTACAATTTGAACATTAGTGATTACATATGTATGGCAATAAGGGGTCACATTTTTCCCTAATTCTTCCACTAAACCACTTGGTCGAACACTTAATTGAATAATGCTTTTGAAATTTGTCCACTAACTTTGTTCCAATAAAATTGGTTAAAAAAACTAATAGGTTTTCTGAAAACACAGAGGAGAAATATTCTCTCATTTCACTTGCTGTAAATACTGCACATGTATTTTGAGAAGTTGTTCATATTACAGAATATGGCTTTTGAGAGAACACAATCAAAGCCCAGGCTTTCAGGAAAGGCTGAGAACTTTAAGCCATTAAAACAAAAATCAACTGATAACATTGTGAAAGTAGTTTTGATATTATACTTTGCTTAAAATGTTTGTACGTTAGAATTTTGGTTATTTACAAAATAAATGGTAAGCTATATTTTAAGAAACATTTTCAGTGATATGATCGTTATCACAATGTGTTTCAATGAACCTTAAGTATTTATATTGTTTTTTCATTATAGGATTATTGAAGGAACCCAACATAAATGTTTACATAGGACATTTCTAACAAAAAGGTTCATGTTAAAGAGTGTTATTAACATTAACATTTGAGGCACAAATTGGATACCATATTTCATATTGGGTATTATCAGGCTATCTGCAATGTAATATAATAAGGATATAAATTCTCAGCTTATTTAAATATAAATTATTTTTTCAGCTTTTAACCAATTACAATCTTACCTGGATACCCATCCTGGTTAATGTCACCTATATTCTCAACAGCCAGTCCAAACATGGAATCTTTGGTCCCATTTAAACGAATGGGCTTTATGTTCTTCCAATTTCCTCCTTGATTAATGTAAACATAAGCAGCACCACCAATTCCTGTTTCTCTGTCAAAGAACTGCGGGGATCCTACCACAAGGTCCAACCAGCTGGGAAAAAAAACATTCTCACTTAAAGTGCAGAAACAAAATGTAGACTTCTTTGACAATTACTCCATCATACCATCCACCACAATAGGAATGCACACATGTATACAATTGAATTTAACTATTTCAGTTTTACATATTCAGGTGTTCCAACTCCCACCATTGTTATCGTCAGCTGTCATCATGCCTTAAATAAATGTGCAAAAAGTAAAATGATGGAGGGATGAATATTCAGAAATTATGCTGACACCAACACAATTTTAAATTTGTATTCCAGAGTCATATCTAAAAAAGTAAATGATCTGGAAATGCATACTTAAAAAATAGTGATGGGAAGTCAGCAAGAAACGGAAAGAGTGAGCTTGAGGTAAAACAAAAATTGCAAGTGCGAGCTCGCAGGTAGGCAAGTAAGAGGTTGGTGAGCTTTTCACTTTACATGTTTTTCAATCTGGGGCACAGCGGACTGTGGGGATCCCTGAGGATCAGTACTTGGACCGCTGCTTTCTGGAGGACTGAAAAGAAAAGCTGCTTCCATTATTTGATGGTAGAAGGAGTAAGGGACGTGGATTCAAGGTTCTGGACAAGAGAGATGCAGAGGGAGAAGCTTATGACCTGAAAATCCCTGCCTCCAAGGGTGTTGGAAGTAGAAATTGTCAATGATTTCAAAATAAAATTAGAAGCACAATTGAGGGATATAAATCTACAGGGTTACAGGGATAGAGAAAAGCAACAATATGGAATGAATTGCTCTACAGAGACCTGGCATAAACTTGATGGCCCAAATGCCCTCTTATGACTCTCTGGATCAACGTGCAGAAAGAATATGGTTCACCAGACTATTAAATTTACACAGCAGAGAAATAGATTATTTTAGGATCTTGTGGCACAGTGGTAGCCTCCCTACCTCTGGACCAGAAGGCCCATGTTCAAGACCCACCTACCATGGAGGTGTGTCATCACATGTCCAAATAGGTTGATTAACAAATAAACAATAATTAGAAAACAGACTGTTTGGTCTTTTGGGTATTTTCTATCCTCCTGAATCATCCAATCTAATGCTGAAATCCAGGTTATTCCCTATTTTCTGTATTCCACATTTTCAAGTGACTATCCAATCCCCCCCATAAACATTTTTAGCATAGTAAATTTTCAGTCACTGGCATGAAGTGCAGTGGTTGTCTTTAATGCAGTGAACAACAATAGAAAATAACAGTATGCCATCAGACATTTCTGGTAATCCTTACTTCACTTACGCTCTGTCACCTGAGTAAATGCCAGAGTGGCACTGAAAGAAATCTCTAATGTTGTCTTCAACTCCCTCTTATCCTTAGAGACCCTCCTGAAAACCCAACTGCGTGAATAAAGATTTGGTAACTCTCTTAACATTAGTGTCTGCATTTCAGACTCTCCTCTTGTGGTCTTTCTAGGTGCCATGGAACAGTGTTTGTTTTTACATTTAAGGTGCTACATGAAAGTTATGAAACCTTTTGTCAGCAGAAAATCTGTGACACAGAGGTGATTTGGTTCTGAATCATGTGAGAACATGCCACAACTGCATGCCCCATGTCACTGAGGCAGGCCTGCATTGCAAAGGCAGTACCTGAAGATTGGAATTCTGCATGTTATTTTCTGGGAGTTTATGTGTTAGTGAATCTGTATAAAATTGAGTACAAGAGTAATAATGCAATGCTTTGATGTAAGCATTCTCAAAGTGAAATATTTTGTCCAGATAAAAGGCAGGAATCCAGGTAGTACTCCGAGTGCACTGCTCTTCCCAAATTGCACTCTTCTATTTTTTCTTTATTCATCTGTGGAAAGTGGGTGTGACTGGCAAGTTGAGGATTTTGTTGCTCATCTCTGATTGCCTTTGCAGAGGGGACTTACATTTCAGGGGGCAGTTAAGAGGCAACCAAATTGTATAGTTCGGGAATCACATGCAAGTCAGACCAGGTATGGGTGACAGGTTTCCTTCCCTAAAGTACTTTAGTCAACCAGATGAGTTTTTAAAACAACAATCAACTTCCTGGGATTAACACTATTTCAGATTTAATATAAATTCCACCAGCTACCTTTTCTTCTTTCTTCCATCATTTTCAGATAGCAGGTAGTTAGATACACTCCCCTCACCCCCTCTAGACACAACTTTTGCTTATTACATCACTATTCCCTTTGGCCTCGCACCATTATCCTAAGGTCACTTCATTTTGTCTTGCCTCCACCCTATCATGAATCTTCACTTTTGTCTTTTTCCCATCCTACCCTGTTTCATGTGATCAAAGTCAATCACACTTCTAACTGTGAAAAGGTACAGAACCGAAATGTAAACTCTGTTTCCTTCTCCACTGATGCTGCTGGAAAATTTTAGCATTTCTTCTATTTATTAGAACGGATTAGTTGAGTTGGAAAATTTCAGCTCAAAGTTTGTCAGAAAACATTGGAGTGGTCCTGTATAGTTTCGTTCATTACAATAATGACCACAATTCAAACATACTTCATGGGATGCAAAGCATCTTGGCATTCCTCACTGTTGTGGACAGCACTTTGAACATGCTACTTCTTTCTTTCTGTCTGTCTACAGCAAAAACTTTCTAAAATGTGGTAGATCAGTGGTGCTGTGACTAATGAAAATATTAAAAGGCTGGTGTGGTAACCTTAGTTCAACAAATACTGAATTGTACTTTCCTGTTTAAAACCAGCATCTGTGCTAACACGTAATTCCACGTCAAAGGCACTGGGTGGCACTCTAGCATAATGTCTCAAATTGAAGATAAAGGCAAGCACTTAAATTAAACTAAGAATAATTTGTGCGTTGTTATTCTTCACATTTCATAGAATGTTTACAGTAAAAAAGTGACTATTCTGCCTGTCTTGTCAGAGTTGGAACTCTGTAGGAGCAACTTAGTCCCATATCCACCTTGCAATTTTTTTCTCCTTCAGATAATTATCAAATTCTCTTTTGAAACCCATGTTTATTGCGCATTCCGATCCTAACCAGCTTTGATTCTTTTACTATTTACTATAAATCTGTTCACTAGTCCTTGACTCTGCTGTCAGTGCTAACTGTCCCTATCTTTTCAGTCCAGACCCCTCATGGTTGTGGAGCACCTTGAACAAATCTCAACATTCTTTTTCCCTGAAGAGCAGTCCCAACTTTTCCATTACATCTACGTAGCTGGAGGCCAACATTCTTGGAGCTATTCTCTTAAGACTTTTCTTTAATCTCCGTGGTTTAGATTTTTGTGATTGTATGAAATGTGGAATTCGCGTCATTATCAGTTTGCCCTGACAAGTGCAAGATGAAAAGCTACAATAGCATGTCTCTCATTTCAGCAATGTTCGAGTTTTTACTCCAGGACCCGATCAAGTGTATCCCAGGATGTTGTGGTAAGTTAGGGAAGAAACTGTGGGGCCCCTAGCAGAGATATTCATATCATCTACATCCACGGGCGAGGTGCAGGAGGACTGGAGGGTGGCTAATGCTGTGCCTTTATTTAAGGAAGGCTGTAAGGAGAAGCCTGGGAACTAGTGAGTCTGACATGATGCTTAGTAAATTGTTCGAGGGGATTCTGAGAGACAGGATTTTTCTGCATTTGGAGCACCAAGGCCTGATTAGGATGGTCAACATGCAAGGGAAATCATGTCTCACAAACTTGGTTTGAGCATTTTTGAGGTTGTAACCAAAAAGATTGATTAGGGCAGGGCAGTAGACGTTATCTATATGGACTTCAGTAAAGCCTTTGACAAAGTTCCTCCTGATGGACTAATTAGTAAAGTCAGATCACATGGGATTCAGGGAAAGCTTGCCAACTTGATAAAAACTTGGCTTGACAGTAGGAGACAGACATTGGTGGTGGAGGGTTGTTTCTCGACGTGGAGGCCTGTGACCAGCGGTGTTCCGCAGGGATTGGTGCCGGGTTCATTTTTGTTTGTCATTTATGTAAAGGATCTGGATGAGAATTTAGGAGGCATGGTTAGTAAGTTTGCAGATGACACCAAAATTGGTGGGGTAGTGGACAGTGAAGAAGTTTATCTAAGATTACAAAGAGATCTTGATCAATGGGCTGAGGGGTGGCTGATGGAGTTTAATTTGGACACACGAAGCTCTTGCATTTGGTAAAACAAACAAGGGTAGGACTTAGTACAGTAAATGGTAGGGACCTGGGTAGTGTTGGCAAACAGATCAAGGGGATTCAGTTACATAGTTCTTTGGAAGTTGCATCACAGGTAGACAGGGTGGTTAAGAAGGCGTTCAGTGTGCTTGCCGTCATTGGTCAGACATTTGAGTATAGGAATTGGGACTTCATGTTGAGGTTGTACAGGATGTTGGTGAGGCCACTTTGAGTACTGTCTATAGTTCCGGTCGTCCTGCAATATGAAGGATATTATTAAATTGGAGAGAGTTCGGAAAAGATATACCAGGATGTTGCCAGGACTGGAGGATTTGAGTTATAAGGAGAGGATAAATAGGCTGGGACTTTGTTCATTGGATGTAGGAGGTTATACAAGTTTATAAAATCATGATGGGCATAGATAAAGTGAAGAGCAATGATCTTTCCCCTCGGGTGCGGGAGTTCAAAGCTGGGGGCATTTTTTAAGGTGAGAGGAGAAAGATTTAAGAGAGACCTGAGGAGTAATCTTTTCACACAGACGATGGTTCATATGTGGAATGAACTGTGAGAGCAAGTTGTGGATGCAGGTACAGTTACCACATTGAAAAGACATTTGAATTAGTACATCAATAATAAAGGTTTAGAGGGATATGGGCCAAATGCGGTCAAGTGGGACTAGTTTAAGTTTGGGAAACTTGGTCAACATGGACAAGTTGGACCAAGGGGTCCGTTTCCATGTTGTATGACTCTATGACAAATGGTTGCTTTTGAATATAGTTTTGTATTTTCCTGGACCTGATGTTTATGCTGGAAACTAGGTCACTAGTTTTGAACAGATGTTGGGAACAAAGCAAATTTAAGAGGCCTGGATTTTCGTCTGCCGTAGGTCAAGTTAAAGTTATTAACAGTGAAAACAAAAATTCCCACAACTGAAAAATAGTCTTCAAATTTACCCACCCTCTTTCCAGGCAAGGGTCTCACATACCCAATCACGAGTGGTAAACCAAATTTAAAATGATGATCAATATACAGCAAGAAAGAAACTGGATGATTTCTCTCCTGGCTTGGAGAAGTATATTCCACGGCTAGGCCTGAAGAACGAGGTCCGTACTTGTGGGCAGCAGTGAGGAGATGGCTAATGGCCCTACAGGAGAGAATAAACTCATAGTGGCCCCCTTTTCATCTCTTATAAAAGAAGGCAGGCTTGCCTCATGTACTTTTGTTTTTAAAAGAAATATTTTGAACAATATTGTCAATTTAGTGCTATTCCCTCTTCTATTTTATCATTGTAGTACCACTCATTTTTTTAAAACAAACTGGAAAATTCATTTACTTGCAGAAGTAACGTCAGAACAACTGGAGGTGCTCAGACCACATGACTAGATATTTCCTGAACTTTTAGTATTCTAAATAGGTACGTGCCTCCTCACCTGTCTTGATTAAGATCTACCACAGCAATATCATATCCAAAAGAGGACGCCAACCCTTCACCATCCAGAACATGTTCAGTCATTAGGTTTCTTGTCCGTTCCTCTATCTTTAGGAAAACAACTGCTCCAGCATGGTTGGCTCTTGGTGCACCTGATACAAAGGTCAATGTGTCCTTCGATGTGATTCCCTTGCCCGAGTCCAGAGAAAAGCCTGACACAAAACAATAGGATCAGACTGCATACTTAATCAAATAAACAGCCATAGTTAAATCGATAAAGTAAATACCTTACAAAAAGCAAGTGTTTGGATTAGATTCAGAGGAGTTTCAGAGGTTAATATTTGATTCCTGATCAGACTGGGAAAGAAACTGGGCTTGACATCTACGAATAACCGTACAAGTGCTACCTTTTACTCAGGAGTACATACAAACAGTGTTATATGTGCTCACCCCCAGCATCTCAATGTATCTATTTACTTGCGTCTGTCAGCACAAATTTTTTCTAATACAGTTTTATTATGGATTTAGAAACTAAGCACAGCGTGAGATTTGCACCCTATATTGTAGGGTCACAAAGGGGAGGATTAATGGTTAATTATAGAAATTCCTCCAATGTGAATTGCAGATACACAAAATCTTAACAGCACAGGAGACTATTTATCCATGAATGAGCTACCAATTCGCCCTAGGTGCCTGCCCTCTCTCCAGATCCTTTGTATTGCCTTTTGTTAAAAAAGTATCTATCCCTTTCTCTTATAAAATTATTAATACCTACCTAAATAGCTGTTAGCAGGGACAGGTATCAATTTTTCGTCACGTCTGCTTTCATCACCCACTTCATAGGGTCCATCAAAGTCAATCTCATCAATATTTTTGCTTTCTTCGACGTGTACTATTCCTGAGGGAACAAACAGTTAAGTGGCATAATTAGCATCTTTCTGCAGAACTGGAAGCCTCACATTGCCATCCTATCCCAAGGTACAAAAATGAGATCAACAATTCCACTCTATCTACAGTTACAATTATTTTGGTCACACGATTAAAGGTTTTAAATATCCGTTAAGTTGTTTATGTAGTTAGATAGCTTTCCAAATTCCAAGAAGAAAATTAATCATGTGCAATCAATGGAAGCACTGTACAATGCGATTACACCCCATATCCCAATTCTTTCACAACTTAACTACAATAACAATTAGATTTTTCACTTTTAGATAGTGGTATGAATTGACAAATGGATAGGAACTACATTTTTCATCTACTTTGACAATGATATTGGGAACTATACATCTGCATGTTAATGTTCAACAACTTTTAGTAAAACGTATACCAAGATAATGTTTTGCCAAAGCCGCTGCCTTTCGTCTTGCACTCATCAGGACAAGACAAAAAAACTTTGGCAAAAAAAAAGGTCTTCTTTCAGCAACACTTAAACAAACATGGCTTCCAAATCCCATTCCTGAAGCAGATTTTTAGTCCCTAAATTATATACACAAAATACTGAACGTGTGAGTGAGCTCCTACTACAGGATTGCTTTGCCTCTGCTACAATATCTGCACTTAATAAAACGTAGATATTATCACCCATGAGGAAAGCTTTTCACACATACTTGCCTGAACATGGGGCCTGAAGGAACAGGAGAGCCTATCCCCATATCTAATTGAAGATATACGCTCAGATAAATTGCCTGTAAACGATCATCTGTTAAACTTTCAGCTGGTCCTATCAAACTGCCTGATTTATCTAAAAAGTAGCATAGGATTCTGGTTTTATTATTGAATCTTAAAATGGCTACAGCAGAGAAGGTGCTATTTACCCTGTGAAGTCCGACATCTTCGACATCTCCCTCCTACAAGCTGAAGTCCCCACCTGTTTCAAGAAGACCACTATCATGCCTGTACCCAAGAAAGCGCACACAGTGTGCCTTAATAACTCTGCCCAGTGGCTCAGACCTCAATCATGAAATGCTTCGAGAGGGTGGTTATGGCCCTCTGCAACTGGATCCTCAGCTTTCTGACCCACCAAACGCAATCAGTGAGGATAGGTAACTGCACCTCCTCCACAATAACACTCAACACTACAGCCCCCCAAAGATGCATCCTCAGGTCCCTACTGTACTCCCTGTACACCTACAACGGTGTTGCCAAATTCCAAATGAATGCCATCTACAAGTTCACTGACAACACCAACGTAGTCGGACAGATATCTAACAATGACGAGTCAAAATACAGAAGGAAGATACAGGGATTGGTGATGTGGTTCAATGAAAACAATCTGTATCTCAACATGGGAAAAACTAAAGAACTGATCATTGACTTCTGAAAGAAAGGAGGAGAACACGCCTCCATCTACATCAACAGAACTGAGGCTAAGGTTGAGAGGATGAAGAGGGTCAAGTTCCTCAGAGTCACTTTAACCGACAACCTGTCCTGACTTCCCACGTAGATGCAACAATCAAGAAGGCACACCAACGCCTCTTCTTTTCTCAGGTGGCTCAGGAAATTTGGCATGTCCACAAGGTCCCTCACCAACTTCTACAGGTGCACCATTGAAAACATACTATCCAGGTGCATACTGGCCTGGTATGGCAGCTGCTCTGCCCAGGACCATAAGAAACTACAGAAAGTGGCGTGCACAGCCCAGACCATCACGGAAACCAACCTTCCATCCGTGGACTCCACTTACATGACTCGCTGCCTCAGAAAGGCTTCCAACATCAAAGACCCAACCCGCCCAAGTAATGATCTCCTACAACTGCTTCTGTCAGGCAGAAGATACAGAAGCCCAAACACATGCATGAGCAGGTTCAGGAACAGCTTCTACCTGGTCATTATTAGGCTGATGAGTGGATTTTCTGGACTCAAGTAATGCTCTCTGACTGAGTATTTTTGGTCTGTACACCCTTGCTTACTCTGATCTGCTTGTTCTGCTCATAAACAAAGCTTTTCACTGCACTTTGGTATACGTGACAATAAATCAATCAATCAAGTCCACGCTTGGGCTCTGAAAGAGTTACTCAGTTAGACCCATTCCCTTGCCTTTACTAAATCACTTCAATTTATTATCCAATTCCCCTTTGAAAGTCCCAATTGAATTTGCCTTTGTCACATCTCTGGATAGTACACTCCCGATCCCACATACCTGCCGTATTTCAAAAAAAGCTTTCCTTCATGTTGCCTCTAGTTCTTTTGTCAATCATCTTAAATGCAGAAATACTATTCAACAGGGATGGGGAGCTTACCCAGTACCATGAGCCCATGAAACTTCCCTTTAGGTTCATCACAGTGATATGCAACATCTGGAACTTGCCAGCATTGCAAATTGGATATATTCAGTTGCATCTGGTGTATCCAGATTACAAATTCCCCACCATCTCAACACACCCCGCCTTCCCCAGACCCAGAATGTAGTGCAAATCTATGAAACTTTTCTTGCCATGCTATCTACAGTTTTTAATGGCTAATTCCCAACATCTGTATCATCTTAAAACAAAATGAAGGAAAATTTACATTTTTTTAAAAAATTACAAGTTACCTTTCCAGTTGTAAGCACCTGGTGCTCCATATACAAAATAATTCTCTTCCTTGGTGAAAGCACTAGCTACACCTTGCTGACAAATACCAAATTTTTCATGACCCCGAAGTCGCCCAACACAAAGTTTCACATTTTTATCAGTTTCATTTTCGCGGAAAACGAGATCCTCGCTCAAAATATAGCATTGTCCAGTCACATCACGAGCCTCGTCTGGTTTATTCACATATCGCCTTAGCTCATATCGATGAGCACAAACCTGAAATTAATAAAATATAATCTGTTTTTAGTACCAGGCATTACCTGATATTAGCAATTTCCTTTTTGTTAATCTGGTTAGCCCACCACTAAATAACATTCTGTTCCAGGCTAAACTATTTAAATATTTTTCTTGTCCTAATCTTGTTACATGACAACATCAAGAGTTAAATGTTTCACAAACATACCATAAGCAAAAAAAGAGAATTTGAGGTAAAGTCAGTACAGAAATCTTCCTCAAGTGTCTTCTGTTCACTTCAGAAAAAGTAAGGGATGATGCCTAGACTGGAATTACACTGGACACCTGTTCTCCGAACTCGGATTCTATTACGGCCTCCCAGCTGAAAGGCTCTGGGGTAAAATGGTAAGTGGGCAAATTACTATGTAGTTAGCACACTTTCTCCATGCTGACCGGAAGCTTATATATTTTACAACGTACCATATAGAGAAAGAGTTCAAAAAACCTACCATGACCTTTCCACCTGGTCCCTGACTTTTCACAGAAACACCCATCCATTGATTTTCTTTACTCTCCTGTGTCAAGTCAGCTACAAGTAAGTGAAAATATATTGATCAGGACGCAAATACATTGAAGATTTTCATTAACCATTTTTAATATATGACAAGAAGCAGCTCAGTACAATTCCCCCAGCTCTGTCTTTGTTTCTTGCAGAAAACAAAGGTTAGAGAGAGCAGACCGTGAGAGTGTCACTCCCCAGTGGAATCTCACAACGGTCGTTAATGATTCTAGCTTTAAAACTGCTTCACATAAAAAACAAATGGTTGGCTAATATCCATTTAATGCACTTGCTTTTAATACAATAGAAGTTACAAAGGTGAGAAAAGTAATTTACAGAACATAATAGTATTAAAGAAGTAAATAGATCTCTATCTGGTTGTCAGTAAATTACTGCAAATGTTGGAAATCAGAAATAAAAACAGAAAACAGCAAGTCTGGCAGCATTTGTGAGGGGAGAGTTAACTTTTCAAATCCAGTATGACGCTTTTTTGAAACTGGAGTCATACTAGACTAAACATTAACTTGGTTTCTATGTTTGTTTATTTCAGATCTTTGCCCCAATAGAAATTGCAAGACATCTGGATATAAATTGTCCCATTGGGAACACCAGCATGGGTTCATAAAGGGTAGGTCATGTTTAACTAATTTGGTGGAATTCTTTGAGGACATTGCCTGCATGGTGGACAATGGGAAACCAGTGGATGTAGTGTATCTGGATTTCCAGAAGGCATTTGACAAGGTGCCACACCAAAGGCTGCTACACAAGATAAAGTTGCACGGTATTACAGGTAATGTATTGGCATGGTTAGAGGATTAGTTGACCAGTAGAAGGCAAAGAGTAGGGGTAAATGGGTGTTTTTCTGGTTGGCAGTCAGTGGCTAGTGGTGTGCCTCAGGGATCAGTGTTGGGACCTCAATTGTTTACGATTTACATAGATGATTTGGAGTTGGGGACTAAGTGCGGTGTGTCAAAATTTGCAGATGACACAAAGGTGAGTGGTACAGCAAAGTGTGCAGAAGACACTGAACGTCTGCAGAGGGATATAGATAGTCTAAGTGAGTGGGCAAAGGTCTGGCAGATGGAGTACAATGTTGATAAGTGTGAGGTCATCCATTTTGGTAGGAATAACAGCAAAATGGACTATGTTTTAAACGGTAAAAAATTGCAGCACGCTGCTGTGCAGAGGGACTTGGGTGTCCTTGTGCATGAATCGCTGAAGGTGGGATTGCAGGTACAGCAGGTAATTAAAAAGGCAAATGGAATATTGTCTGTCATTACCAGAGGGATGGAGTTTAAAAACAGGGAGGCTATGCTGCAGCTGTATAGGGCCCTGGTGAGGCCACACCTGGAGTACTGTGTGCAGTTTTGGTCTCCTTACTTGGGAAGAGATATGCTGGCATTGGACGGGGTGCAGAGGAGATTCACTCGGTTGATTCCAGAGTTGAGAGGGTTGGATTATGAGGAGACACTGAGTAGGCTGGGATTATACTCATTGGAATTCAGAAGAATAAGGGGAGATCTTATAGAAACATATAAGATTATGAAGGGAATAGATAAAGTGGAGGCAGGGAGGTTGTTTCCGCTAGCAGGTGAAACTAGGACTAGAGGGCATAGCCTCAAAATAAAAGGAAGCAGATGTAGGACTGAGGTCAGGAGGAACTTCTTCACCCAAAGGGTTGTGAATCTGTGGAATTCCCTGCCCAGTGAAGAGGTTGAAGCTACCTCACTGAATGTTTTTAAGGCAAGGCTAGATAAATTTTTGAAAGGTAAAAGGAATTAAGGGTTATGGTGAGTGGGCAGGTAAGTGGGGCTGAGTCTCAAAGATCAGCCACGATCTTATTAAATGGCGGGGCAGGCTTGAGGGGCCAGATGGCCTACTCCTGCTCCTAGTTCTTATGTTCTTATGTAACTTCTGGGACACAGGAAAGCAGAGATTGATATAAAAACAGAAATTGCTGGAAAAACTCAGGAGGTCTGGCAGCATCTGTGGAGAGACAGAAGCAGGGTTAATGTTTTGAGTTCAAAGGCTCTTCTCCAGAACTGTGGACTTGGAATTGCTAATCCCATTTCTCTTTCCACCAATTTTCTTTGCTTTATTTTAGGATTTCCAGCACTCATGGTATTTTGTTTTTATTCAGCTGATACTGATAATACTCTAGTGCCAGAAGTACGAATGAAATAAGAAAGATAGCTAGAAAAGAATAAATGATATTCAAAACCCAGTAATAGTCAATATTGAGAATGCTGTAGTTAGCTACTGAGGAATATGTCTGTACACACTGAAGGCATAGTATATGCACAGATGGATTGCAGATAGATATGTATGCCAGGAAGAATTCTGAAGCATATAAATTGACGGCAAACATTATCTTCAGACCTACTGGCAAAATTGTGATGCAATATGTTAGAGACTGCTCGATAAGATAATCCTTGACCTCTCAGTCCTTGCAAACTGCTGCTCGATTTCTAAATTCCCTTTTCTCTCCTGAGTACTTGATCATGTCACTTCCTCCCAAATCCATGCCCATGTTTTGCATCCAATCACAGATTGCATCTCTCCCATGCTGGCTGCTCCAGCTCCTCCAATCATTGCCCCCTCTCTTTTACCCTTGCCCATTATCATTTATTATTTTGTGCTGGATTATTTTAGAATTTTATTTAGATATTATATCAAAATACCAAATATATATATATAAATTATCTAAATAAAATTCTAAAATAATCCAACACAAATATTAAACGGTAATATTATTAAATGACTGCATCACCTTATGAAGTAATTAAGAGTTTGAAAAAGGAGCCACTGGAATGAAAAAATCCCGAAAGAGCTCTAAAACAAAAATTTGGCTCCCGCTCAGTAGTGCATTGGGATGACTTATATTTGTCTAGTTCCTTTAACATAAGTCTTATTGTAACCTTGTGATGCTTGATCATAACAGACAAACGTACTACCTACTGTTCTTCAATCCAAACTGAGGATCAATTTGCTCTGCCTACATGAGGTGTGAAGGGTGATAGCTATGGTAAATAAATTGCGTTTCTGCAGTACTTCTCATGGCCACTTGATATCTCCAAGTACTTTACCATAACAAGTACTGAGGTATAATCACTGTTATAATGTAAGAGGAAACATTGTTAATGGTGTAACTTAACCTGTGGCTTTATCTCCAGCTCCTCCAAGAAGCACAAAGAGGGATTTCCTTATGAATTCCCAACAAAAAGACAAAAAAGTGAAAACTGTATGTTAGTTATTACATAAAACCTAAAAATCCAAAAATTACATTAGAATGCATTCAAGTTATGAGTACCGCTGATGATGAGGGACAATGTGCAACAGGGCACATTCTCATCCATCCTGGGCCTGGAAACATGAAGAGCGAATGTCAGCTTCTACCCTGGACTGACATGATGGCTTCTCTAACCTTCTGAAGGCTACACATAAGGTGAATGACAGGTGTCTTTTTCATTGGGTGGGGATTTCAAGACTAAGGGGAAGATTTTTAAAGTAAGAGGGGAAAGATTTAAAAAAAAAGACATGAGTTGCAATTTCTTTTTCCCCTACAGAGGTTCGTGTATGGAATGAATTTCTAAAGAAAGCAGTGGATGTGGGTGCAGTTACAACATTTAAAAGACATTTGGATAAGCACATGAATAAGAAATGTTTGGAGGGATATGGGCCATATGCAGGTGGATGAGACTAGTTCAGTTTGGGTTTACGGTTGGCATGGACTGGTTGGACCAAAAGACCTGTTTTCATGCTGTATGACTCTATGACTAAATGAGTACGCTAAGAAGGTGGAGAACAGCAGCTCAAAAACAATACTTAATTTACATTCTTAACCACTGCATCATTATACACAATAACACAGGGGGTATTTCGCCCATCTTGCCTGCTGCAGTTCTTTGAAAGAGTTGTCCAATTCAGTACATTCCCTCACTTTCTCACCTTAATCCTGCCAGTCAGTTCTCTATTCATGTTTACAACTGGGATTTGGGATATTTGCCTGCAATGTGTAAAGATATGCATGCTGCCAGTAGCTATTACTCCCACTCGTGATCATGTTCAACTTGCATACCTACAAATTTTGAACAAAACCAGCATGCACATATTCTACACCTGATGTAAAGTGGGTAGGTAGCAAATGATATTTGCGAAAATTTTAAGAAGTCAGCATTGCAGGTTTCCACCAATACCTCCAGCCCAAATATTAACTTGACTCAAACTGATCCTGGTATAAAGCATCGGGGAATTCTGACTGTAAAAATGCCTTCGTTTTGACCAGAGAAATAAAGAATCACAGATCACAGAGAGATAACACAGTGTGGAGCTGGAGGAACACAGCAGGCCAGGCAGCATCAAAGGAGTAGGAAAGTTGACGTTTCGGGTCAGGACCCTCCTTCAGAAATTTTCACTCTACCCAACATACAAAAAACAATTATCCTTACTAACTTCAGCATGTATATAATAGCTGTGGGGTTGTGGTGAGAGAGTTCTGTAAGTCCAAGGTTCCACTTTTAGAAGAGATATTAAACTATTGTCCCTCCTCCCAGGGAGGCAGTGATGTAGAGGTAATGTTACTGGACTATTAATCCAGAACCCAGGTTAGTGTTCTGGGGACGTGGACCTGAATCCCACCTCAGCAAATGGTGAATTCAAATTCAATGGAAAAACTGTCTGGAGTAAAAATCTAGCCCAATGCCAATCATGTAGACACTGTTGATTGTTGTAAAAACCCATCTGGTTTATTAATGTTCTTCAGGGAAGGAAATCTGCTGTGCTTAATTGATCTAGCCTACATGCAAGTCCATACAGAGAGTGATGTGGTTGACTCTTAACCACTCTCTGGGCAATTAGGGATGAGTAATAAATGCTGTCCTAGTCAGCAATACCCACATCCCATAAACCAATAATAATTTGTCTTCTCAGGTAGCCAAAAAGAATTATCATTCATTTTATTATCTCTTATTACAAAGAGTAATCACAAGTACCCTAGCCAATATTTATTCCCTAAATCAAGGCAAATGAATTAGCTTGTCTAATCATGATTGTGTTTTTGAATCCCCCTCCCCAGGTCTCCAGGGTATAAAATCTTTCCAATATCATAACAGTGACTACAATACTTTCCTTGGTTCTAAAAGCCCTCTATTCTGATGTTGGGAATGGTGGTATGTTAATACAAATTACTTTTTTTTT
>JAHRHZ010000144.1:41376579-41414654 GCA_024137785.1 Ginglymostoma cirratum
ATGCTGCTTGGCCTGCTGTGTTCATCCAGCCCCACACCTTGTTATCTCTATAAGCAGATTGCTTTACAGGTGTTCTGGCTCACCAGTTCTCTAGTGTTTATTGAGCTTTGGTGTTTCACTGTGTCTGAGTACAAGGCTCAGGTAAATCGCTTTCATTTTTGTTTATACTGTGAGATTTGCTCAGTTACATATGCTGCCACTGTTTAATTTTCAATGTCGTTTACAGTCATTGAAGCTTGGAAACACGCATGATTTATTTTCAATCTCATTTAATAATTCAGAGTACTGTTGAGCTGAAACAGTTAAATGCTTCATGTAACTTCTAGGCAGGAAAGATCCAAAAGGTTATAATAATTGCAGTCAAGTGATTTGGACTGTACCAACAGATTGAAAGAAATGCATGAGAATTTAAAGTCAGTGTTTAATTATTTCCAATATTAAATTCCTCGGTTTTATTTGCGTGTAAAATCAGTTTTAAAAAAAATCATTTCATCATGGAAGAAATCTCCAAACTTTTCCATTCCTTTTTCCAAAAAAAGTCAAATTCACATTTCACTTCATTAAAGCACAAATTTAAAAAGATTAAGACTTCATTCAGAATTACAGCATGTCTAATAAACTGAATAAGCAATCTCAAGTCAATGGAACAATTAACAGTCCTGAAGATTCAGAAGCATTTTTTTCATAAGGTCCCTTAATGTCACAGTCATGGAAAGAGAAAGCTGACTGTATGCACAAAACTTCACGAACAGTACCTTTATCTGCCAATGATGTGTGGGATTGATCTGTGGATTGCTGTTTATTCCAAAACAATTGGCTATTGTTAATTTGCGTATGGTTTGTTACAATACCTGGAAAATTGTAAAATGACTTTCGGCGTGGCAAGTGGTCAAAAACATCGGCTTCAAACCAGCAGCATTTGGTCTTAGGCATTTTCACTTGATCTGTCCGTATGATTTGATTTCCTTGTTAGTGAACTTATGTTAGCATCACAACACTTACCACTGTCATCAAAAATGACACGCACACAGTCATTTTCTTCAGCTGTAATGGGGCATTTGTACAACCCTCCCGTAATACTAGCTTGTTGCTTTGGAAGTCCTTCTGCTTTTGGAGCACCAACTAGTAACCTGTTTAGAAGATTGTTTTCAAAAACAAAAGGTTAAAAAATTGAAAAAAATCCAGCAGATTATGCCAATTAAATTACTACATATAGGACAGATCAAGGCAAAGAAGTCTGGAAGGAATTAAAGAAAACAGCTTCATGTCTCCACAGCTTTGGGAGATCAGAGCTGAACATCTTCTACACTGTATCATGTTTGGGATTGGTTTCAGACATGAAACCATGTTGAAAGCATAAAATGTTGTTCACTGAAAAGCAAATGAGATCCACACATTCTGCTGTATAAATCCAGATCATCTCTTTTATTGCCACAAGGGCAACTGCAAGTTGATTCCTGTACATGCCTTAACACAAATCAAACTGTTTGCAGAGGTAAAACAAAACCATTTATCTTTCATTGGACATTGAAGATACTGCATTTGCAGAATCCACTTGCTCATTCACTTTCGTTTACATTGATGTAACACTTGATTTTTGTTTAACAAGGGGATTAAATATTTAAGTAGTTTTTAAATTTCCAAACCAAAACTGAAGTATGCAGCTCAGCACTGGTATGAGTTCAATGTAAAGTAAGCAGATCATTTTAATGGGCTTCCAGAACTCAGTTTCACTAAGGCTCAGACGCACATTCAATGAGAATCAAACTGCAAGTCAATGTTACCAAGTTGGCTACAGCCCTATAAAGCATGTTTCTGCTCATTAATACACTTTAAGTATTCAGCTTTAATGAAAATGTACGATACAGTAGAAGTTCAGCATGCCCTAACGCAGGAGAAGTCCCTTTGCCATCCCCATCCACCTTCTTTCCTGAGTCTGGCCCTGGGGTCATTGGAATGACCTTCGTGGTCCAAAACCTCCAGCTAGAGCATGACCTCAAAGTGGCTGCCAAGAGCTGATGCAAAAATCCTCAGAATCTGACTGCAGCTAAAATCTTTAATTGTGTCTTTCTACCCATTGCTGTGGAAAACCATTCAGCAGTCAGAATATTCCATTTATCATTGCCCCATGCAATCCCAAACTCCAAAATGATTGACAGAAGTGTGTTACTTTTAAAATAGAACATGGATGACTTCTACGTTCTTTCCCTTCCCCGCAATTTTGACTGTAATGTAATGTTGTTACATATTGAAATGTTTTCTTGCTGATGTGCAACCACAATGATGTACACATTTTTCTTGTGAAAAGTTGTACTGAAATAAATAACTGACAAACAGATGCTAATGCTTCGTTCAACAACTGAACAAGAAAAGCAAAAAGGATTCTCACTAGATCACTTGTGCGTGGATAGATTCCATAAATGCCAGCATGAACAACGATATCAACATTTAGTAAAAATGCCTTCCCTCCCCCTTTATCTTTTAAAGAATACAATTACTTGCTTTCATTTCATGAAATTAAGCATGGTGTCAAGCAATTGCCACAGGCCATTATTAAATGTGCATGACGTTTCTGAAACCATCAGTCATGAACTTGAACAAAGGATAAATGATTGATGGAAAGCTTGTAAACTTCTGAAAAGGAAACAAACAAAAGAACCTTTCAGCAGCCAATACATGAGGGTTAGCAGAACTGCATTAGCAGAACTGCATAACAATGGCAAGACGAATGAAAGCTCCCAAATTCAAACTCCTCTCAAATGTTGCTTCTCCTTCCCTCCCAGTGTGGTTTAATAATAGTCACAAGTCTGTTTTAGAATTAAAAATAAGTATACCAATGAAAAAAAGGCACAGCTGTGACATACATTTCTGGGACAGACACATTTCCGTTTTAAACTAGCTCAAAACTAGAACATATCTACATTTAGGATCGAACAAAGAAGGACAAGCACAAATGAATCCCACAATAAGGCTCAAAGTTTAAAAAGTAAATACCATCACAGCAATTAGATGAAATAGCAAATGCTGGAAACACTCAGAGAGAGTTAACGTTTCAGGTTGATGACCCTTTATCCGATTTTGGATGTTAACACAAGATATTTTGGATATTGATAACACAGTGTGGAGCTGGAGGAACACAGCAGGCCAGGCAGCATCAAAGGAACAGGAAAGTTGACATTTTGGGTCAGGACCCTTCTTCATTTCAGTCATTTCTGAAGGGTCACAACCCAAAACGTCAACTTTCCTGCTCCTCTGATGCTGCCTGGCCTGCTGCGCTCCTCCAGCTCCATGTTGTGTTATCTCTGACTCTAGCATCTGCAGTTCTTACTATCTCTGATATTTTGGGTGTTGTTGTAACTCAACCAAACTTTTTCAGTCTGCCAGGATATTCTCAAACAAGATAAAGGTAATAATAGATAGCTTACAAGGCTTACCGTGCTATGTTTTATTGCCGAAATGATTAGCAGGATTAGAAGGGAGCCATTATGTAGAATGGGATTGAGAGACATACATGGGTTATTTGCCAATAGGCAAACTTAAATTCAACCCTGAATGGTTAGGCTCAAATTATCACTCCAGGGATGAATATGCAGAATCAACAAATTTCCAGACTCCAGAGAACTGACTTGGGAGATGGAATTTTGATCCAGGTGGATGGGTGCTTACTAAAGTCAGGGCCACCACCCATGGAAATATTGTGGAGACAGTCACAGGGGTTTCTATGTGTCAATGTAGCTTGTTTAAAACACCTGACTGCAACTCATCCCCATGGCCCATTATGGCCCCCACTGTGATGACTGTAAGTGTAAAAGTAGTCAAGCAGCATTAATATTATGACAGCCTCAGGCTTATGTCAAAAAACAGCAATTGAAATTGTAAGCATTTTTCAAGAGCAGGGGGTTTAAATAACCCACTTACATTTGTGATTCTTCTGACACTATACATTGGTTTCGTAATTTCCAGTTTTCTCATACTAGCCACCTCATACTAGACTCCAAAGGTTAACACTGTTTTTCTCTCCACAAATGCTGCCAAAAATTGTGGGTGCTAGATACAGGGACCGGGCTTCCAGATTCATGGCTTTGGCACCATTTTGACTGAGGCATGGAGCTTTTCCGTCTCAGTGAAAATTTGGTCCATAGAAGTTCAATATAGACTTCAAGAATTATATATCTCATCTCTCTGCCAGGCATCCTGCAAGCCTGTCATCTGTTAACATTAGACTTTAGCATTACCTCTCATCATCAAAATCACTCCAACATGCACCAAATCGCAGATTCTACAATTTTCCCCATCCCAAAAAAGAGTCTGAATAATTCTGCCCATTATTTGATTTAGATTACCTATTAATCATTCCACTCCTGATCACTCTTTGACTATTTAAAAATATATTACCTCTCTGCTTGTTTGCGTTTTTTTCTCCTTTCAATTCTCTCCCTTTCTGTCTTGTTATTGTACATTTTTGTAACATTTCTCAGTTAGAAGCATAACCCAACATGAAGAATTGACTTGTCATCTCAGTCCACAAATCCTAAACTAGCTTGTGCTTTGGTTTTGAAACTTTTTTTGGTTTTGAAACTTTTTTTGGTTTTGTTTCAGATTTCCATTGCACTGTTCATGCTGTATTGTATAATCGGGCTATTTCAAGAAAGCACAATAGGAACAATGTTACAAGAGATGGATACTGTGTATCTTTAAATATAAATGGTAATTTTTTTTAATTGATTTTTTTCAACCTAACAATTAATATCAGAATCCTTGATTGTCTACTAGTAGCCATTAAAGCACAGCAGGTTGTATATTTGTTCACTGGTCTGTACTGCATTCACTAATCTAAACCAGAGCGGGGGATTCACTAATGTCTTCCAGTTGTACATCTTTGAAGAATAAACATGAGAAAAGAAAAGAACAACTGATATACAATGCAGAACAGATGGAACATAACACGTACCATCCTGTCATACTATGAAACCCATACTTCATCACTTCTATTGCCTTCCCATGAAAAGTCATACAAGTTCCTAGGAGATTCTTATAGATGACACACACTGCTGCTACCATACAACATTGGTACAGGGATTTAATTTATGGTGTGTATGGGGTGTTTATCAAGCAAGTTGCTTTGTCCTGGATGGTGTGGAATGAATATATGTTGAACAAAAATCAAAAAGGCATTTGGAAACTTTCTCCCCAATCCTAATAGTAATCAAGCAATACACAGAACACAGTGTCAATAAGGGAACCAACTTCAGTGGCTCAGTGGTTAGCACTGCTGCCCCATAGCGCCAGGGACCCAGGTTTGATTCCAGCATGGCGTTTGCATGTTATCCCTGTGTCTGAATGGGTTTCCTTTGCGTGTTTCAGTTTCCTCCCACAGTCCAAAGATGTGTAGGTTAGGAGAATTAGCCATGAGAAATGCAGGGTTTCGGAGTTGGAGTTGGGGTTGGGGGTGGGATGCTATTCTAATGGCCTGCTTCCATACTGTAGGGATTCTATGGTTCTTCTATGAACTCATGCATCTTCAATAAGCAAAATGCCAGTCAACAGAATCAGTGGGAATCAGGGTGAAATCTTTCTGCTGGTTGTAGTCATACCTAGTTCAAAGAAAGATGGCTGTGATTATGGAGGTCAAACTTTGTAGGAGTTCCTCAGGATACTGTGCTAGGGTCAACCATCTCCAGTTTCTTCAGTATTGACCTTCGCTCAATAGAAAAAAAGTGGGGATTTTCATTACGCCATCAGCAATGATCAGCATCATTCACCACTCCCCACATGTATTCAGGTAGCCCATGTTCATATGCAGAAAGAGCTGGACAACATCCAGGCTTGGGCAATAAGCAGCAAGTAACATTTGTGCCACAGAAGTGTTGGAATATCACCATCTCCAACAAAACAGAAGAACTTAACCACTCCTTTTGATGTTGAATGACATTACCATTGCTGAATTCCCAACTCTCATTCTGGGGGTTTCCACTGACCAGAACCTGAACCGGACTGGCCATATAAATACCACAGTTATCACAGCAGGTCACAGGACATTCTACAAGGAGTAACTCACCTGTTGCCTCCTCAGTGCTTATCATCTACAAGGCACAAATTAGGAGTGCAATGGAATACTCTCCATTGCCTGGGTGCAGCTGCAATAATACTCAAGAGGCTTCACACCACCCAGTACAAAGTAACCTGCCTGACTGACACCACATCCACCACTTGCAATATTCAATGCCTCCACAACATTGTACAGGAGCAGCAGTGTACAAGATGCACTGCAGTAACTCACCAAGACTCCTTTAAAACCATCTTCCCCACTCAAAAACCACCAGGAAGGACAAAGGCAGTGGATACGTGGGAACACCACCACCTGCAAGCTCCCCTCAAAGCCACCAACCATCCTGATTTGGAACTATAATCGTCATTCATTCACTGTCACTGGGGCAAAATAATAGAACTCCCGTCCTAACAGTACTGAGTGTCCCTATACTTCAAGGCTTGCAGTAGTTTAAGAAGGCAGCTCACCATTACCTTCACCAAAGCAATTAGGGATGGGCAATAAATACTGGCCTAGCCAGTGGTACGCATATCCCATGAATGAATGAAAAGAATGACAACAACCATTTCAACCTCACTCTTAGCTTTTTAAATATTTGTTCATGGAATGTGCATGTCACTGCCTCAGCTAGCACTTATTGACCTCCCTTACTGCTCTCCTCACTTGACCTCTGCTGCTACATTGTCAGACTGTTTGACTAAATAGTGGGAAGATTGAAGCCAGCCCTTGACTTGTACTAAGTCCCAGTCACTAGTCACTCCTGTGTTTAGTGACCTATCAAAGAAAGTCTTGATTTTAGAATTCATCCTAGTTTTCAAATCCTTCAAAGGTCTTATCATTTCCTATCTCCATAATCTCCTCCAGCCCTGAGCATCCCCAATATTAATCACCCTACATTTAATGGCTACACCTTCATCTGCCTAGGTTCTAAGCTCTGGAATTCCTTTCCTTTACCTCTCCAGTTTGTTTTCCTCTTTTAAGAACCTTATTGAAGTCATGCTCTGTCGATGCTTTTGGCCATCTAACATAATTATATGGCAGAGTCAGATTTAGTTTTAAAATGTTCCTCTGCATTGGTCTTGGAGCATTTATTAAGCTAAAAAGGTACTATTTAGCAGGAGGATGTTTTTAAGTAGCCACTTTCACTCAACTCTCTTGGACATACTTGAAGTGAATCCAAAGCTCACTAAATCTGCTCACAACAAATTCCAGAGATTGCTGACCTTATGAAAACACATACCTATTATCTAATCTATTTCTATGATTTCAAAGTTTGTACTGACATTCCACAATCTTCCCTAAATGATCTGACTTAAACAGCTGATCCTCTTGTAATGCAGGTGGATTCTTACCTTGTTTTAAAAGTTCTCAAATCAATTCTCCTCAAGATCTACATTCTTCTAAAAATTTCAGCCTTAGGTGTCCTTGCCTGCTAAGTGCAATCTTTGAACTTTTTCCAAAGCCCTTATCGCCTCATTATGAGTGGATAAAACTTTCTATATCTGGCTTCATACAGACAGAGTATTCAAATGTCCTAACAGTACATCCTATGATGTAATGTTCTTACAGTCTCCTTGCAGTAGTAGTCATGGATCTCCATTAACAAGTGTACTAAAAGACTTCTGGTCCTTCTCATAAACTGCAGGAAACCTGCATGGTGCCTTATGTATGTTAAGCGCTAAACCAAGTGCTTTTCGTTCCTCCATTTCTTGCACAGATGATCCACTCACTGTTGGAGAAAGTAGGACATTCAATGGCAAGTCTTTTACAACAGGAGTGTCTTTTCAATAGCGCTATCGGAAAGTTATTTCACACCCAATCCCCACTCCAGCCCCAGAAAAATGACTACTGTTTCCATTATAATGCAACAGAGGTATAAGTGGAGCAAGTCAGAGCCATAAGCCTCTACTCATCATATGACAGAGGAACATCCAGATAATTCAACCATTAGGCCTGGAAAAGGGTGGCTAAGCAGAATAAATGCAGCATATTTTCAAGGACATGACTGAATTGGTAAAACAAAAATATTAAGGCCAAGAGAAAAGTGTTTCTATCTTTTTCACTGAATGATGTCTTGCAACAAAGCAATTATGATTCCTTTGCAGTGCTGTTCCTCTAGGTCCCATTTCACAATATGACATTATACTACACTGCCACCTACATACAACAACCATCAAATAACCCATGCAGGGTGTTACCAAACAGTGATAGCCAGCCACATAATAGATATTTTTGTGGATGATAAAACATATTGTCAAAAAGAGGTATGGAGCGCAATAAAAAAAAAGCAAGGACACATGACAGCCAGAGAGATAGAGAAAATTCCAGCTTCAGACCTCAGTAGCTGAATGCAAAAAGTTACATACTTACCCCTTGTGCCAGTTCAGGGAACAGCAAACTATATCCCACATTTTATAGGAGTTGGAATGCATTGCAAGTTTTTGCTGACTGTTTTCACACCGGGGACCCGTTTTTGCACAAAAGTATGTCCCTCTGTTCTCTGCAACCTGTTGAGTCTCACGCTCAGTAGGTAAATTATCTAAAGCTGTCATATACATTTCAGTCATTTCTTTCAAGTATCATATGTTAATTCCCTTCCATGCCTCTTACAAATCAATCCAATGAGAAATAGAAAATAGTTTAAAAAGAAACGCCAAACAAGAGGAAATGTGACGGCAACATCAAAGCCTTCACTCCAATGAAAGGTGCCATGGATAATAACAAGCAGGTGATGTGAGGCTGGAATGAGGAGGCTGGAGGAGAAGCCAGATGTTCAGATGTTGCTTTGGTCTCAATCTAAGAATCCAATTCTTCACTGCATTGCCAGTTTCTGACAATGACATAAACGGGCAGTATGCAACAAGCCTCTACTCCTTTTCCTAGGTCTTCAGGTTACTCGGGCCCCACAAGCATCAGTCCAAGGAAGAAAACTCTCCTGAAGCAGTACCATCTCAAAGACAGGTATCCCGTCTGATAACGGACATGGTCATTAATAGAACAGAGGCAGAATCTCAGGGTAAGCAGCCCAATAGGGAGCAGTTCAGGTAGTAGCTCCGCTGTGGAAGAAAAGAAAGTCACGGGGGTTGACATCTGGGTGAGAATTTTACATCATGGCATTACTGCAAAGTGTTAAAAAATGAGATAATTTGGAATAATCTGTGCAAAGGGGTTTTAGGAGTAACTGCTGTTGTACTTGTCACTTGACATTACAACACATTCGGTTTTTGGTTGGAACTATTTTGCTGGGAAGTAAGAAGGACTGAAAGAGACATTGTTTAAGATTGTTATTCTCGTAGTGTGGCAGGAGTAGTTCATGTGGAACACTGATCAAGGAACTACTAATATATAGCTTTGGCTCTTCTGTGCTGTTTCCTTTGGAGAATGCCTTATCAAGTGACAGGGGATGCTGGTTGCATCGATTTTTCCTATTGCATGTTAACTTGATGCACAACACAACCAAATGGTCTTGATGAGGGACACCCATTGTATTTCAGCAAATTGTCGATCTCCTTTGTAAAATCATTGTTTTACCACTGGTAATAGTCTCTTGATAATAATCTTGTAGACCTCTGGCTTCTGTTATTGTATTACATTACAACACGTGAGCATTTCATAGAAACACTGCCAGTTAGAGGTGATGAGGTTACCACTAGCCACCAGATGACTGGGTGAAAGGGCAATGGAAGACAGACGAAAATGACTGGAGGCTCGCACGAAGTCATTAAGGCAGCTGATCCTGCTGGTGATAAGCTCGGTGTTACAGAAGTAAAAGCCTTTATGATTCACGAAGGCTGCTGCCTTTACGGCATAGATCTGATTACAATAGTCATCTGATCACTGATACTCTATAATGTACTTTGGGGAAATCCCACAAGATGTGGGAAGTTCAAGTTCCTTTTCTGCTGGTTTCCAAATGACTGGCTTTAGCAAACAGAACAACAGCTACCTTAATGCAGGCATGGACCACATATCAACTGACATTCCCTGTTGTGGACTGAATGATTAATTTCATACAGGCAATGAAACAACTCTTTAAAATTGGAAATAATTATTTTAAATTTGCAGGTTTATAAATCACATTGATCTGTTAATAAAATACATTTATTAACTTACGCGTCCACATCCATCATAAGGCCATGATCTGAATAATGTCTGAGAAATTTTTACAGGTCAATGAAGGTCATCGTTAAATGTTTACGTGCAAGAATTCAAGCTGTGGGACTATTCCCGAAGGCAATGTAAGACGTTCTCAATTATTAAAAACAAGCTTCACTTAACTTCAAAATCACCCATCTCAGTTCAATCCAACAATAAGGATTAGCTCAATTGATGTTTCCCAGCATGTTATGTTTCATAATTACAAGTACAGATGACACATTTTCTTCCAAGTGCCATTTTATTTTGTTCACAAAACTGTAATAGTCTCTGACTATTTCTCATCAGCAATGTGGTTTTCTCACGAAAGACGTCTTTTTATTGAAGAACATCTTCCAGTTACCATACTTATCTATAATTATGTTGAGTTACAATACCTAAAAATCATTGGCAAAAATTAGTGGCAGAACTAACTATATTAGAAACCTTTAAAGCAACCAATATTTTAAAACAGTTGAAGTAACCGGAGATATGTTAGGCTTGATCAGTAGCCAGAGATCCTTACTGGAGGTACACATTTACAGCATATGACATTTTTTTGCCCACTCAACTACCCTTTGCATATATATCTTTATATGAATGTGTCTTCAATTTGCCTTTCTAGCCAATGTTTGGTCAGAATGCCTAAATCACTGAACAGCGTGTATGTGTGGATTTCAAATAACAGTTGATCCAAGCAATTCACAAAGCAGAGTGTTAAATCAGACTCACCACTGTGTTACTATAGCTCTTCAACCCATTTCATTTCATCCAATCCAGTGTAACCTTGAATGATGACAGTTTCTTTTTTGATCATCTCAAGTGGTGAGTTACACAGCCTTACAACTTTGTGTAGAAATTCCTGCTGCCATTTATTCTAGAACTGATTACCCTTAATCTTTCTTAAATTCACAATTCTTAGAACTGTCGATTTAATGTGATCCCAGTACCTCTTGCAGTAGCCTAGTTACAGTCTCAAAGTTTAACACAGGCTCAATATTATCTCCTGGCTTTATTAGCTGAGCTTCCCTTACACTCCCCTGAATGTGTACCCCCAATTCTCACTGCTCAATATCATCAATTCCGATCCAAAGCATAACTACCATGATTATATACTTTACCAAATTACATTGTCAGACTTTTTGACATTAGATATAAAGTGACTACTGTAATTCATTCACTCATCTTATCAATATCACTTTTGTATGTGTCAGCTGAGGACAAGTTTGGGTGGTAACATTGACCTTATTGGACAAATAATCCAAAATGTTTAGTACACAGGAAAAGCACAGACATGTCCATGAGGTACTGCAAGCTGCTAATATCCATTGTTCTGTACCTCGGTGATCCACAGTTAGGGCACTGAGACATTATGGAGAAGAAGAATTCTATACCACTACTTCGCCATCAATGCAAAATACTTTCAATTTATCAACATATTAATATACCAATATAAATCCACAGGCAGCGCCTGACCTGACTCTAGAGTGAAGCAGTAGAAGGTTCCATGTGCTAGGAAGGCAGTTTCCAACAATGCAGGGTTCTAAGGATAATTCAAATATAGTGTAAAACTGGACTCATTGGATTTCTTATATCACTTATTAAACCTCCATGGGGTTAGTTTGAAATGCTTAGACAGAATGGATAATGGCATGCACAAGATCCAGGTATTTTTAATCAACCTGTCCAGGGATGTTATGATACACCTCTGGAGAAGATGGGACTCAAACCTGGGTCTCTTGGCTCTGAGGCAGGGACACTACCACTACACCACAAGAGCCCTCACCCATATGATCTAAACAATTCTATTGTAACTGGCATACCTGTGAACCCACCACACACTGCTAGATGTGGTATTAATGCAATATCGCAGACACTGCAGCCTGTCATCTCTGGTATTAATGCAGCATTGGCCAGAGACTTGGATAATCATCTGACATTTTTTTACCTACTCAACTACCCTTTGCATATATCTTTATATAAATGTGTCTTCAATTTGCCTTTCTAGCCAATGTTTGGTCAGAATGTCTAAAATCACTGAACAGCGAGTATGTGTGGATTTCAAATAACAGGTATCCCCTCCTCCCCTGAAATGACAGAACAACCTTTCAACATTCGCTGTGTGAGCACATGGAGAGGACCACCATTTTTGCAAGGCTTGTCAGCGTAGCAGTCACCTACAAAGCTTCCAGCAGGGAAATAAGCAAGAAAGCAAACTTATGTATATTCCAGAGCTTGTAACTCCTTCGAGGTGAAGTGCTTTACTTTATCTAGATGAAAAGCCACCTTATCATCACATTGACCAATAATTTGCCAAGGGACGCTAATTGAGTGGAATGCAAGAAAGTCAATAAAACAGAAGATTTTTTTAAAAAGAGTGTGAAATCTAGGATGGACTGCTAAACCAACACCAACTGCCTGCAGTATGTGGACATGCAAACATTTCTGTTCCATCTCAGTATTTTACCGGGCAGCCGACATAGCAGGAAAAATGTGCAGCTCTAAGCACTCATTTCTAAATCATGGATGTTCTGTCAACCTGAATAATATCCTTGCAATTTTTGGAGCAACAGATTATGCTGGAAAGCTGTGGTATTAAAAATACACAACTGATTTAGGGACCATTTAAAATGCAGGGTGGGACTGGGATCCAGAAGATCTGCCCACATTTCCAACACACACAGTATTTGAGGGGTTTGGATAATATATGTAGAACGGTCAAATTGTCAGGTTAATTAAAACCCTTGCCCTATAAAATTTTGAAAACAATACATCTGCCTATGCTTCTTCTTACAATCATGGTGAAAATGGATTATCAATATCCAACTTTCATCACCTAACTTTAATACCAGAGACCTTCATAAACTAGCGACTTTTTAAAAGGACAAATGCATTGTGTGATGTCTCACAATCCAGACCTCAATACGTATTTTCAGAGACATCCTGACGATATAATAGCATGTAACCTGAGAATAATATTGTCTCATACTCAGTCTTATATGGGACCACTTGAAGCATGGCATGCTATTGAAAGCTGGCTGCTCTGTTGGAGCCAAAAACTTGATACTAACCCAGACGTTAGGTGTTTGAAAAATGTAATGTTTGCACATAATGATAAACATTTGTTTGAATCTTCCTGCCACAGTATGCTCATCTAGTTTAGGTTTAGATTTACCTATTTATTTGTCACATGTACTAAGTATATATTTTTTTCCTTTATTCTTTTAATGGGATGAGGACATCACTGGCTAGGCAGCATTTATTACCCAGCCCTAATTGCCCAGAGGGCAGTTAGGAGTCAACCACATTGCTGTGGGTCTGGAGTCACATGTAGGCCAGACCAGGTAAGGATGGCAGTTACCTTCCCTAAAGGGCATTAGTGAACCAGATGGGTTTTTCCCCAACAATCAGCAATGGATGCATGGTCATCATTATATTCTTAATTCTAGATATTTTTATTGAATTCAAATTCCACCATCTGCCATGGCAGGATTTGAACCCAGGACTCCAGAACATTAGCTGGGTCTCTGGATTAATTGTCCAGCGATAATACCACTAGGCCATCGCCTCCCTTTAGAAAGTACATAAGTACATAGGAATAAATAATTACAGCAAAAAGTGCACAAAGTCACCATTCACTGGCACCCACTTGGTTACAAAAACCAGAATTAAAAATATTTTAACAGAGCCAAAAAGTAAGCAAGAGAAAAAGAAAAGCCCAGATCTGAGTCTCACCTCCACACAAAGGCACAGGAGCTGCTCCAATCACTAGGATATCCAGGAGGCTGCCGCAGCTGCTGCTGCCATGTGAAAGGCCCACTCACCCTGCCCCCTGCTGCCCCCTCACCGGCCCCGCTCACACTGCCCAATGCTGCCCCCTCACCGGCCCCGCTCTCATTGCTGCTCCCTCACCGGCCCCGCTCTCACTGCTGCTCCCTCACCAGCCCCACTCTCACTGCCCACTGCTGCCCCCTCACCGGCCCCACTCACACTGCCCACTGATGCCCACTGCTGCCCCCTCACCAGCCCCGCTCTCATTGCTGCTCCCTCACCGGCCCCGCTCTCACTGCTGCTCCCTCACCGGCCCCGCTCTCACTGCTGCCCCCTCACCGGCCCCGCTCTCACTGCCCACTGCTGCCCCTCACCGGCCCCACTCTCACTGCTGCCCCCTCACCGTCCCCGCTGTCACCACCCACTGCTGCCCCCTCACCGGCCCTGCTCTCACCGCCCACTGCTGCCCCCTCACCAGCCCCACTCTCACCACCCATTGATGCTCTCCCACTTGCCCCGCTATAGTATTGGTGAATGAGCCTGGCCACGTGGTCGATGTCTCAGTAGGGGAGCAGCTTGGGAACAGTGATCACAATTCAGTAAACTTTAAGGTACTGATGGATAATGAAAAGTGTAGTTGTCGGGTGAAGGTGGTAAATCGGTGGAAGGCTAATTACAACAAAATTAGGCAGGAACTGAAGAATGTAGATTGGAGGAAGATGTTTGAGGGCAAATCAACATATGGTATGTGGGTGGCTTTCAAATGTAAGTTGCTGGGAACTCAGGACCAGCACGTTCCTTTAAGGATAAAGGATATGTATGGCAAGTTTTGGGCACCTTGGATAATGACAGATATTGTGAGCCTAATCAAAAAGAAAAAGGAAGCATTTATCAAGGCTTGGAGGCTGGGAACACACGAAGCAAGGGTGGAATACGAAAGAAACTTAAGCAAGGAGTCAGAAAGGCTAAAAGGGGTCATGAAAAATCATTGGCCAATAGGATTAAGGAAAATCCCAAGGCTTTTTATACATATAAAAAGAGCAAGGGGGTAGCCAGGCAGAGGGTTGGCCCACTCAAGGACAGGGAATTTATGTGTGGAGTCAGAGGAAATGGGCAAGGTATAAAATGAGTACTTTGCGTCAGTATTCAGCATAGAGAAGGACTTGGTGGATGATGAGTCTGAGGAAGGGTGTGTAGATAGTTTGGGTCATGTTGAGGTCAAAAGGAGGAGGTATTAGGGGTCTTGAAAAACATGAAGGTAGACTAGTCCCCAGGGCCTGATGGAATATACCCCAGAATACTGAGAGAGGCAAGGGAGGAAATTACTGTGGCCATGAGGGAAATCTTTGTATCCTCACTGGCTACAGGGGAGGTCCCAGAGGACTGGAGAATAGCCACTGTTGTTCCCTTGTTTAAGAAGGGTTGCAAGGATAATCCAGATAATTACAGGCCGGTGAGCCTTACGTCAGTGGTAGGGAAATTACTGGAGAGGATTCTTCGAGACAGGATTTACTCCCACTTGGAAATCAGTGGGTATATTAGCAAGAGGCAACATGGTTTTGTGAAGGGGAGGTCGTGTCTCACTAACTTGTGTGAGTTTTTTGAGGAAGTGACGAAGGTGATCAATGAGGATAGGGCAGTGGATATTGTCTACAAGGACTTCAGTAAGGCCTTTGACAAGGTCCCTCATGGCAGGCTGTAATAGAAGGTAAAGTCACACAGGGTCAGAGGTGAGCTTGCAAGATGGATAAAAAAACTGGCTCGGTCATAGAAGACAGAGGGTAGCAGTGGAAGGGTGCGTTTCTGAATGGAGCGTTGTGACTAGTGACGTTCCTCAGGGACCAGTGTTGGGACCTTTGCTGTTTGTAATATGTATAAATGATTTGGAGGAGAATGTAACCTGGTCTGATTAGTAAGTTTGCCAATGACACAAAGGTTGGTGGAACTGCGGATAGCAATGAGGATCATCAAAGGATACAGCTGGATAGAGATCGGTTGGTGACTTGGGCAGTGAGATGGCAGATGGAGTTTAATCTGGAAAAATGTGAGGTAATGCATTTTGGAAGGTTTTATCCATTTGGAAAATATACAGTAAATGGCAGAACCCTTAAGACTACTGACAGGCAGAGGGATCTGGGTGTACAGGTACACAGGTCACTGAAAGTGGCGACACAGGTGGAAAAGGTAGTCAACTAGACATACAGCATGCTTACCTTCAACAGCTGGGGCATTGAGTTTAAAAATTGGCAGGTAATGTTGCAGCAGTATAGAACCTTAGTTAGGCCCCATTTGGAATATTGTGTTCAATTCTGGTCACCACACTACCAGAAGACTTTGGAGAGGGTACAGGAAAGATTTACCAGGATGTTGCCTGGCATGGTAGGCATTAGCTACGAGTAGAGGTTGGAGAAACTTGGGTTGTTCTCACTGGGATGATGGAGGTTGAGGGGCGACCTGATAAAGGTCTACAAGATTATGAAGGGCATGGGCAGACTGGACAGTCAGCAGCTTTTTCCCAGGGTGGAAGAGTCAGTTACCAGGAGCCATGGGTTTAAAGTGCGAAGGGCAGGGTTTGAACGTGATGTATGAGGCAATTTTTTTTACACAGAGGGTGGTGGGTGCCTGGAACTCACTGCCAGGGGAGGTAATGGAAGCTGGTACTATTGTGACCTTTAAGGGAGTCTTGACAAATACATGAATAGAATGGGAATAGAGGGATATGGTCCCTGGAAGGGTAGGGGGTTTTAGTTGTGACGGGCAGCATGTTGGTGCAGGCTTGGAGGGCTGAAGGGCCTGTTCCTGTACCGTAATTTTCTTTGTTCTTTGTTGTTCTTTGTTTTTGCCAACAGAGCAGACACATGAAAAAAATTAGATATGTAAGCAAGAAGACTGGCAGACACTGTCTCTGCCTGTTCCTCTCGCTCAACCTCAAGGTCAGTGAAAAAGCAATTTGGACTAACAGCTGCTCACCAAGAATTCAAGACCTACCGACTTCACTGCTGCTGAAAAAACATTACAACAGTTTAAAAAATTGGGATTCGAGTTTAAAATCTAACACCTCAAGCTGTAAATTGTAATTACCGTAACCTTCTTGTCTATATAGCCACCACCTCAACTTATATTAAGCGTATTCCCTGTGTTTGTGTGTAAGATACATGTCATAGAATCATAGAAATCCTGCAGTGCAGAAAGTAACCACTCTGTCCATCGGGTTTTACCGACCCTTGAAAGAGCATCTCATCCAAACCCACTCCCCACCCTATCCCCACATTTCCCACAGCTAATCCGCCTAGCCTGTGCATCTCTGGACACTACAGGGAAATTTAGCACGGCCAGTCCACCTAGCCTGCACTTCTTTGGGCTGTGGGAAGAAACTGGAGTACCCAAAGGAAACCCAAACAGACACGAGGGAGAACAATGCAAAACTCCACATTTGAGGCTATGTAACTAACGTAGCCAAATTACATGAAAGAAAAAACTTCTTTCTTTCTCTGAAGAAAAGTTAGAATTGGCTCTTTCATTTTAATGTAGTTAAGAAAATTTAATTGAAGTGTGAAAAAATATTTGCTGCATCTGACTGAGGAGGGTTTAAAAAAAAGATGGAAGCCTCCCCACCTGGTCATCCCAAAACCAGCCCAGCTCATCTCCACCTCCCTAACCGGTTTTTCCTCTCACCCCAAGCCACACCCCCATCTCCTATCTGCTAACATCATCCCGCCCCCTTGACCTGTCCGTCCTCCCTGGACTGACCTATCTCCTCCCTACCCCCCCACCTACACTCATCTTTACTGGCTCCATCCCCGCCTCTTCGACTTGTCTGCCTCCTCTCCACCTATCCTCTCCTCTATCCATCCTCTATCCGCCTCCCCCTCTCTCCCTATTTATTTCAGAACCCTCTTCCCCCTCCCCCATTTCTGATGAAGGGTTTAGGCCCAAAACGTCGAGTTTTCCTGCTCCTATGATGCTGCTTGACCTGCTGTGCTCATCCAGCCCCATGCTTGTTATCTCGGATTCTCCAGCATCTGCAGTACCTTTTATCTCTGATACCAATATGAGACATTTTTTTTAAAAAAACTGGTTTCAGCAGTTTCATTAGATTGCTGCTCAGATGACCCTCAGGGCTATCATTGTACCATTATTACTGCTCGACTGGTTCTACATTTGTTAAGAGGCTCAGGCTGGTGAAAGAAGTGTCTGTAAGTGTACAGTTTGATTGACAGCACAAGAGGCTATTAAGGGATTAGCTGTCTTCGAATACAAGAGATTCGGTATTTGAGGGAATTTAAATATATTGAATGAATGAGTTTTTTTAAAATAGAGTAAAGTTGTAAAAATGCTTAAAACTCTATTTTGTTTCATCTCAGGATGGCTCCTGTCAGTTGCCCTGAGGGAGATGGGGGGTCGTGTATGTGTTGCTGTGAACCAGCACTAAGTTAGCATTGGGTTTATAAAAAGTGACTGGAGATGGGGAGAGGGCATGAGCTGGATGGAGGTTATGAAAGGCAATTGGAATTGGTGAGGGTGACATGTTGGCATGAGATAGTGTGAAAAGATCATTGAGTTAAGCGAGGGCGAGGACGTGAGGAATATAGCTAAAGGGCCTAATATTGAACAAAACTGGGATGAAATCCTAAAAGAACCAAGATGGGCCTTTTAACAAGCCTGCCTTCACATTTGGCAGTGCCTATGCTAGCCTCTGAACTGTTTCTAGATGAAGTGGGGCCAGACACCAGCTTGCATCTGCACCCCCAGAACAAAATACTCACTCCTTTTGAGGCACTTTGTCCCCTGCCCCCACCCAAGAGGCAGGTGCTGTAAAATACTCTAAATCCTGCTTTCCACCTCAAACATGAATCAAAGATTCTCTACAGTGTGGAAAGAGGCCATTTGGCCCATTGAGTCTGCAGCGATCCTCAGAAGAGCATCCCACCCAGACCCTATATCAGTAACCCCACATTTACCATGGCTAATCTACCTAGCCTGCACATCTTTTGGTTGAGAGGGAAATCCGGAGCACCCAGCAGAAACCCATGCAAAGTCAGGGAGAACGTGCAAACTCCATACGCACAGTCACCCAAGGATTGGAATCGAACCTGGATTTCTAGACTGGAAAGTTCTTCCATCCATTTATATATTTTTAAAATGGACTTTTGTAGCATAAATCATGAATCTTTTACAACTTCTACAGACACTAAGCTAATATAATGATCAATTTTGAGAGCCGAGGTTCCTGACACACAGTCTGCATATAAAAATAGCACACAGTCAGAGCACTTCAAACAAAGTAGCACTTCAAACAAATCAAACACTACCAACAAAACATCAATGTTTAAAACAAACAACTTTTTTTATTATTGATATTACACTTAAAGGTAATGTGAATTTTATGTTGAGGGAGGGGTGATAGCCAGGCAATCCACATGGAGTGCAATCAATGGGGAAGTCATTTGCAATGGACAAGTGCATGAAAAGTAATATTTGTCAGTTTATAGCAACTTTAAAAGATTTAAGTTTCACACACCAGAAAAGTAAAAGATGAACACAATTTATCGCTGCAAACACAAAGTAGTTATGGTATTTAATGCTCACTAAATGTTGTTGCTTTTTGTCTACCAGAAGAGAAAGCATGTAAAAACTAATCATAACATGGCCAGCAGCTGGCTCTGCTCTGTTTACAGTGTCTCCACTAGGTCTTGTGCTTTTCTCCAAAGGGTTTAACTTGCTCTTTTATTTAACCACTGCACCTCAGCTTGCTGAAGGCAATCCATAAAAGTCCTTTTGTACTTGCCAATTATACTGCAGGAGTGGGGCTCACAACTGAATCCACACCATCCTACTAAAGCTCTTTGTGCTGTTTTCCTGGTTAAATGGCCTAATGTTGCTGTTTCCAAATTTTGCTTTTCAAGTTAACCCATAGGAAAGTCCACACTGCACATTATTTTAAACATAAGAGGTAAGTAGTGGTAAGACCCCGCTGCAATTTGCAAAATCCTTAAGGGGAAGGAAAGGTGTGTCTGTACTGCCAATACAAAAAGATCCAAAAGCTGGTAAGTTTTGATTTTACCCTCATCTACGCTCTAATCTAAATGTTTATACCTGGTAAAGACATTCTTCTGAATATTTAAACAGGATAAATGCTTGTTATACATTTGTACTGCTATTAATGTGATGCTTCAAATTCAGCATGTGTCTTCTCCTCACTGAGCTAATAGACCACATTAATGCATTTCAGAGAAAATACAGTTAATGTGACGTGCTGTATGCACAAACTGCAATTTCAATGTTTGATTAATGGAATGTATATTATTTACCTTAAAGGAGTGATCACTACACTTGAGGTCTATAAAAGTCACTTGTGATTTTTTTTAAAATGAGCACACTCAAATTAAACATCTTAACCTCTCCATCACAAATTGTATTGCAAAACAGCTGAAGAAAACAGGTTCCCAATGGAAACGGACGTGATATGCTGAGCAGATTCTATAATCAACATTGTTTTGTAAAAAAAAAGTTACATTTGCAACCTTCCCTAAATCATTGCTGCTTAGAAGAGGAATGAGCCAGTTTAGGGGTGGGGAGGGTACATAATGCTGCTGCAAACAAATGACATTCATAAAGAATGACATGGTAAAAGGCTGTTGTGAAATTATGAATTATACTTCTGTCATCTTTACATTTAGCCTAAAACAGTGATAGAATTGATACTGATAGAATTCTGAACATAAAGCAATATTAAGCAGAATACAATGCCCACTTACAACCATCCTCAGCAGATTTAGGTCAATCCTGGACTGATGTGAGAATTCTTCTTTTTAGGCAGTCCCACAAGATCAAGGGGCACTTTCTTCGACGCGAGCTGTGGGTCCTGAGGAGACCACATAGTCCAATACTGGATCCACACACCCTATCACAGGGAGAATGGCTGGTGTTTGATAAGGCCATGGGTAGGATTCTCATGTTTCCACACACTACCTCCACTATTTGCGCCAGACCTCCATCTGGGCCTGATGGGGAAGCTCAAGATGGAGTGATGGCAGTGAGAGATGAGCAGCGCTAATGCAGCAAGTTAAACTGGGTGCATTTGCATCCAGGGCGTTAACACGGATGGGACAGCATTACACTCAGATTAAGGAAAAAATGTCTGGCTATTGTCTTTGTCTATGGGCATTTTCAACAATGCCTACCTAGAAGAGACAACCACAAATATTTTCTTCAAGAAAGCAGAGAACAAGGTAGGACTGATAAATTAAACTGCATGTATTTGAATCCAAGTGGTCTAACAGGCAAGGCAGATGAACTCAGGCCATGGTTGGGAACATGGGACTGGGCTATCATAGAAATTACAGAGACGTGGCACAGGGATGGTCAGGGCTGGCAGCTTAATGTTCCCTGGTATAGATGCTATAGGAAGGACAGAAAGGTGGGGTCAAGAGAGGAGGAGGAGTGGCGTTTTTGATTAGAGATTACATTACGGCTGTGCTTAGGGAGGATATTCCTGGGAATACATCCAGGGAAGTTATTTGGGTGGAACTGTGAAATAAGAAAGGGATGATCACCTTACTGGCATTGTACTATTGACCCCCCAATAGTCAGCGGGAAGTTGAGAAACAAATTTGTAAGGAGAGCTCTGTTATCTACAAGAATAATAGGGTGATTGTGGGAGGGGATTTTAACTTTACATACAAAGACTGGGACTGCCACAGTGTTAAGGGCTTGGGTGGAGAGGAATTTGTTAAGGATGTACAAGAAAACGTTCTGATTCAGTATGTGGATGTACCTACAAGAGAAGAAGCAAAACTTGACCTACTCTTGGGAAATAAGGCAGGACAGGTGACTGAGGTGTCAGTGTGGGAGCACTTTGGGGCCAGTGACCATAATTCTATTAGTTTTAAAATACTAACGGAAAAGGATAGACCGATCTAAAAGTTAAAAGTTTTTAAATTGGAAGAAAGCCAATTCTGACAGCATTTGGCAAGAACTTTCAAAAGTTGATTGGCGGTGAATGTTCACAGGTAAAGCGATGGCTGGAAAATGGGAAGCCATCAAAAATGAGATAACGAGAGTCCAGGGACAATATATTCCTGTCTGGGTAAAGAGCAAGGCTGGCAGGTGTAAGGAATGCTGGATGATAGAGAAATTGAGGTTTTGGTCAAGAAAAAGAAGGAAGCATGTGGCAGGTATAGACAACAGAGATGGGATTAATCCTTAGAAGAGTACAAAGGTAGAAGTATAGTTAAGTGGGAAATCAGGAGGGCAAAAGGGGGGCTTGAGATAACCTTAGCAAATAGGGTTAAGGAGAATCCAAAGGGATTTTATAAATACATTAAGGACAAAAGGGTAACTAGGGAGAGAATAGGGCCCCTTAAAGATCAGCAAGGCCACCTGTGTATGGAACCGCAGGAGATGGGGCAAGATACAACTATTTTGCATCAGTGTTTACTGTGGAGAAGGATATGGAAGACATAGAACACGGGGAAATAAATAGCAACATCTTGAAAAATGTCCATGTTACAGGGGAGTGGTGCTGGACGTCTTAAAATGCATAAAGGTGGATAAATCGCCAAGACCTGATCAGGTGTACCCTAGAACTTTGTGGGAAGCTAGGGAAGTGACTGCTGGGCCCCCTTGCTGAGATATTTCTGGGTAAATAGGCAAGGTATTTTCCCCAGGGTGGGGGAGTCCAAAACTAGAGGGCATAGGATAAAGGTGAGGGGGGAAAAGATTTACAAGGGACCTAACAGACAACTTTTTCACACAGAGGGTTCTGCGTGTATGGAATGAGCTGCCAGAGGAAGTGGTGGAGGCTGATATGATTATTTAAAAGACATCTGGATGGGTATATGAATAGGAAGGGTTTAGAGGGATATGGGCCAAATGCTGGAAAATGGGACTAGATTAACCTAGGATATCTGGCTGGCATGGTTGAATAGGACTGAAGGGTCTGTTTCCATGCTGTACATCACTATGACTCTATGTCACTATCTGCTCCAAACATCTTCTAAGAATGTCATTCCAGTTACAGAGCCACCCTCAGGCGACTGTGTGGAAATTGCACGTTCTCCCCATGTCTGCGTGAGTTTCCTCCGGGTGCTCTAGTTTCCTCCCATAGTCCAAAGATGTGCAAAGTAGGTGGATTGGCCATGCTAAATTATCCATAGTATCCAGGGATGTTCAGATTAGGTGGATTAGCCATAGGGAATGCAGCGTTACAGGGATAGAGTAGGAGATGGGGCTTGGTGGAATGCTTTTCGGAGGGTCAGTGTGGCCAAATGACCTGCTTCCACGCTGCAGGAATTCTATAATTCTAAGATTTTGAGCAGTCTTGGGGTAAGAGAGTCTCATGAATCAGCAGGAATATTGCATATTTTCAAGAGGGCTTTGAGGACATCCTTAAAGTGTTTTGTTTATCATCCTGATAACCTCTTGCTGCGACGAAACCTGAATATGGAGCTTATTTTCAAAGTCTTGTTTCAGGCATCTATGTAGCCCACCCAACATAGCCGATTGACTGTAACCCAGTGCCTTAAAGCTCAAGATGTTAGCCTCAGAGGACACTAACATTGGAGCATTTGTCAGTGGATTTGCAGGATTCTGCAGGGGGAATCACTAACAATAGTTCTTATCTGGTTTCAAACGCCTGCTATACATTGCATCAGAGAAATGAACATACAGAAAGACACATACCAACATTACTTAATGGACCATGAACTTGGTTCTGGGTTTCAAAGTCTGTCATTCAACACTTCTTCTCAAAAGGAGAAAGGCTGCACCAACACACTGGAGGTGACAATGATAAAATTCAATGATAAAATTCAATGTCTCCCCTTATTAAAAGAAGGCACCCACAGCAAGAAAATTGTTGTCTAGTGGCTCATCATGGATCTTGATAGACAGTGAACAGTGTTGCTTGATGGGAGCAGGCTGGAAAAGCGCCTTTTCTTCCACATACTTAGCCTAAGGGCCATTCTCTCACATGCCTTCACAAATATTAACAGCTAACAGGTAACCACTATCCATTAGTAATACACAGTCTACAAAACAATTCTCAAGGAACGTGCCTGATTATGTTCAAGATGTGTAATGTCAGCAATATCCTGACAACAATTGCACAATTGAAGTTTTGTAACCAATAATTTCACAGTTGGCTAGTTATGAAAGTTAATTGCTTAGACAACTAATCTCTTTGTGCTATTAGAATAATAGCTAAACATTTTGAGATTTGAAAGGGAAAACAATCAAGATATTTAAAGGCACCATTGATGGACAAGTGATGTGAGGGCTACAGCCATATAAAGAGAGGTAACCATCTTGACTTTATCCAGACCAAGAATACTGCTCTGCCTGACTTAAAATTCAGCAAAGCTAACCAAAGCCTTATCTTCCAGCAGAAGTTCTGTTTTGAATCTAAAATATGTGGGTGGAGTATGTGGGAAGGGGAGGTTTAATTATACTTGTGCAAGTACAGAATTCACTTTCACTTAAGATTAAGAAATCTGTATGACCACCTCCCGAGTGCAGCAGAAATTTAACCGGGGATAGACTACATACAGCCACTATACAAAACTGAGCAATTCATCACTTTTGATAAATCAAGGACACTGTGACCAATTTTACTGAAACATGTGTTCAATGTCAAGGAGACAGATCAATTTTCTCACACCAGACTTCGAATTTAGCCCAATTTACATCTAAGAGATTACTCAGCAGCTTGCACTCAAGTATCTTTATCTAATATTTTAAAAACTTTAGATCCCACCAACAATTTGGGGGATGACAGTGGCATAGTGATAATGTCACTAGACCAATAATCTAGATACCCCACTCTGATGCCCTGGAGACATGGGTATAAATGCCACAGCAGCCACTGCTGAAAATCCAATGAATAATAAAAGCTAGTCTCAGTAATTGAGACCATGGCAACATTGATCGTTGAAAAAACCTGCTCACTAACAAACCTTTAGTGCAGGAAATCAGGCCGACATGACTCCAGACCAATAGCAATGTGGCTTACTCTTAATTGCCCTCTGAAATGGCCCAGTGAGCTACTCAGTTCAAGGCCAGTTAGGGATGGATAACAAAATACTGGCCTTGTCCATGATTCCCACATCCCATGAAAGAATTAAAAAAAACTTTAGCCAAAAACAGTGTAACGGAGCAAAATTAGGCTTTGCTCACTTTTCCACTGACAATTCTTGCCTCAATCCAGATATTTTTCTTGCTAATGAGGAAGATATGGGTGGTCTGACAAAGCCAGCATTAATTATCCACCCTTGACTGTTCTCAGCAAGGTTCTGGTTAGCCACATGTTGAGCTTCTGCAGTCCATGTGATATAGTTAACTGTCGATGCTGCTTTAAAAGGGAGTTCCGACCCAGCAACAAATGAACAGCAATATATTTCTAAGTCACCTCCTGTAACGTCACTTCCACATAGTGGTATCTCCATATATTTGCCATCCTAATCCTAAGTGGTAGAAGTCACCAGTTTGGTAGATGTTATCATTGTTTTAAAGTTTTGCGAAGTTATTGTGGTGCAGTGCATCTTGTAGACGCACAGTGAACTGATGATGGAAGGAATTAATGTTTAACCCAATGGATGAATGCCAATCAGGTCACTAGCTTGGCCTGAATGGTGTTAGGTATTGTTAAAATAACATTTATCCAGCCTAGTTGGGGCATTGTATCACACTCATGACTTGCGCCTTGCAGATGTTGGATACACTTTGAGAATTCAGGAGTGTTATTCTATACACCATAGAAATTACAGATCTTCTCCTAACTATAGTATTTATGTGACTGGTCCAGTTATTTTTGTAGCCAATAATAACTCCCAATATGTTAGTGGTGGGTGTTTAGCGATCAAAATAGATTAAATGTCAAGAGGTGTTGGTTAGACTTCCTCTTGTCTGAAATGATCATTGCCTGACACGCATAGGGCATAAATATCACTAATTATCAATCCAAGTTTGAATGGTGTCCTGGTTTTGCTGGTGCAGGCACAGACTACTTAATTATATGCCGTCCTGCGAATGTAACTGAAAACTGTGCAATCAGTGAACAACCATATTTCTAAGCTTTTAGTGGAGGCAGATTCATTGATGAAACAACTGATAATATTTGAATTGAATCCATGACCTGAGAAACTCCTACAGTCATGTCCAGGGTTGAAATGACAGTCCTCAGCAAACACTCTATCTTCTCATGTTCAGCCAATGGAATTTTTGCCCAGCACCCACTGACTTCAATTTTACTAGGGTTCCTTAACATCACACCTGATTAAATGTGGTTCTCTCTCCACAGGTCTTGTTAGATTACTGAGTTTCTCTCGCATTTTCTGTTTTTATTACAGATCTCCAACATCCACGGTCAAATGTTGCCTTCCTTTCAATGACACATTTGGAGAAAGGCTGTAATAACATCTGGAGTGGAGTGGTCCCAGGGAAACCCAAACTGACAATCACTGAGCAAGTGATTAAGTAACCTAAATAAGTCATTAATTTAAATGAACAATACTTTGTGTAGTTATCAGATCACATTCTGAATTCAATGTAGATGCGAAGAACATAGTCCATTTTAATTGACTTGGAATAAAATTTTACATCTTGTGCAATAGATGTCAATGTTGAAAAAAGACTATTTCCCACTTTTTGCTTTTTCAGTCTAAGTATTATGTGCTTCTAGGCCAGTTACAGAATGAACTAAAAGACCAAAGTTTTCTTTGCATGCCTTCAACAATAAAACCAAAACCTTGACCTCAAAACTGCACTTCAGCTGCACTGGTAATAAAAACACAAAAGTCTGCAAATATTGGTTATCAGAAAAACTGAAAATTCTGCAAATACTCACAGCAACAGCTATGGAGTGAAAGACAGGTGAATGTTTCAGGTCAATGCTATCCAGCTGTAAACTCCCGCACTACTCTTCTGTTGATGCACAACTGGCTATACATTTTGGCCAGTGCAAGATCACACACATTGGGATTAAGAACACAACACCAACACAGAGTTCAACAATATTATGAGCATAAGAGGAAGATGGGGGTACAGGATGGTGATGATGCTACTGTCCAACATAAAGACACAGCCTTCATTGTAATACAGCGTGATATTTGTTTGAGTCACTGTTTTTCTGTGGGGAGTCAAGGTATGGCAGCAATGAGAATGCTCAACTAATGTTGTCTCTCCAGATGCAAGTCTTGGAACATGAATGTTCAAACAGTGCAAGACCTATAAATTGTAAGCTAACTGAATCAGATTAATATAAAAGCAGATCTGGCGGAAAATCCTAATGGTACTTAAGTCAGCCACACTTTCTGCAATTCGTGAATTATGGTTACTGAAAAGAGGAGACATGCACTACAGCCTGTGTTTACTGTTACAAGAATATTTAGTGTTAACTTTCACCTTTGATGCAGAGCTTCACACACTCACTACCTTGCATTAAGATACACCCTTTAGCATAGTAAAACATCCCAAGGCGCTTCACAGGGATGTTATGAAACAAGTTTGACACAGCCAAAGAAGGAGATATTCGGTCATCAGTTTAGTCATCAGTTCTATGAGGTGGATTTGAAAGATGGGCTAGAAGTAAGAAATGAGGCTGAGACTGAATGGTTTAGCAAAGGAAATCCTCTTGCCGGCTGTGTTGCGATTGCTATTCAGGATGCTCAGAAGGTTCTAAATTTTAAAATATACAATTAATTTTCTATTTTACAAAATAAGACCACTTCAGTAATAGGTTTAAGGCCTAAGGAATGTTTCACTTCCCAAGATCAACCATTTCTGAACCAACTATACTCAGCAGGCAAACTTACGATGAGTTCCCAGAATCTTTCTTTCTAAAGACCAAGAATATTTCCTCACCTATTTCAACGTCCTCTTTTCCAAGCATGGACTTTTTCCAGGCTTTTCAGTTCCCAATTCTAACTTCTTATCAAACTAATCTCCTTTAACAGACACACTTCTATGCCACAAACCCTTCCTGACCCAACTTTTTACCAACTACCTCTCCTTAACTTAATGTAATTCACATCATTAACAATCCCTTTGTACAGACTGTTCCTTTACACTTCAACACATTGCTACACTTTTCAAAGTTCTCCAATTACCATCATTTCCCTGTCGCCCAACTATGTTATTATCCAGCTCTATGTCTTCCTTTCCTACTCAATTGACTTCACTCTGGTGTAGTTCTGTGCACTACACCATGACCACCCTGGTTAGTCAGCCAAGACATCGTGTAGACAGCAACTACAATGTTGCTTTGTCTTTCTCAAGACGTCTGTGGCATTCAGTAGTTAAATCAGGATATGCTCCTCAATTATCTTCCAAAGTCAAGAGATCTTCACTCAGTTCAAATCACACCCTCATGTCATTACCTTGGGAGTGCCCAAAGTTCCCAGTCTCAGCCCCAGCTTCATATACCAACAAAGTTCCCCTTGCCAGCATCAACTGTAAGTAAATATCCATGTCCCAACTGAACCATACCAAGCAATTTGACACTGAATGACAGAAGAGAAGCAAATATGTTAGAACACCAAGACTTTTGCATCCTAACCAATTTATATTTTTCACCCAGAATTGAAGTTGGGAGGTCATATTGAGGCTGTACAGGACATTGTTTAGGCCAGTTTTGGAATATCACATACAATTCTGGTATAGGAATGATGTTGTGAAACTTAAAAGGGTTCAGAAAGAATATACGAGGATGTTGCCAGATGCGGAGGGTTTGAGCTGTAGGGAGAGACTCAATAGGCTGGGGCTTTTTTGCCTGGAGTGTCGGAGGCTGAGGTGACTTTATAGAGGTTTATAAAATCATGAGGGGCATGGACAGTGTAAACAGCCAAGGTCTTTTCCCAGAGTCCAGAACTAGAGGGCATAGTTTTAAGGTAAGGGGGAAAGATTTGAAAGGGACCTAATGGGCAACTTTTTTGCAGAAGGTGGTGCCGTGTATGGAATAAGCTGCCAGAGGAAGTGATGGAGGCTGGAACGATTACAACATTCAAAAGACACCTGGATGGGTACATGAATAAGAAGGGTTTAGAGGGATTTGGGCCAAATGCTGGCAAATTGGACTAGATTAATTTAGGATAGCTGGTCGGCTTGGCCAAGTCGGACCGAAGGGCCTGTTTGCATGTTATACGTCTCTATGACTCTATAACTGCTCAGAAGACCACAGAGCCATGAATAATATGTAGATGCATGTCTATTCCTGTTTGTTCACCCCAGCGGAGCGGGAGGGCGTGAAATCTGTGTTGTAGCGAGTGAAGCTATTTGCTCATTCCTCACCTCCACAAACACTGAAACCCATCCCACTCTTCTCCAAACTGCCTCGGCATTCTTCATACAATTAGGTTAGAAACCTTAATTTTATCCCACCTTACGTTCCGACTTCAATCATCCCTGTCCTTCCACTTGGTTTCTTAATACGCTGCATTCAAAACCTACACTGTTAAAATCTTCCAAAACTTCCGATATTCCTCCATTCCGGAAGCTCCTACAACCTTACATGCATGCAGACATCCCTCACTTTTCAGATTCTGGTCTGAATTGCATGTGCTCTGATCTACCCTGGGCTTGCAGAGATTTCAGATGTTTTGATTATTCTGAAATGTTTTCCCCAAACGCCACGTCTCAGCCTCGTTATCTCCTGGCTCATTTTCAAAATGCTCCTTTAAGATCTTCATTGTCGTTCTTTATCGCTTTTACCTTTGAATCACTTTGGGATAGTTTCTTTCTCCTGTTAAAAGGCAGTACGAAGATGCAACCCTTGTGAAAATGTATCAATTCCAACTACGCCAGAAACAGGACGACACTCAACGACATGTGGCTCCACAGCTAATATATATTCACTTAGTTTTTAAAAATTGCATGTACTTCGTGGAATAAATAGAATATATTGGGTTTGTCGACGATGAGCTGCTGAAGCGAAACATATTTGCTGATGACATTCTGAGACTCGGTTTTAAAGGCATGCTATTTGTCAGAGGGTCATTCATTCCAAAGGAAACAGAAAGAACATTCAGTCGTTTCTTTTGGATTTCGGTTGGGTCCCCTGTCCCATGTGTAGCCCGTTGCACCGTGGGGGGGAGGTGAGTGAGGCTCCGGGATTTCTGTGCACCATAGTAACCAGGGCCGGGCAGCAAGGGAGGAGCCGGAGAGGTGCAGCCAATGGTACCGTGAAGCACGCAGCCCTCGCCAACCCCACCCCCACACCAAACACATTCTCAAAGTTTGGATACCAAACTTGGGATCACCCGAACAATCGCTGCATTGTACTGGGCAAAAAGTCCAAGTAATTAAAACTAAGATTCCAACAACCGCAAAACTGTAAGAAAAACCTATCACATTTGCTCAGAAAACAACCTGCTTCTGCACTTTGGTTAAAGGACCCGCAGTCGAATGGGTAATAAAACTCTGATACCTTTCACTGGAGACAACTCGGGCTGTAATGTAACGCTAGCAGATTGTGATCGGATTCCCTGGAGAAGGGAACGGAGCCGACAACACTGCCCTAAATATCAGTGATCCCTGAAACTACCGCTGACCGAGTAGGCACACACACACTGCTCAATCCAAACAACCCCCGTTCCCTTTTAAGTCAGCACAGTGTGGGGCTGGAGGAACACAGCCAGTCGGGGAGCAGGAGAGTCGATGTTTCGGGTCCGGACCCTTCTTCAGAATCCTTCACTTTATAGATTCCAAACAGGATTGCTCTAAATTGAAAAGCTTTGGAATCAGCACTAAAAGAAAAGGGGGGTGGGCTGGCATAAACCAGTGGGAGTTACCGAGACAGTAGGAACTGCAGATGCAGAGCGGGGAAGCAGCGGGGTGGCCATGGGGACAACCCCCCCCCCCCTCCCCTGTTGTTATGTTGTTCCCGGTGGAAAGGGCACACATGACCTTTCTGCACCAGCCGCTGTTTCTGAACTTCCTTACGAACAGGTAGCGCGGCTGCAGCGACTTCGTGAACATTTCGCACAAAGTCCAAAACAAAAGTTCGCTGAAGCCGTTTTGGAATCACTCCTGCCGAAGCGTGCGAGAGATCTCCCGCGTTAAACCGTAACAACACAGAGGAAGAGAGATAAGGTGTAGAGCTGGATGAACACAGCACCCTAAACAACAGAGGAACTTTCTCTCCCGTTCTTCCACTTTTGACAATAGCGCCTTCTTAACAATAAATCAAATCTACAAATACTTACATTTTTTGATTTCTTGGCTTGAGCTGGTTGTGCATAGCAAGAGAAAACCCAAACAAGCTTGACGGCTTTCCGGTTTTCTTAATAAAATGTTCGGTATCCAAGTTAAAAGCTAAAGTCCATTTGTTGAGGGAAAACAAGGACAGGTAGATAAGAAACCATTGCTCCGGGGCCGCCATATCGGAAATGCCTCCTGATCTTTCGGAAAGTGCTTGCTAATGTTTTGTCTGATCTCAGGCTGTTATTTCTGAGTGGCTGCCTTGTGTTGAAGATGAGATTATAAAGTGACGGTGAACGCCTGGCCTCGCCTCACTCCGCCCCTCCCAGCCACCATCAGCCGCTCGCCGCAAGTAACCTGACCCCAGCCTGGAGCGATCGTCTCTTCACCCCACCCCGGTTCAGCCTCGGTCTCTGCCATCTACTGCAGGCGCTGCTCAAACTTGTCTAACTTCAGCAAAAACACGAGCTCTCAAACGCTCTGCTTTACAGGTATTTCAAAAACACGAACCAGCAGTCCAGTCTGCCAGCTATCACAGAGATCATGCCTTTGGAAGTTTTAACTGTTTTACTTTGCAATTTTCACAGAGGCAACTGCAGTCAGTATTGTTGTGGAAACCACTGGATTATTATTGATTACTTTATAGTAATATATACAAGTCTGTGACCTGCCGATGTATTTGTTGCAAACAGAATACTAAAGGCATTCATGCACAACTAATGAATATTCATTGGAATTTTTCAAGTACAGCCACAATAGGTGGGTAATGGAACAGATGTGGGGGAGGGGCGAGATACAATTGGGAAAGGCCGGGGCAGCATCAGAGGAGCGGGAAAGTTGACCGTTGATCGGGTCGGGACCGTTCTTCAGAATATTTTCTTCATTTTTCTGAAGAACGGTCCCGACCCTAAACGTCAACTTTCCTGCTCCTCTGATGCTGCCTGGCCTGCTGTGTTCCTCCAGCTCCACACTGTTGTCTGTGACTCCATATATCTGCAGTTCTTGCTATCTCATACGAAAACGAAATACTTTTTTTTTATTTCGTAATCTCAGAACTTTAAAGTTTGATAAAACCACCTTGCATTGAAGTGTAGTCCTTGTAATGTAGGAAATGTTGCAGTCAATTTCGATACAGCAAGCTCCTGCAGAGAGTAATGGCAAGATAATCCTTTTGTAATGTTGACTCCAGGATAATGTATAGCCAGGAAAGGAAGGATGAATACCCTGCTCTTCTATGAACTAGTGTCAAGGATCTTTTACATTCAGTTTAGAAAGCCAGCTAGTTTTGTTTTAATGTCTCATCCAAAAGTTAGCACCTGTGTCAGTCAACACTGATCCATTAGTGTATTGAGTTCCAAACCCAGATTCTGAGCTTAAATCTCCAGAGTGAGACCTGAAACCTCAATCTTGTAACTTCGGTGAAATTTTCATCCACCCAGTTACCCATAATGGATTGAGCTGCACCAAACAAAATAATTATGCCTTGATATTTTCCTGCTAGGTTTTTGGACTCTGCCTAGAATGGTTTGATCTGTCGCATTTAGTGGTGGCCCAGTGTTTCCAATTTAAATTCTCAAAAACGATATTTGATATATGACGAATATGTGCACCGTGTTGAGGCCGGTCCTTTGGATGATTGTCTGCTGATGTTTTATCCAGAGTTGTTACTTTGGCAGTTTTTCAAGTGGTAATTTGCTATTGTCTTCCACTCTCAGGGCAGGGCAAGGAGGCAGATCCCAGTACTACCTCAACCAGAACAGGAATTGATGAAGAGAGATAACAAGGTGTAGAGCTGGATGAACACAGCAGGCCAAGCAGCATCAGAGGAGCAGGCAAGCTGATGTTTCGGGCCTAGACTCTTCTTCAGAAATGGGGGAGGGGAAGGGGATTCTGAAATAAATAGGGAGAGAGGGGGAGGCGGATAGAAGATGGATAAAGGAGAAGATAGGTGGAGAGGAGACACAGGTCAGAGAGGCGGGGGTGGAGCCAGTAAGGGTGAGTGTAGCTGGGGAGTTAGGGAGGAGATAGGTCAGTCCAGGGAGGACGGACAGGTCAAGGAGGTAGGATGAGGCTAGTAGGTAGGAGATGGGGCTGGGGCTTGAGGTGGGAGGAGGGGATAGGTGGGAGGAAGGACAGGTTAGGGAGGCAGGGATGAGCTGGGCTGATTTTGGGATGCGGTAGGGGGAGGGGAGATTTTGAAGCTTGTGAAGTCCACATTGATACCATTGGGCTGCAGGGTTCCCAAGCGGAATATGAGATGCTGTTCCTGCAACCTTCGGGTAGCATCGTTGTGGCACCGCAGGAGGCCCAGGATGGACATGTCATCTAAGGAATGGGAGGGGGCATTGAAATGGTTCGCGACTGGGAGGTGCAGTTGTTTTGTTGCGAACCGAGCGTAGGTGTTCCGCAAAGTGGTCCCCAAGCCTCTGCTTGGTTTCCCCAATGTAGAGGAGGCCACATCTGGAACAGCGGATACAGTATACCACATTAGCAGATGTGCAGGTGAACATCAGCTTGATGTGGAAGGTCTTTTTGGGGCCTGGGTTGGGGGTGAGGGGGTAGGTGTGGCGGCAGGTATAGCACTCCCTGCGGTTGCAGGGAAAAGTGCCGGGTGTGGTGGGTCTGGAGGGGAGTGTGGAGCGGACAAGGGAGTCACGGAGAGAGTGGTCCCTCTGGAAAGCAGATAAGGGTGGGGAAGGAAAAATGTCTTTGATGGTGGGGTCGGATTGCAGATGGCGGAAGTGTCGGAGGATGGTGCGTTGGATCAATGAACACTAGCACCTCGACAACTGAATTAGTCAGTCCCTGTGTTAAAAGTATAAATATTAGTGACGTGAGAGGTGGTGGAGTGAAAATGTCACCAGGCGAGTAATCCAGGACCCCCGGGTAATGTTCTGAGGACATGACTTTGAATGTCACCTAAGCAGATTGTGAAATTTGAATTCAATATAGTTTGGAACTAGGAAATTGACTTAATGGCAATCACATAACCAATGTTGTAAAAATCCATCTGGTTCAATAATGTCCTTTAGGGAATGAAATCTACCATCTGTACATTGACCTTCTTAAAATTCCATTCGCAGGATGTGGGTGTCACTGACTGGCCAACTTTTACTGCCCTCTGAAATAGCCTCCCACGACACTCAGTTGTATCAAATCGCTAAAAAGTTGAAAGAAACAAATGAAACCGGATAGACCACCTGATTTTGTGCTCGGCATCAGAAATGACATCAGCAAACACAGCAGTGTCAACCTTGCAAAGTCCTCTTTAAACACATCTAGGAGCTCATGCTAAAATTTGGACAATTGTCCCATGGACAAGCAACAGTCTGACATAGTCTCACACACACAATTATATTTTGCAGATAATGTCCCAAACACCACCATCACAATCTCTGACCCATCTCGTGGCAGCACTGTGGTACACAGTTGGGAAGGAGTAACCCTGGGAGTCCTCAACATTCATTGTAGACTTAATGAAATCTCTCAGCATTAGTTCAAAGATGGGCAAGAAAACCTACTGCTCACTAGCACTACCTCCCCATACCCTCTCTACCGAGGCAAATGAATCAGTACTCCTCCATGTGGAATGAAACACTGAGAGCAGCAAAAGTACAGAATGTACTCTGTGTGGGGAATGTCAATGCTCATCGCCAAGAGTGGCTCAGTAGTATCATTAAGTGGACTGTGTCCTGAAGGACATAGCTGCTAGCTTGGGTCTGCAACAGGTGGTATTGAAATCAACAAGAGGGAAAAACAAACGCTGTTATGGATGTGTCCATCCATGAAGATCAGTAAGAGTAGTCCCTCAAGCAAATAAAAGAAAATCTCCGCACAGTTCACATGAAGAAAAAGTCCACCCTTCACAGTGAAGATACCATGCATCCTACTGTATGGCACTACCACTGTGCTAAATAGGGTGGACTTTGGACACAGCTATCAACTCTAAATTGGACAACTTTGAGGCACTGTGGATTCAGCAGCTGCAAATTATTTCAATGATAGTCTATAGTTTCATGGCCCAGCATTCCCCTGATTACTTACACCATCAATCTGGGAAATCAATGAAGAGTGTTGGACAGCATGCCAGAAGTGGCATCACACATCTCTAAAAATGAGGTATGACCTGAAGAAGCTGTAGCACAGGACAAGTTGCAAGCCAAACAGTAAAAGCAACAAGCAATAGATAGATCTCACAACCAATCGATCAGATCTAAGCTAAATAGTCCTGTCACATCCAGTCATGAATAGTGGTTGGCAATTTAAAACTCACTGGAGTAGGAGGTTATCCCTATCGCAAATTATGGGGGGGGACCACAGCACATCGGTGCAAAAGACAATGCTGAAGTATTTGTTTTCGTCCACAGCCATGAGTGCCAAGTGGATGATCACAAATGCCAGTCTTCAGCCTATTCAATTCCGTACATCGTAAGAAATAGCTGAAGGCACTGGATATGGGTCCTGAAAATATTCCAGCAATAACACTGAACATTTGTATTCCAGCACTAACAATCTCCAATTGAAGCTATTCCAGTACAACTGCATCAGTGACATCTATCCAACAATGTGGGAAATTGCCTAGGTATGTCCTGTTCCCAAAACACAGGCAAACCCCACCCAGCCAATTACCGCCCATCAGCCTACTCTCACTGATCAGCAAAGTGATGGAAGGAGTCATTGACAGTGTAGTCAAATAGCACTTGCAGAAGGAATAACCTGCTCACTGACAGTCAGTTTAGGTTCTGCCAGAGTCACTCAGCTCCTGATACCCTTGGTCCAAATATTGACAAAAGAGCTGAACTCCAAAGATGAGGTGAAACTGACTGCCCTTGACATCAGAGCAACGAATATAGCACAAGGCCCCTAGCAAAACTGGGGTCAGTGGGAATCAGGGGAGCAACTCTCTGCTGGTTGAATTTATACCTGACACAAAGGAAATTGATTGTGGTTTTTGAAGGTTAATTAAGTCAACCCTTTGATTTAACTACAGGGGATCCTCACAGTTGTGTCGGAAACCCAGATGTCTTCAACCTGTATTAATAACATTCCTTCCATCATAATGTCAGAATTAGGGATTATCACTGATGGTTGCATAATGTTCAGCATCGCTCGCTACATCTCGGATTCTGAAGCGGCCCATGTCCACAAACATCACGAACTGGACAACATTCAGGCTTGTGATCGTAAGTGGCAAGTAATATTTGTGGCACACAGCTGCCATTTAATGACTATCACCAATAAGAACAATCGGACCATTACCCCTTGAAGTTCAATGGCAATATCATTGCCGAATAACCCTCTGTTAACATCCTGGAAGTTATCATTGACCAGATACTGAATTGTATCAACCAAATAAGTACTGTAGCTATAAAAGCAGATCTGAGGCTAGGAATTCAATAGCAAGTAACTCACTTTCTGTCTCTGCAAAGCCTGTCCACCATCTACAAGGCACAACTGGATGAGTGCAGCTCTGAAAATACTTAAGAAGCTTGATTCCTACCAAAGCAAAATAGCCCAATTGATTGGCATCCCATCCACCACTATCAATATTCAGTCTCTTCACCAACCATGCACACTGGCAGCATTGTGAACCATCTACAAGATGCACTGCAATAATTCAGCAAGGCTTTTCTGACAGCACTTTCCAAACCTGCGACCTTTGTCGCAGGGGGGAGGAGCACAAGGGGAGGAGATGCATGAGTGCAAGTTCACTTGGAAGGATATCACTCTTCGTTCATTGTCGCTGGTTCAAAGGCTTGGAACTCCCTAACAGCACGGTGGGTAGCTTTACATCCCAAGGACTGCAGCTCACCATCACATTGTTCAGGGCAATTGGGGATGGACAATAAATGCTTGGAATGTCCATATTCCATGAACACATGAAAAAAACTACAACTTTTATTTATTGCACCTACCTAGATAGGCAGGGTGGTGATGTATCATATTTGATTTAAAACGGAAGAAGGGTGAGAAAACACTGTATAAGTTGAAATGACAAGGAGTGCCAAGAGGATCAATTCCAAGCACAGTATTTCCCCTGCAAAAAAGATCCATTGTTGCAAAGGAGATGTTTGATTGTGAATTCACTTTTATGAGTAAAAAGCTAACAGAAAATATATTTGTATAATTGTATACCAAACATAGAATTTTAAATAAACAAATTGGTAAATAGAGACAAATATGATGTGATTCTTTGGATGTCTCTCATATTTCTAGTTATACTGAATTTAGGGAAGTGAAGAAAGAAGGAAAAGGAGAGTTTAGAAGAGGATGGGGTGTGGTTGGAAGAATAAAACAGCTGAAGCCGATATAGCAAGCTGAAGAAAGCAGGTTGAGTAGAAAATTATATGCACATTCAAGCTGATGAAAGATTAGGGCATCAAAATTCAATGGCCAAATAACATGAATTCATAAAATGCAACAAGCCTGTGAACTGTGTGTCAGACATTCTTAGACCAGTGATGCTAATCTCACCAATCACTTTGAACAAGATTCATTATTCAAAAGACCTAGCTACATTGCAACAAATTAAGAGGTATTAATTAAAAATCACTGCATGCATTTGTTCTATACCACATTAGCTTCTACACTACATATTAAACTATTCAGTAGGGGTAATGAGAAAAATTGTCTTGAAATAATCCTTTTTAATTTTGAAATCAGTAGTATAGATTGTTATACCCTTCCTCAATTGTAAGACATAAACTAAATTCCAAAAACTGCATTTGTAAAATTGATAATTTATAACATTTAAATACCGTAAAAAGAGGGAGAGATTAGGTAACTCCCAAAATCTTACACACAGATTGTGGTATGACAACTAATCATTGGGCTGTTAATAAGATAATAAATTACTTGCACTTTTAAGTTATTGCAATGTGCAGCTAGTGCTTCCCATTCTTTTCACTGGCTGTAACCATCAGCAGGA
>JAHRHZ010000144.1:41424654-41479995 GCA_024137785.1 Ginglymostoma cirratum
CCAAGGATGGACATGTCATCTGAGGAATGGGAGGGGGAATTGAAATGGTTCGCGACTGGGAGGTGCAGTTGTTTGCTGCTCTCTACTTCAGATCAACATGATACGTGTTAGAAAAACCAGTTTGAGATGCCTTTGTCTATTCCAGGTCAAACTGTTTTAAGTGCAACTGGGAATCAATAAAAGACAAATTGATGCACTGAAAGACGATGATGTTCTGTAGTTTCAAAGAATCAAACCTAAAATGAATGGCATGTGTCAGAATTGCTTCTCCTGAACTATAACTAACAAACTTTCCATTACACAAATTTCAGTGGTTGTTAATGAATATTCTGTACATTACAATCATTTAACACAGCAAACTTTCTCATTCATACAAACAGTCATTGTATCTCCTTTCTGTCACAGACTTAACATGGAACGTAACATTTAGATTTCATTGCTTTGCTCTAAGCTCTTGTCATTATAGTATATTCCTTTGATTTCATTCATATCAAATGTGAAAGAAATTATAATTAAATGGACCCATTTATGTGAGTTGACTGATGCTTTTGAGCTTAAAAGGCTGAGTCAATCCATGAATCAATGGTGAGTACATTGTATTTTGTTTCAGAATGAGTATAGAACACATTGTTGGGAGAATGGCAATAGTTCAGAAGCTGAGGAAATTGAGTTTTCAATGGCAATATTCAGTTTCCAGAGACAAAATGTAAAAGGCATAAATAATTGGTGTTGTTTTCAATGCTAACATTCTCAGGCCTGGGTTTTCACTCCTAAGGTGGGTAGTGTTTAATGGGTAAGGAGCAATTGTGGAATGGAGTCAGGCTCCTCATCCCTGGATGGAGATCAAAGATGGCCACAGGGGCTGTCAAGTACCAAGGCAAGCTGGTTAAAGACTGCCTTAGTTCTCCCGGATTTTGTCCCACTTTTTTTGTTAATCTTTCATCCCTTTGGACCTCCCCTCTTGCACTGCATCACGTCCTCCTAACCAATCACCATACCTTCATACCAGCTTAATTCAAACCCATCCCCCACAGCCACCTCATGGCACCTTATTGCTCCCTTGGCAATGTCCTGCCATCCCTATCATATTTCTAGGCCCTTACACATCCCAATAATTCAGAATCCACTATGGACAGATTTTAGGAGCACATTGGGATAAAATGATAAAAATGTGTAAAAGTTCATTCACTATGTTGAAAAAGAAACATTCCCATTCAACAGGGCTCATTCAAAGTTCTTAAATCTCAAGTGTTTCGTCCCTTATAAAGACAAATTCCATTTTCATAACCCCCCAACCAAAAATAGCCAACCATTCAATAATCTTTTTAAGGTGTCATCAAACTGTGAAACTAGGGCTCCCCCACCCAAAGTGATAACAATAGTATGTGGATATACATAGGAACATAAGAACAGGAGCAGGCCATTCTACTCTTTGTGCATGCTCTGCCTTTCAAAAAGATCATGGCTCATTGAACTATCATCTTAATGTCACATTCCTGCCCACACTGACACCCTTGCTCTCTTGTTAGTCAGAATCTATTTACCTCAGCCTCAAAAATAGTCCATGATCCTGTGTCCTCCTCTCTGTGGGGAAGAGAGTTTCAGAGACCCATGACCCTCTAAGAGGAAAAATTTCTCTGAATTTCCATTTAAATGGGAGACTCCTTATTTTTAATAAAAGATGACCCCTATTCCTGGTGGTTTCCACAAAGAGAAACATCCATTCAGTCAAGCTAAGAAAGCAGCTAAGCATTCATTATAGCCCCTGAAATTATATCAAGAAATGTCAGCAAACAGCTCTTGTAATTGCTCCACCAGAATTCTTTCGACTCTCATTGACACAGGCAATTTTATTAATATTTAAAAAGCTGGGTCTCTAAATAACTTCACTTCATGACCTCAACGGCCCTTCAACAGCATTTATGTCGACTCCAAAAATTTGCGTCGCTCGCACTATGGGTTAAGGTCTTTGCTTTGGCAAAAAACTCAGCACATTCACTTTATTCCTGTGTGCCTCGTCATTATCTGTTAAAGCTAGCTAAATCAAAGAGTTAAATGTACAAGCAGTCCTCAGTTTGCAAACAGATTCTGCTCTGGAGTCCATTCACAAGTTGATTTGAACGCAATTCTGAACACGATGCAGGACAATAAAGAGGAGCCATTCATAAGCACAGGAAATGTTCATTAACAGTTCTTTAAAATTACGCCCCAGTATAAGATTGCGTTCGTAAGTTCCTAAGTTGGACGCTTGGAAATCAGGGATCCTTTGTTCTGGCACACATCATGATTGGTGCATATTAATGGTTGCAAGGGAGTTAGAACATTTCCTTTCTTGTAGAAGAAAACATGGTAATGTTCACTCTTTATTGAATGTTCATGTTAATACCCAGTGTCTTACACACCTGAGGCATGGTTAAACTTAACAGGTTTAGTTGGCCCTCCCTTCATAAAGGATGTTGTCCAACAGTGACCTCAAGGATAACTGAAATGTTGCACGTGAATCAAAACACTGTAAAGAATCTGCTGAGTTCACACATACCACTGTATAAAGTCAAAAGGATAAACCACTCTCAAATGATGGTGAATCAGATGCTACATAATTCTAATGTAATGCTGAATTTATTTTGAAGGTTGGACTTAATAGAAAACTGTTTCACATTAATGAATGGTCATAAGATGCAAATATATCACAAATATGACTCTTGCCACAGGCCAGTGCCACAAACACGCCACTAATTTGCATCGCAACCTGTCGTTGGGATGTCAAAATTTCATATCACACCTGATTAAGTTACCACAAATACACACTACATGTCCTCCCCTTGTGACATAGAAACATAGAAAATAGGAGCAGTAGTAGGCCATTCAGCCTTATGAACTGCATCACCTTTAATATGATCGTGGCTATTATCTAATCCAGTACTCAGTTCCACTTCTCCTTTACATGTTCCAGAAAATTGCCTCTTTATGATGTTGCTTAACTTTAATTTAGAAAGGAATGTTTTATGGGATCATTTTGACAAGCTGACATTGTAATTATTAACTTAGCCCATATCCCTCTAAACATTTCCTATTCATGTATCCATCCAGATGCCTTTTAAATATTGTAATTGCACCTGCCTCCACCACCTCCTCTGGCAGCTGGTTTCACACACACAGGATTCTCTGCATGAAAACGTTGCCCCTAAGGTCCTTTTTAAATCTTTCCCATCTCACCGTGTCCCCTGGTTTTGGACACCTGTACCCTGGGAAAAAGGCCTCGGCTATTCACACTATCCATGTCCCCCATGATTTTATAAACTTCAGTAAGGTTACCCCTCAGCCTCCGATGCTCCGGGGAAAAGATGCCCCAGCCTATTCAGCCTCTCCCTATAGTTCAAGCCATCAAATCCCGCAAAATTCTTGTAAATCTTTTCTGAAACCCTTCAAGTTTCTTTCCTATAGCAGGGAAACCAGAATTCAATGCAGTATTCCAAAAGTGGCCTCACCAATGTCTTGTACAGCTGCAACGTGACACTTCAATGAAATATTATAGAAAATCTTCCCTCGTATTATTTATCCGCTTTAGCTCCACCTCCATCCCTTATCCCACTACCAGGATTTGTAGCATTCAGTGATTTGTATTGAGCACTCTGTCATCTCTGTAACTAAATACTAGGAGATTCAACACTCCTCTTTTGTCTGTGGGGAAGTGCCAGAACAGGTTAGTGTTTGGCAGACCTACTGTGGACAATAGTTCTCCTATACCAGGTAATGTGGGATGAAATTCATGTGGCTCTTTTTTTTTGTAGTGCTGTACATAAATGCATTAGAAGTTTACAACGGAACTCTCAAAAAGATAATCATTTCTAATTGCAACATCATGGAATTACGACCCATGTACATAAACATTCTCAGTAGCAACCTGCTATACATTAACATAGACACATAAGAAATGGATTTTGTCCCCTCCTGCTTTTTTTTAATATTGAATTTGATAGACTATCCCATACCTCACACCCCGACTTGACCAAACTAACCACACCCAACCGCATCATTCACTAACTCACTTATTTATTGAAAATTTTATTGGAGCTCACATTTTCACATGACAGAGAGCACCCTATCACAGAGAAAATTTGGAAAATCCCTGAGAATTACAGGTCTCACCTCAGCCTTTGTCATTTTTGATTTTCACAGGGATGGGTTTGTGGATATATAATAGATATATAGAATAGAATCCACACAGTGGTGGAAGCAGGACATTCAGCCCAACAAGTTCACATTAACCCTTTGAAGAGTATCCCACCTAGACCCAGTCCCCTACCCGCTAACCCGGCATTTCCCATGGCCGACACACCTAACATACACAACCCTGAACACTATGGGTAATTTAGCATAGCCAATCCACTAGCTTGCATACCTTTGACCTGTGGGAGGAAACCAGAGCACCCAGTGGAAACCCACGCAGACACAGAGAGGACATGCAAACCCTACACAGACAGTTGCCTGAGGCTATAACTGAACCCAGGTCCCTGGCACTGTGAGGCAGCAGTGCTAACCACTGAGCCAACATGCTGGGCTTCACTCATGTACAATTCCAAAGACAGCTAGCATTTAGATGTCATTTTGCATCTCCACTGCCAGAAGGCTTTTAAGCTGTTGGGGTATTATCCTTACCTCTGAGCCAGGAGGCCTGGGTTCAAGTTTTCTGAAGAAGGGTCTAGGCTCAAAACATCAGCCTTCCTGCTCCTCTGATGCTGCTTGGCCTGCTGTGTTCATCCAGCTCTACATCTTGTTATCCCACCTTCTTCAGAGTTGTTTTATAACATGTCTGAGCAGGTTGATGAAAGATACCTATTTCTGCTATCTGAGATCCAGTGTTAGCAGAGCCGGTTAGATCAGAGCAGATCTGTTTCAGAGAATTTCTTTTGGATAGCAAGGGTACCCTATAGAAAGCTGAGACAGTGCTGTGGAGTTATACTTAACTTTGCATTTACTAATTAAGAAGTAGCAGGAACTTTAATCACAGTGCATTATGTTGATCTAGGATGGTGCTGGCAATCTGTGAGACAACCATCTGTTGCCCCCACTGATTATTGCACCCAAATGAAAAGAAATTTGTTCTTGCTTTTGACGGCCACAATATTCACCATGTGAGGAGCGTAGTTCATGGGGAATGGTCCCTCTCACTGACATTGAGCAGCCAGAGGGAGGGCTGGAGGTCAGGAGGAAGAATCTGTGCCAGTAATACCCCACAGAAAGAGGAGGATGAAAAGGAGGCAATCAGGCTCTACGTGTGAGGAGGGTCTGCAGTTATAGGACATCCTACCTTAAACTGATGGGAAACCAAACTTTGAGGATGCAGGTTGAGCTAACAGTTTGTGACAGACATTTGTCATATGGTGCAGCACCAGTTGGAGCCCCAATCTCCCAATCCCCATTCCCTGCTAGTGTCTATGTGGGCACATTTCATCAGAAGTCTTTGCTTTAGGCTCTTTCCAGGAATCAGCAGGCAACCTGACTGGCATTTTCCAGTCACCATTATAAAGGTGCGTAGAGGATGGGTCTAATACTCAGATTCTCCTGTGAGGAGCACATCAGTTTCCCTTAGGATTTGGATGTTCAAACTTAGATAGCCACAGACGTCACACACACTGTAGACATTCTTTAGGTTTAGGCCACATGTTCCATAAGGGCTCCAGCACCAAGTACAGATATCTTTCTCAAAGGGAACTCACTTCAGTCAATCCATAAGCAATCAATATTTTTTCATCTGCACACAAGATTCCCAGGCACCCAGGCACTCCTTTAGATGTAGGAGATCTCAATTTCTGTGTTTATTTCAGTCACCAACATAGATCTGGGATTGGCTTTTAGGAGACAAGGCCTACCTGTTTACACCTTTGCTAATGATGTTGTTGAGGAACTAACAATTGGATGCAGAGATCAATTAAATCACCAGCTATGTTGCCACCAGGAGCATAAGCAAGTGGGCATTAGCATTTTAAAGATTAACCTTAAAGAACCTCATTGATAAATTCTGGGGTTTCTGGGCCTGTTCTGTCCCTTCCGTGTGAGATTCTATGAAAAATCATGAAATGCTACAAGGACTTTTCCTCGTGATGGAGGGATCAGTGACAAGGAGTCGTAGATTTAAATGAGGGCAGAAGCTTTAGGGGAGATATGAGGAAAAACCTTTTCACCGAGCATGTGGTGGGAATCTGGAACTCAATGGCTGACAGGGTGGTAGAGGCAGAAACCCTCATGACATGTAAGAAGTACTTACATGTGCATTTGTGATGCCAAGGTATACAAGGCTGTGGGCCAAGTGCTGGAAAATCAGACTAAAGTCATTCAGTGGCTGTTTTTGACTGGCATGGATGGAATGGACTGAAGGGACTTTTTTTCTGTGCTGTAGATCTCTATACCTGTATGATTCAGGACCATTCTGAAATTAAATGCTCTTAGTCACTTTTTGGCACTTAAGTGTACTAACCTTTTTCATAGTATTGATTACCAGTAAGGTTTGGTGGAGAAATTGGTCTTGCACATGTACTTACTGCAACCCATGTGGCAGAACTGATACCCATTGGCATTCTGCACTCCAGACCCAGGGCCAATTAGTTTCCTTCTTCTTTACTATATTGCATGCCCTGACAGTGCACCTGTAAGATTTATGGTCCATGGAACCCAGTGTGTGTGATTCCAAGTCGACAGGTAGCAAAAATAAATAGTTGAATGGAATAATGATTGTTGTCCTGGTCACTATTCATCCACCTATTGCATCTTGGGAGGTAACAACTTGACTGCATAGGCTCTGCAGCAGGAAGTGGTGTCAAGATAATGCCACTTCCATGGCAGAGCCTTAAGATTCCTTGATTTATGTGGTTCAGTAAACTGTAGTTTAAGTCTGCAGCAATAATGATAATTCTCCCATAGGGAAAGTCTACTCCAGGGTCAGTTAACAATTATATGAGATTTTAGAACGTTGAAACACTCAGATGGAACTTTTATGTGGCCTGAGGAATTCGAAAACTCGCCACTTCCAGGGTCAGCCACTTAATCCCCATTCCAGTCTGTAATCCCAATAAGCGAATGTAGGAAGTGCCAACAGCTATATTTTGAGGCTGTGTTTGCAGAGACTGGAATTTTCCATCTCTACACACCTGACCTGGGAACAAAAATCAGGACTTTGAACCTTTAAAAATGTATCTGAATACTGCAGCTACTGTTGTGTGAAGGGGGCTGTCCTCCCTTCCTCCAACTTTTCTTACGTTCAGCAGTCTTCTCCAGGAATGTCTGTGCTGACCCTGCAATGCCTCAGTCAAAATTGGATTTTATATTGGCAGAAGTTTAATTTGACTGATGTGAGACTTAGTTCCTGGCATTTACATAGCCCAGTGCAACCTCTTCATCCCAGGAGAACATTCAAAGACCAGTTAACTGGCACCAACAGGAAGCAGCTTCACTCATAGTCAGCAACAGAACTGATTCATGATGGATTAATGCAGTTAAAAGTAGCACTATCGCTTCAAACATGACCTTTGTATAAATTAATAAAGCACAGCCAGTGTGCTAACCAGATTTTCCACCTGTTTTCTTACCCAATAAACTAAGGAGTTAAATTTACTAAATTGCATCGAATAATGTCAGTCTATTGATGAAATAATCAAGTTATTTTTCCCCTTAACCTCCCACCAACATTCTCTCATCCCCTGATACTCTAACCATCACCAGCTATTTTAGACATCTCCTGCTGAGTCCATTGGTATGTTCACCACCATCCACACATAAGACCTCCAGCAAGAGTCTGGATCATGGCCATCAGCGAGATACCAAGTCAACTTTCCTTTCCTCATGATTGCTGACTCAACTAAGACTAATTACTCAGCAGAGACAAGAAGCTACCTGTGTTGGAAGACTCTTCTGATGCCGTGGTAGCATACTTACCTCTAAGGCCAGGCAGCCCAGGTTCAAGTCCTACTTGCTTAGAGGTGTGTAATAACATTCCTAATTAGGTATATATTAAAAAAAGAGATTGAAAGTATTTGTTTTGTTGATGGGTGCTTTAAAACAAAAGGGATTAGAAGTGGATCTTTACTGATGTGAATAGATCAGTTACAGCTAGTTCAATAAGCCAGTGAATTTGGAAGGAGTATTCAATTATTGAACATATAAAGGATACTAGTTTCACACACCAACTTTTAATGTTGTTTCTGAAAATGATTGGATAAAAGAAATATTTCACTCCCAGGACTGTCCAATATATGAACTTGTGTTTTAATTGCAAACAGTTCACAGCTGACAGCTTCAACTGAGGTTTGCAATTGACTGTAGACATTTCTTATTAATATTTCTGCTATGATGAGTCATTTCAAGGTGTGCCCGAACATTACATTCTGAACACTTACTCACCACTCAATCATGTTATATTTGATTCCAGCTTGCACTAGTGTATGCTTGCTCCATAAGCATACTGTTCACATGAGTGCTGAACTAATTCATGGATTTATCTCATGCATAAACAAGAACTAGCTTCTCAAAGAATGCAGTTTTATTTCAGTTGGTGCTGAAGACACATCATATATTGCTGACTAGTTTGTACCTTTAGGGATGTTCTTCTCAGTGTAATCACTTGATTGATCTCAGGGAACCATGTTCTGTTCTAATGCAGACCTTTGTTATATCATACAGGTGGAAAAATATCACAGTGCATTAAATCACAAGTGGACAAAAGGGAAATGAAAGTTGTTTCTTTAGTTTTACCATCCAGATAGCTATTTATGTTATTTCACATTGTCATGTCTGTTTCTCCAACAGTGAGGTAATTTTAAGGAGGCAAGTGAGGTAATTTTAGGCACAACTTTCTTTGTGAATTTTCATGAACTACTCTACAAAGTGAATTGGCCAAAATGGTTTGTATATAGCATTACAACACAAAGAATAGGAATAGGATTACGTCATAAGGTGGTCTGAGCCTGCTCCATCATTCGGTCATTGCTGATGTTCTACATTCCCCACCAGGGGAAAACAATCTCTCAATAGCTACCCAGTCAAACCTCTTCAGACTTGCTAAAAATACAACTCTTAATATTTACTTCAAAAATTATGAATAATTAAACCCATTTCACCTGAGAAATTATTTTGCTACAGACTAAACAAAATTTGAAATATTTGCTTCTACATGAAATTATTGTCTTGTTCAAATATATACCAAAAATCAAGATTTCCAGTCTTCTTTTGAAGAAAAGATTTCTTTTGTTCATATTTAGCAGGATCACATTATCAACTCACAGTATAAAATTATAAAATGCCATCTCTCAAACATCCCAAAATTCTTCACATACAATGAATTACTCAGATGTATGGTCACTTGCAACAACCTTTGTATGTACTGAACTATTAACAGAGTGACTAATAACTCTTTTTGCTTCTGGTTGTTTATGAAAGTAATGAGCTCAAACACCAGAATACGCTACTGTTCAAGCAGTGCCAAGCAATCTTTAGTATCCAACTAATCAGTAACAACTAGAATTCTGTGATGTTTTTAACATGGACATTTTCAAGTAGAGAAGATCAGGCCAGTATTCCTCCAAACAACTCCACCACAAATACGTGATCTGTTGATTCATTGATAAGTTTTTATTAGATTGGGCTGAACTTACATTTGCTGCTTCATTCACCTACAGAACAACAGTAGCAATACTTCAAAAGCAAAATACCGCTGATGCTGGAAATAAAAATGGAAAATGATGGAGATCTGGCAGTACCTGTGGAGACAGAAATAGAATTAATGCTTCAGGTCAATCACCTTTCATCTGAATTGTAATGTCAGTGATGTTACAAGTTTTAGGCAAGTACTGAGGTAGGGAAGGGGGCAGCTGGGACAAGTACAAAAGGGAAACTAATAGAATGGAACAAATAGTGAAACAAGGAATAGATCGAAAAGAAGTATAAACAAGAAATGCGAAGTCATCATCAACAACTACCACTGGGATAGAGGTGATGATCTGCCATTGTTGAATTTATTGCTGAGTTCACAATACTGTAAAGTGCCTAGTCAAAAGATAAGGTGCTGTTATTTCAACCAAGTTGATATAGCTGAGAACAGCTTGAGAGTGGGATAATGAATTAAATGACGGGCAATTAAAGTATAGAGCCACACTCAAGGGTGGAATGGATGTATTCTGCAAAGTGGTTACTAAAACTACATTCGGTTTCCCCAGTGTAGAATAGATTGTGTTTTGAATAATAGTATCAAACACTAAATCAGTCGAAGTACAAGGAAATTGCAGTTTCATTGGGCAGGAGAATTTAAGGCCTTAGATAATGGGAAGGCAGCAGGTAAAAAAGTAGGTGATGCAACTCCTCATTGATCCAGGTTGATTATCTGAGATTAGTCATAGTGTCATAGAGGTATACAGCACAGAAATAGAACCTTCAGTCCAACTCATCCATGCCGAACAGACATGCCAAATTAATCTAGTCCCATTTACCAGCATTTGGTCCGTATTCCTCTAAATCCTTCCTATTCATATACCCATCCAGGTACATTTTGAATGTTGTAATTGTACCTGCCTCCACCACTTCCTCTGGCAGCTCATTCCGTATGTGCACCACCCTCTGCATGAAAAAGTTGCCACTTGATTCCCTTTTATGTCTTTCCCCTCTCATCTTAAACCTATGGCCTCTAGTTTTGGACTCCCACAGCCCTGGGAAAAGACCTATATCCTTGGCCCTCATGATTTTATAAACCCCTGTCAGGTCAACCCTCAGCATTCGACATTCTAGGGAAAATTGCCACAGTCTATTCAGCCTCTCCCTATAGCTCAAACCCTCCAACCCTGGCAACTGGCAAAATTAAAGGGCATAGTATAGGAGGTAATGCACTGGCATGGATTAAAGATTGGCCAACAGACAGAAAACAGGGAGAAGGTATAAATGGGTCATCTTTGTGTTGGCAGAAGACAATACGTGAGGTTCTCACAAACATCATTACTTGAGACCCCAGCTCTTTATGACATATGGCAATGATTTGGATGTGGGGACCAAATGCAATATTTCCAAATTTGCTGATGATACTAAGCTAAGCAGGAATGTGTCTTTTAAGAAAGATGTAAAATATTTTCAGGAGGATTTGGACAGGCTTAGTTGTTGGGAAAGAACAGATAGGATAAAATATGGAGAAATCAGAAGCTATACACTTGTAGGAAGAACAGATATAGAGAGTATTTCTTAAATGATGAGAGAATGGAAAGTGTAGATGTCCAAAAGAAATTGGGTGTCATCGTCAGTAAGTCACCATAAGCTAACATGCAGGTTTAGCAAGTTGTTAGGAAGGCTAATGGAATGTCATTGAAGTTGTAATGGAACAATTGTTGCAAGTGGATTTGAGTACAGAAAAGGTGATGTCTTGCTTCAATTGTGTAGGAATTCAGTCAGAGTTGAGCAGGAGTATTGTGTCTAGTTTTAGTCTACTTATTTCAGGAAAGATATTATTGCTATAGAGGGAGCGTAATGAGTTTCAGTGGATGGTGGGTCTGTCCTATGAAAAAGGATTTGCCAATCTGGGCCTGTTTTCTCTAGAGTTTTGAGGAATGCAAAGCAATCTCACTAAAACTTGCAAAATGCCCAGAGGGAGAAACAAGGCAGATGCAAGTAAAGATGGAGTCTAGAACTGTGAGCACAATTTAAAAATAAGGGGCAGGCCATTTTAGGACCAAGATGGGGAGAATGCTTTTTGCTCAGGGGTGTTGAATCTTTGCAATTCTTTACCTGTGAGGGTTGCGGAAGCGCAGACTCTGAGTATGTTTAAAGTCGAAATTGATAAATTTTTGAATGTCAATGGTATAAAGAGTTATGGGGATACTATGGATAAAAGGCACTGAAATATTCGATATGCCACGCTTGTATCAAGTGGCAGAGCAAGCTTGACAGGCTGACAGGCCTGCTTCTGTTCCTATGTTTCTATTTGATTTGTTGGTATTGCTCGCATGAGATATCTGCCAGGCCAACTGGCTACAGATTACGATGGAGTACAATCCTGTCATTTCACCTGGAAGGAAAGTTTGTGGTCTATGATGGTGAGAGGGAGGAAGTAAAATGGCAGTTGTTGCATTTCTTGCACATGTGTGAAATGGTATAATAGAAAGGTGACGGGCATTGAGAGCAATTGATTCTTTTTCAAGGAATGAAATATCCAGCTTCCACCAAAAGCCATTTCCCACAGTTTTCTGAGAAATAACAAACTACACAGTTCACCTGATGTTTCTTTTCCGTGGCAGAACCAGGATGAATCTTTCAGAGTTTGTAAATTCCTGCCAGTTTTGTCTTCTTAACTAGGCAACCAGCTCCTTTCAGCATTCCTAACCACTAATGTTGAACAGCTTTTTTCATCTGCTTGCAACAGCTGCAGCTTTTCTGTCTACCTCTCTCTCTTTTTCTTCGTCCAAAATCTCTGAAACTGAAAGTCTGCAATAACAAGAGCATTTGCTACTTCCTTTATTTTCAGGTATAAACACGATATTTTCAATAGCACTGAACATGGCCCCTACTCCCACTGTCTCAATGGTAACCAAGCCACACAGGTTGTAGCCCATTAGAGCTTATAGCGGATCACGTGACTTTGTTGTTCCTTTCTATCTTCAATTAAAGAGACAGTTTAAGCACAACATCCTTATAAAACACGGATATTTGCAATAATACAGTTGAAGGCTGTGTTATCCCTGAGTGGTAGGGTTTAAAAAAATACAAGACATTTTGGAAACACTAGTTGCATCTTCTAAACAGATGTGCTGAAGACAGAGAAACTGAGAGCGTGGATAAAGTTCTCATAGGAAGAAGGATGAGGAAGTGTAGTCTTGGCAGCTGTAGGGTTGGGGCTTTTAGTGGATATTGCACAATAGCATATCCCTAGAAATGGAGATGCAGAGATCCAGGAAGTGAATGGAAGAGAAAAACTGGAGATGGAACATGTGAAGGCAAATGTATAAATTGGAAGCAAAGTTAATCAGACTTTTCAGTTTGTGTTGAAAGCAGGAAATGAGACTCAATTATCATGAACTGGTAAAAGATCATAACCATTGCTCCAATTTTATTCTTTTTTCACTTCTTTTGATTTGGGCTTCAGTTCTTGGTGATTCCTGTTTATATTACTTGATTCAATATCAACCCTTGTTGCCTTGGACATCATCCCTTTTTGTCTTTTATGCTCTTGTGCCTTTGACTCTGTCTCAGAATATCCCTTTTGTTCTTTGTTCCCTACCATCTTTCCCTTTCTATAATTGCTGAAAACCTGTTATATCACTAACTTCGCCCAATTTTGATGAAAGATCATTGACCTGAAATGTTTTCTCTGTTTCTCCCTTTATAGATAATGTCAGGTATGGTGAGTATTTTCAGTATTTCCTATTTTCAATTTTGCACTTTAAAGATCAGTTGTTGAGTATCCTAATGGGTTATGTGAGCGCAAATTCTTTCTAATATCAATATTCTTCGAAATCCAACCAGTTTCCAGTCCCACCATTAAACCCTGCCCCACTCCAATTTATCTTTGTCTTTGCTTCAGTCCAAATGCAATGAACATGCCATTTAAATGAAAGAAACAAATCCCAGAACAAACAGTACATTATATATAAATCTCCTGTTTCTTTTTAAAGGACCAATTTCATGCTGAGAAATTTCGTTTCTTTTTTCCAGATCAAGAGCTGGCTACATATTTTGCCTCTATTTCCAGATTCCAAATACACATACAATAGTTGTATTGTGAGAAACCATGCAGCCAGCTACATCCTGTAACTATGCAGAGTATTAAACTGTGAACAATACAGTGAGGTCCAGTCTATGTGCCTACTATGTGCTCATTCTGAGCCACTTCGTTAATCTGAAACACTGTTCTGTGCAGTTTATTCTCAACAGAGTGGCCAAAAATCTCAAGTGTAAATGTATGAATTTTGTGAAGTTCCTCTTTTTGTTGCACGGAGTTTAAAATCTATTCCCATTTGATTATATTTGCTTCTCAAAGCAAAAGTTTTATCTTTTCACTTGCTCAATTTGACAATCATGTTTTAACGACTTATTTAATTGGTGTGTGAATAGTTTCTAATTATTTAAACTGAAAGTCAGAACATATAATGCTGAAGTAAGCATGTGCTCGTGATGCCAATGTTTTGCAAGGCCAGAATCCGAAAATGGAAGCAGTCAACAAATTTAACCCACAAAATGCTACTCAAAAATTCAAGAAACGGAATAACAATATAAATTCTACACTGTAGTCACTGTTAAACATTGACACTACTGTATATTTTGAAATAATTAGAATCTAAATTAACTATAGCTCCTATTAAATAATTATTATTGTTTACTGTGCACGGTATATCTACAACAATACAGATGTACTAGGAAAGAAATTTTGAAATCTATATCAACAATATGGTTTTTGCACAAGGAAACAAAAGAGCTTGAAATAAAAATAATTATCAGATCAAAAACAAAGTCTGCCAACCTATGAGTTGCATTCTGAGATTTGCTACCACTTATGTTTATGATAGAGATAGTAACGCAGCTTGGTGCTATATCGGATTCCTTACCTCTAGGTGATTACAAAATCAAAACTAGAAATTGCTGGCAAAACTCAGCAGGTCCTGGCAGCATCTTTGGGAAGAAAACAGAGTCAATCTTTCAAGCCCAGTGACTCTTCATCTTCATCTTCAGACCCAAAATATTAACTCTGCCTTCTGTCCGCAGATGATGTCATACCTGCTGAATTTCTCCAGCAATTTCTGTTTTTGTTTCAGATCTCCAACATCTGCTGTTCTTTGTTTTATTTGACTTTCAAAATCATGTTTCTTTGAAACAAATCTTTGAGATTTGTAAACAGTCAGGAGTAGGTATTAAGAACTACCAACCTTTCGACTCTCAAGGAATAAAATGTCACCAGCAAATACCAGCAGTGCAACAGCATTAATAAAAAAGGGCATAGAATTATGCAACAAAGCAATATGGGAGTGAAAACAAGATCTGGATTGTTCTAAATGCTTCACTAATGACATTGTCCTCAAGAGAAAAGCCCACACACATTCTGACGAAGCATTGTTATCCAATGACCAATTCTGGAAATGTTAATCTGTACACTTTAGGATGGAGACAGAATTTAACTTTATTGGGATGCCCTGAAGTCAGAATTAACAAGTTTAAAAACTACCCTCTTGGGAGAGATATTGGAAGGTTCGTTAGGAAATAACATTTGGAAAGGTACATATACAGGAAGGGTTTAGAGGGATTAGACCAAATGCTAGGAAATGGGATTAGGTTAGTTTAGAATATCTGGTTGGCATGGATGTGTTGGACTGGAGGGTCTCTTTTCGTGCTGTATAACTCTGTGACTATTATTCTATCACTCCTGGCACCTGTGGAGAACTGCCAGAATAAATCAACACTGGGAAGAAATTGAGAAACAAAAGAAAAGCATTTGTTATTTGAATTCTGAAACATCACCTGTAAGAAACAATAGTTTACAGAAGATATTGTGTGATATAACAGTCTGCTTTTGACCTTTAGGAAATCTCAGCCTCTCAGTGAGTTTCTGCAGGAGCAAAAGCATGACACACAAGAACAAAACAATGAATGGGAAAGTTGTAGCAGGTTTCTCTACAACTGTGTTGTAGCAACTTTTGGGTAGACAAGAAAATTGTGGCTAATTATTTCTTAAAACTAATTTTAGAGCTCACATTACCTTGGTATGTTGGCAAGCTCACCTAAAAAAATCGAGGCTGTAAAGAAATGATAAATGAGAAAGCCTTAGTTAATCATTACATATCTCCATAAGAAGCATTGTTATTTTATTTCCTTTGACCTTTTAAAAATTTATTCATGGGGCGTAGGCATTGCTGGGGCTAAGCCAGCATTTGTTGCCCGAACCTAGTTGCCCTTGAGATGCGGTGGTGAGCTGCCTTCTTAAATCACTGCAAACAATGTGCTGTGGGTACACCCACAATGTCCTGACGGAGGGTGTATCAGGATTTTAAATCACACAGAAGTTACAATGATATATTTCAAAGTGTGGATGGTGAATGGCTTGAAGGGGAACTTGCAGTTTGTATGTATTTTCTGCCCTTGTCCTTCTAGGTGGAAGTACTATAGGGTTTCAAAAGTGCTGTTTAAAGAGCCTTGATGATTTTCCGTAGCTCATCTTGTAGATGGTACTCACAGCTGCTACTGAGCATTGATGGCGAAGGGACTAAATGTTTACGGATGCGGTGCCAATCAATGGTTTGCTTTGTCCTGGATAGTGTCAGGTTTCTAGAATGTTGTTGGAGTTTCAGTTATCCAGGCGTGGAGAGTATCCTATCACATTCCTGACTTATATATTATAAACAGGCAGGCTTTGGGGAATCAGGAGGTGAGTTATTTGCAATAGGATTCCTAGCCTCTGACCTACTATTGTAACCATAGTTTTTATATGGCTAGTCCAGTTGAGCTCCGGTTAGCGGTAACTCCCAGGATGTGGATTGTGGGGGATTCAATGATGGTAATGTCACTTTCTTGTAAGAGGCAATGGTTAGATTCTCGCTTGTAGAGATGGTCATTGCCTGACACTTGTGTTTCATGAATTTTACTTATAACCTTTACTATGACTCTGTTGCTTCAGGACCTTGCTGAATAATTTCAGGTGAGTTTTCAACTGTCAATGACAACCTGAAAGACTGATCGCCATGTATACATACCCCAACAATATATAATGCCAACTTTCTGCTTTCGGAGCAGAAAACCCAGATTTTCCTGCTAGGGTGAGCCCGGAACACTACCCAGTAAATGCTGATACAAATATCTATAAAAGATGATAAACTATTTGAGGAAAGACTCACTGGTTTGGATTCCCAAGACTGATGCCCTTGAACTGGTTTTGTGCATATATGCAGCCAAATTTCTTTATTCCATTGGAAAAAACTGTAGACTCAATTTCTGTGCCTGTAAAGATTCATGGAAACAACTGAAAGTCAGCTAGGTGTCTAGTTTGTGATGCGGAATGATGCCAACAGCAAAGATTCAATTCCCACACCAACTAAGGTTAACATAAAGGACTCTCCTTCCCAATCAGGCAAAGTAGGTCATGCCATTATAAAAATCAAAGTGTCCTAGTGAGTAAGAAAGAATGACAGTGGGAGACAAGATAGAATCGCTGCAAAGGATAGAAGAGGAAGGGACCACTGGAGCAAGAAATTAGACTAATTATTAAGGTATCATAGGCAATGTTAAGGGAAATTAGATTTTGCAGCAAGCTCCTGTAGGAAATGAGAGCTTCACAGAAAAATTCCAGAGGAAATGAAACTGGTAGAGAAAATCCATGTGGGAATTTGGGTGATATTGAAAAAAGCCCTGGGACGGAAAAAAAAATCACCATGGATTTCTGGAAAGAGCCAAAAACATTGGCAAAATTTCTGTTACTGGGTGGGATTCTCATACGTCTGTTTATTGATGCATAGGTTGAAAATGAAGATATGTTTTTGTTTAGGCAGTTTAAAAATAATAAGGAGCAAAACATACAAATAAATAATGAAATTAATTTGAGTATGACTTCAAATCTCTGGTTTAGTTAATCAAGTCATGTTATTTCCAGACTGATTCCTGGAATGGCAGGACTGACTATAAACATAGAAGGGATGGATTAGAATTATATTCACTGGGGTTTAGGAGAATGAGGAGAGATCTCACAAAAAAGACCCAAAAATTCTCACAGGACTAGCCAAGATATATGCAGGATGAATGCTCCCAATGACTAAGGATTCCAGAACCAGGAGTCAAAGTCTAAGGATAAGTTGGGGTGTGGGTGGTGCAGAAAATTCTCTGGCCATTTGAGGGCAAAACATTGAATGTTTTCTAGGTGGAAGTAGATATAGTTCCTAAAGCTAATGGGATCAAAGGGTCTAGGAAGAACGAGGGAACAAAGCACTAGTTGGATGATCAGCCATGATCATATTAAAAGGTGGAGTAGGCTCAAAGAACCAAAAAGCTTATTTCTCCTCCTATTTTTTATGTTTTGTACGTCAGGTAGATGTGGTGTGTGAGAAGCTTGTGAGTTGGACCCAGAGACTTATATGCTGAAATTCAAAAAAGGGAAGTTCTTAGCAGAAATTGCCAGGAATAAAATAAATGGCATCAGATAGGTGTTGTAGATTAATGAAGGTGGAACAAAACTTTGATAATCTTTAGGACATGATGTTGGATGGAGAATTTCAAAAATAATCCCCTTTGGGTGAAGGTTTTCACAGAAGACTACAAAGTTTGACAAATTATGAAAGGTTTGGTATTGGTCAATAATTATAAGCTAACTTACAAGATGATACGCCCACTTTGAAACTTTCCAGAGAAATTATACTGAGAGGACGGTGGTTGATAAGAAGAGGACAGGCCCGCCTGACAAACAGGAGAAGGTCAAAACTCAGACCCTTCTCAAATCAGTAGAAATAAGCAAAATTGAGTTCAATAGTTAGAACCTGAACAAAGTAGTTCAGTGGGGAATACCCTGATGATGATTTAATACCTAATTTTAAAGAAACACAAAAGGAAATTTGTGTATTCAGAAAGTAAGAATCGATATGACAGCGTTTTTTTTAAAACTTACAGTCCAATTCATAAAACCAGTGCACCAAACTCAAATGGGTTGCCATCAATTATTAAGTTGGTCTTAAGAATGTAATTCACATGAAACAAATTGTAAAACTTTTGGATCCCTCATAAGTACCGTGTCCAGCTTGTGCTTAATCTGATATAGGTTTTGAGTAATGTCGCAGTGACATAAAATATGAAGTACATATTTTCAAATTCAAATGTCCAATCTAATACCTAGGGCTTTCCTGGACTGAAATAGTTTTAAGAAGGCACCAAAATCACTGAACTGCAATGGCCACAGAAGTGGCCATGCTTCAGAAAAACCAATGGGGAATGAACATCAGACAGCTGAGCCGAAATTAACATATTATCCAAAGGCAATGAAACTAGTCACCAAGTCCTCCTAGAGAAGAGCAAAAAGATCCGCACCCCCTCATTTGCTTTACACTTTTATGAGAATTTTCGCATGTTGGAGATGGAACCTCATCTCCTGCAGGCACAAAATACACAAACAAGATGGTATTTCAAAGAATTGTTTCTAGTATAAATAGGAGATGAAACTGAGGATGCTGCATTGAACACAGGCTGGAAACTCTCTCCCTCTGTCAGTTGTACTCAACTGATGTTAGTTTTTTCTGCTGCCATGGATGTTGCAACAGGTTGAGCTGATTCAACACTCCTCACCTTGTGAAGTACCATGAGGAACACTTACCAGGGTACAATCTTTTTAAACAAATATATAAGCTGGAGTCTTTACCAAGCTTGGAGGTGGGTAAGGCATTTAATTAGGCAGGCTGGTATTATAGCTGAACCACACACCCTTCCATCTCTACCAGACATTTGTAGTCAGATCAGGTCTCGATTCTTAATAGAAGGTGGTCCACACTCATGCCTTCATTAAGTATAAACTATATACAGGAGATAGGATGGGAGGACATCTCTAGAACCCTACTGACTCAGGTATGAACTTATCATGGCATAGTTCCTTCTGTACATGCTCAGGAGCCATGACCCCTGCCTCTATTTGTGAATTCCCCTTTTTAAGCCCTAATTGTTTCTATTCCTCCTTATGCTGTCCCTTTACTATTATTACCATAAAAGATTTTGGATTCCTCTTTATGATAGCTGCTAGTTTTTTTAAATATGTATTTCTTCATTGCTCATCTGATTTGCTTTTTCACCTCTCCTCTGAACTTTCTGTACTCAGTTCCCAATTGTAGGTTCTACCTGACACCTGTCAAAAGCACACTTTTTTAACTTCACCTTAATTTATATCCTTTTTCATCCAGCTGAGCTTGTTTGTCCTATTTTTCCCTTTTGAGTGAAAATATCTCAACTGTGGCCAATCCATCTCTTCTTTGAAGGTAGTATGTTTTCCTGCCAGTCTTCGATTCCAGTCCAACTCCATTTTTGCCTATTGAAGGCAGGTCTCCCCCAGTAAATTGTTCTTACTCTGGATTGTCCTTTTTTCTTTTCCATGTCATCCTAAACCTTATGTTACATGGGTCACTGTCCCCTAAATGCTTCCCCATTGACACTAACACTACTTAGCCCACCTCATTTCCAAGAACCATGTCTAGTAACGCCTCCTTTTGTTTTAAATTAGACTTCCAGGTACTGCTGGAGAAAACTTTCCTGCACTGACCATGCCCCTACCATGCGATGTGAGCACATCTCTAAGTGTGCTCTATCAACAGATTTCTCTGTCTCACTGATTCATCACAGTGACTCCAACCACTGTTTGAGCTCCGAAATCTCAAGCTTGTGCAGCCAGTGCGACTTCCTGCACACATGCTTGTCTAGGTCAGATCAAATGACTTCCCACATACAACTGGATGGACATTTTGCTTTGCTAAGCTGTGCTGCTAGACCTCAATTTTACTTTTGTACTATTGACAATAAGCTTACTTTTCCTGTGCTATGTTGTTTGAAGAAAATATGATTTTCAAAATCATAATTGAGAGACAGTCCCTAACAGGAGCCGCCAATAAGGGAATACCCTCTCAATCCTCAGTTCACTGAACTCCACACCCAGCAAACTTAACGTCTTGTAATAAATTTTACTCAAAGCATATCTTTCCCCCAGTGCAAATTCCTACTTTGAATCAAATTCCCCAAGTACTCACTCTGTCTCGTTGCGTTGAATGAAATTGTGAGAAAGACCAATTAACCTATACAATAGTTTAACATTTAGTCCAATCAATACACAAATCAAAACATTCCTAACACTTTAAGTTTTTTTGCTTTGCCAAAAGAATCACCCAAAAACAAGAAATCCTTCTTTCCAATATCATACTAAATAGAAATACTAAATTATGTTAATATTCTTACATTAAGAGTCAGATACCAAAGTACTTTGTACCATACATACAAAACAAATCTCTCAAAATTCAGCTGCTCTTGATTTCAGCAGGTGCCTAACAAGATATCAATATAAAGTTTCCTTTTAGGCAAATATTTACGGTAATACTCTGACCTATTACATTATTTTCCAATTATCAACTGTATAAAGCAATTAATATTCCAGGAAAAGTTCTCCCAATGCATTCAGAACTATTAGTACACAGGAAGCCTTTTGCACTGAATAAACTCTGAGTTGGGCAACAGGTTGGTAAGATACTTGGCCACACTCATACCTGTAAACTTGGCAGATTTTTAACCTTTGTCAGGCAATCATCAATTACAAACTGACTAACTTTCCTGTTGTCATCTTGGAAGGTGTCCAAGGTTTTAGGATGAAAGGCCTCCGGCAGCACATTAGACAGCTCCAACATTGCCTCCTTGATAAGCAATGCCAGTAAGCAGAAAGAGACTTGGCAATTATACTGTTCAAACATCAATTAAATCCTGCTGGTGGGAAACAGTGGCCTATTTTGCTATATGAAGACATCTAGGCAACACTATGAAGATGACAGATTGGTTGTTGGGGCTATGATTGTGGATTTCTGATTTTGACAGAGGTGGGTGACTCCTTGGCAGGAAGCTCTAAATTTTCCTATAGGAAGCAGGGATATAGCAGTTTTGTTCCTTTGGACTTAACAATCTGGTCTGTTTTGGATATCTTCAAGCTGCGGTCAAGCCATCCAGTTAAAACTTCAGTAGGAGCCTCGTGACATCATCAGGCCTATGCAATGAAAGGATTCTGCTGGCTTTAGACAAACTTGCAACCTGTTGTCCACTTTGTACTGGTTAAATCTGGGAATGGTCAGTTGTTGGTTATTCTCAGTTAGTCATGTAACCTGGGTGATTTTGACTGCTTATTTGCCTGATTTCTACTGTTGGGGTTAAAATTGCCCCCTTAATTTCTCAATCAGATCCGGCTAGTTGTTTTGAGACGACCGACACTGTAGTTTGAATAGATCTTTCCTCTTATGAAGTCGCTTAAGCTTTCTGATATTTAAAAATTTTACCTTATCCACTTCCTCTTTCTTCAAATGCAGCAAGCGAACTATATGCCTCATGCCACCTCAAAGTGTCCAATGGACAGATGAGGAAGGGATTCCAAAATTCTTTGCACTCTGCAAAAGGGAAAAATGATTAACCCATATACTTTCAATAATATCCCTAAATTATTAATGCTAACACCTTTTTTATGTCTTTCTCCTTTATTGGTGTCTTTACATAAACTGCACGTTGTTTTAAAATCTTTCTTCCTTATCTCTCTACAGCTGTTCCATAAGCCAACTCCTTGACCTGATTATATCCTGTGTGTTGGGACACTGGTGGGTTGGAGTAATGATGGGTTGGTGTAATGATGGATTATTCTTAATTAATAAAATTGCTCATTCTCCTCTGGAGGATATCCAGTTTTCTCACCTGTTTTCTTTATTGATTGAACATCTTATTTTTATGTCCTCGTGATACTGATTATCTAATGAATTAGACTGAGGAAGTAAATATTCTATTTTCATGCTGATTTCAGCATACGTAAGTTAAAATTCAAGCTTTTTTAACACCAGTTTCATTCCTTCCTTTCTAAACGTGTTTACTCTTTACTGGGATAAACTTCCTGAGACACTAATCAGAGATGTAGCTGTTCATTGGTGATTTTGACAGTCAATGTTGGCCGCCTGTTCAACAGTGGAAGAGAAGATCACATTCAAGTCTATTGTCCAGACCTAGGATCTTCACCTTTCAGCAGAATCACAGGACAGCTCCACCTTTTCCACTTTGTAACCCAAAGGTAATGATCGTAACGGTCTTCATGTCAAGACATGAGCCGGGGAAGCCAGGGTTATGCGGAAAAAGGTGGAAAAGTGGAACTGAGGATTCTGGTCAGTCATGATCTCACTGAATGGCAGAGCAGACTTGAGGGGCTGAAGGGCCTACTTCTGCTCCTATGCCATATGATCTTATGAACCCAGATAAACTAACTCACCACTATCAGAAACTGATCTTCATGGTCTGCATAAACTGAATGAAATATTAGCAGAGCCCAAACACAAATGTGTGGAGTTAAATCAGAATGTACTCTAGGTGAGGGATTTCAATATCCACCACCAATTGTGGCTCAGCAGGGGCACTACTGACTGCTGGTTGAATCCTAAAGGACGTAGCTACAAGACAGGATCTACAACTGATGGTAAAGGAACCAGCAAAAAGGACAAATGTACTTGACATCATCTTCAGCAATTTTACTGCCTGACAATTAACATTCACACCATACCAGTGACAGCCAATGACCATCTCAAACAAGATAGAATTTGTGGACCATCAGCAAAAGCAGAATCATACTTCAACATAATTTTCAAGCTCATAGCTTGGCATATCCGCAACTGTACCATTAAGGTGAGAGATTAACCTTGGTTCAATCAAGACTGCAGGAAGGCATGCCAGGAGCAGAATCAGGTATACCTAAAATTGAGGTGTCAACTTGGTGAAGCTACAAAACAGGATCACTTGCATACCAAACTGCATAAGCAGCAAGAGATAAACAGATCAAAGCAATCCCACAGCCAATGAATCATATCTAAACTCTGTATTCTCCAGCTAAAATAATAGATTACTATCAAGTTTAGAAGGACCAACATCCTCTGCAAAGTACATCCAAAAAAAAAATCCTCCAGTGGAGAAACAATTTGCATATCAACCAAGGTCAAGAGCTGAATCAAGGTCAACAGTGCTCAAGGCAAAGCATGGCCAAACATCCAGATCCGATGAGAATGCCTTCCTGAAGTGTTGTGGAAGTCCCAGATCCCCTGAATTTGTGAAGTCAAAGACTTGGAGGGGGGTGGGATGAGTGATGTGGTAGTGGTAAATAGTAATGTAATTATCTACTTGCATGTACAAATGTTAACTATGGGAAAGAAAGTATGGATGGATATAAATTAATGTATATGGATATTGAATATCTATCCTATTGATTCCCTTATTCATTTTAAACATCTCGATTAGATGAACACACCCACACCCCCACCACTTCTAAATTTAAGAGAATGCAAAAAACACTTATGCATCCAGTCCATCTAATTTTGTTCTTTAGGATCATTAAACCCCAATTTTATTCAGGTGAATCTGCACTTCAAAACAAATCTTTCTCTCCTGAGGTATGGGGCCCAAAGCTGAATGTTGTTTCCAATCAAAACATTGGTTTGAAGCATTACTTCCTCATTTTGAATTCCAATCCACTTGAAACAAGGCCAGCATTTATACAGAAATGCCTTTGCCTTACCATATTTACTTGCAATGAATTAAGAAAGTATTCCAATTTGTCCTCCTGGATAGATGACCTCATGCCTTTCGTACATTATATTCACCTGTTACAATTTGTCTGGTCACTTAGTCTGTATGAGTCATATTCCAACTTCTCATGTAAATGACAATAATACTTACTCGTCCTCCAAAATGCAGACAAAAATGTGCTACACAAACAATTGTTTTACTGTAGTTCACTCCACAATGCCATTAAGGGAAATGTTGCTCGGATTTTGACTTTGCAACACTGAAAGAACAGTGATATATTTCCAAGTTAGGATGGTGTGTGGCTTGGAGGAAGCTTACAGGTGTTGGTGTTCCCATATATCTGCTGCGCTGTTCTTCTAGATGTAAGTGGTCATGGGTTTGGAAGATGATGTCTAAGGATCTTTGCTGAAGTTCTGCAGTGTATCTTGTAGGTAGTACATACTGCTGCTACTGAGCTTTGGTGATGAAGGAGGTGGAAGTGCTGCCAATCAAGCAGCTGCTCTCTTCTGGATGGGGTCAAGATTCTTAAGTCTTGTTGAAACTGCATTCATCCAGAATGCAAAACACATTTATGCATTGTGTCCATCTAATTTTGTTCTTTAAGGTCATTAAGTCCTTATTTTATCCTGGTGAATCTGCACTCCAAAACAAATCTTTCTTTCCTGAGAATCCCTTCAGACTCCGGACTTGTGCCATTGTAGATAATGGGCATACTTTGGGAAGTTAGATTGTAGTGAGTCACTAGCTGCAGATTTCCTAGTCTCTGAAAAGCTTTTGTAGCCACAGTACTTATTTGGATAGTCCAGTTGAGATTTTGGTCAATGGTAACACCCAGGATGCCGATAGTGGGGTATTCAATGATGGTAATGATATTCAATATCAAGAGGCAATGGTTAGATTCTTTCTTGTTAGACACGGTCATTGCCTGTTACTTGTGTGGTGCCAATCTTACTTGTCACTTGTAAGCCCAAACCTGAATATTGTCCAGGTCTTGCTGCATCTGGACGTGGACTGCTTTAGTATCTGAGGAGCTGCAAATATAATGCTGAACATTGTGCACTCCTCAGAAACATTTCCTCTTCTGACCTTATGAAGGAGGGAAGGTCATTCAATAACAGCTAAAGCTGGTTATCCAAAGACAAAATTCCAAAGTTTCAAAGGAAAGGATGGGGAACTTAGATAAACTGAGGTGTTCTGACAGAAAGCTAGCACTGAAGCAATGGGATGAATTTTTTCCTTCTGTGCTGTAACCATTCTATGATCTTTTAACTGTGAGTAAAAATTCTAGGAATGGAACTGAAGATTTACTTTCTTCCTGATGATTAATTAGGTCAATAGTTAGCAGCTGAACAACTGTTTGTTAAGGTTGATTTTGCTTTACTTACAGTACCAATGGACTAAAGCACAAATTTAAAGTTGTAAAGTTGATAATATAATGGTGGCATTAGACATATCATCTGTCTAGGTTGAATAAATTAGTTACAATAAATTAATTCTGGCTGTATAGTACTTGTGAGTGGTTTCCATCACCTATTTTCTCAGTAAAGGTGTTTTTTTTTACTACATTCTTAAGGTGAGAGACATATAAATTAGAAACAGAACTGTTGAAGATCAAAGACAGGAAGTGATTATGAGGAACAAATGATTCACTTAATAAATAACTTCAGTCGTAGATAACAAGGCATGTTTATTTCATACAGTGACTACGCCATTTTTGAACTTGTATTTTGAACATGTGCCAGAATAGTCTCATCAATCGGTACATTTACACAAAAGGAATGTATTGATGGCAAACATGCAGCAATTTCTGCAGAAACAGCCATATCACAGACTCAGGATTTCATGCATTTTTAAGCTTTTGTTGAAAATCCACCTCCACCTAAACAGATGCTGCAACTTGTACAAAGGGCATACGTCTGAAATATTAGCTGACCTGTTCTCTCTGCAATTGCTGACTGACTTGCTGCATGCATTGCTGAGTTCTGACTACACTCTCAAAATGATAAATGTTCCAGCCTTTAGTCCTTCCTTCAGCACAACATTTCTGCAGTTGTCGATCAGCACCACCATACCCTTACCTCCACCTCTGACACCCTTCACATTTTCTCTTTAGGATCTGACCCTCTGTGCTTCAATTCTGTCATCTGCCTCCTCTTCAATGACCACCCCTTGATCTCCCTATCTTCAGCCCCATCTCAAACCTCTCTTCCCTTTCCAAAGTCCTGGAATGCTTGTCACCTTTCAAATTTATGTCATTGTTTCCCTGAAATTTGTACTTGAATGTGTCCAGTCAAGTTTCTGTCTCTGGGCCAGTACCAGATACACACTACTGAAAGTGACAAAAAAATCCTATTAGACTATGGCAAAGGTAAACTGCCCCTCATTTATCCTTCTTGATATGTTTACAGTCTTTGACACAACTGATGACATTATCCACCTCATATAGAATGTCCTCCAGTTTGGGTGAAATTGCACTTGTTTGATTTCATTCTATCTACCTAATGGTGGTCAGAGAATTGCCATCAATGGTTTTCCTTACAATTCCCAGAGTCACTTCTGGTTTCCTGAGGGATTTATTCTTGGAGCGTTTCCATTTTTCATCTACATGTTACCTTTTGACAAGGTTATACATTGTATTAGCTTTCATATGTAAGGTGATGACATCCCAGCACCGTGTCCCCACCATTCTCTCAACACCTCTCCTGAGTCTAAATTAACATCCTGCTTCTGCGAATTCAATACTGAAAACAAACACTTTTTCCAATAAAATATTGGGAACTCTGAAGGAAATGCCTTCAGTTCACACCACTAACTCTGCCCTAAGCACTGAATTCTTCCCTCATCCTAGCAGCAGTCTGAGGCAGCAGCAGACTCGGCTCCTCCCAACGATTAGAGGCGGAGGCAAGGCCATCCTCCTGGCGTTTCGGACCAATGGCGGCAGTGGTGGCAAAGGTCCTCCTGTGATTGGAGGAAACGGCGGTAGCATCAGCGGTAGCAAGAACACTGTTTCTCCCAGCATTCAACGCGAGACTTGCAGGCTGACCGCGACTTCAGGCTGTGGCTAGGCCCGTGTGCCAGCATCGGTGCTTCCAAAAACCTTTATGGACTTAAGAGTTACACTTTCAGATCTGGACATTTTTCTTACCTTTTGGTTTTCTTTTATTTCTGCTGCCGTTTTGATTTGAGATTCTGGTTTTGTAACCAAGATAGTGCTGGAGAATGGCGACTTTGTACAATTTTCATTGTACTCATGTATTCCTATACTTGAGTACATGTGACAATAAAATCTAACTCTAATTCAGAGATAGTAGGAACTGCAGATGCTGGAGAATCTGAGATAACAAGGTGTAGAGCTGGACGAACACAGCAGGCCAAGCAGCATCAGAGGAGCAGGAAAGCTGACGTTTCGGTCTAGCCTTCTTCAGAAATGGGGGAGGGAAGGAGATTCTGAAATAAATGGGGGGGGGTGTGCAGATAGAAGATGGATAAAGGAGAAGATAGGTGGAGAGAAGACAGACAGGTCAAAGAGGCGGGGATGGAGCCAGTAAAGGCAAGTATAGGTGGGGAGTTGGGGGGGATACGTTGGCCCAAGGAGGACAGATAGGTCCCGGGGGCGGGGTGGGGCTGGTTGGTTGGGGGTCGGGCGGGGGCTTGAGGTGGGTGGAGGGGATAGGTGGGAGGAAGGACAGGTTAGGGAGGCGGGGACAAGCTGGGCTGGTTTTGGGATGCGGTCGGGGGAGGGTAGATTTTGAAGCTTGTGAAGTCCACATTGATACCATTGGGCTGCAGGGTGCCCAAGCGGTTTATGAGGTGCTGCTCCTGCAACCTTCAGGTAGCATCGTTGTGGCACTGAAGGAGGCCCAGGATGGACATATCATCTAAGGAGTGGGAGGGGGAGTTGAAATGGATCGTGACTGGGAGGTGCAATTGTTTAGTGCGAACCGAGCGTAGGTGTTCCACAAAGTGGTCCCCAAGCCTCCGCTTGGTTTCTCCGATATAGAGGAGGCCACATCGGGAACAGCAGATACAGTATACCACATTAGCAGATGTGCAGGTGAATGTCTGATGTGGAAGGTTTTCTTGGGGCCTGGGATGGGGGTGAGGGGAGAGGTGTAGGGACAGGTGTAGCACTTCCTGCTGTTGCAGGGAAAAGTGCTGGGGGTGGTGGGGCGGTTGGGGAGTGTGGAGCAGGTGAAGGAGTCACGGAGAGAGTGGTCCCTCCGGAAAGCAGATAAGGGTGGCAAGGGAAAAATGTCTTTGGTGGTGGGGTCAGATTGCAGATGGCAGAAGTGCTGGACGATGATGCGTTGGATCTGGAGGTCGGTGGGGTGGTATGTGAGGATGAGGGGGATCCTGTTTTGGTTGTTTTTGTGGGGAGGAGGTGTGAGGGATGAGTTGTGGGAAATGCGGGAGATGCGAACGAGGGCGTTTTCGACCACTGTAGGGGGGATGTTGCAGACCTTGAAAAACGAGGACATCTGGGATGTCCGGGAGTGGAATGCCTCATCCCGGGAGCAGATACGACGGAGGCGAAGGAATTGGAAATAGGGGATGGCATTTTTGCAGGAAGGTGGGTGGGAGGAGGTGTATTCTAGGTAGCAGTGGGAGTCGGTGGGCTTGGAATGGATATTGATTTCCAGGTGGTTGCCAGAGATGGAAACAGAGAGGTCCAGGAAGGAGAGAGAGGTGTCAGAGATGGTCCAGTCGAACTTAAGGTTGGGGTGGAAGGTGTTAGTGAAGTGGATGAACTTTTCGAGCTCCTCATTTCCAGAGGGACCACTGGAAAGGTAGTAAGTGAAATGGCACTAATGAGCCATTATAATTTGAAATTCATGCAAGTTTTAAATATTCACAAAGGTCAAAGTATGAAAAATATTTCCAAATTTATTATTTTGTCTAGCAGCTAAAGGCTTGCGGTTGTGATAATGATCATCTGAAAACAAAGAGACATTGCAGCAAATGACTGAGTAATGATTTAGAAATGTGTTAAGATTATATTAATGAGACTGGCAGAAATTGAATGGATTTTGGACAGCACAAGGAGCTTTTCTAAATGTGTTTGTCTCGAACTTGCCTTCACCTGAGATGTGTATCAAGCCAGCCATTGGAAGACTTCCAAAGCGAATGTTTAATCAATGGCACAAATCAACATTAACTATACTTTTATTACAGTGAGCTTGTAAAGTAAATTAAACTTTACTGTAAACATTTTGTAACTCTTTTTCTCTTCAAAATAATGAGTCCCATCGGCTCTACAATGCAGGCACTTACAGTATATTTTAGTTTGGCTGCAAACTAAATAAAGATTTTCTTACTTACATGTCATTTAAAACCTGTCAGTTTATTTGCAAAATGCTGTCTAGAGCTTATGCATCATTTGGAGGCAAACATTGTAACGAGAGGGACTGGAACATGGGCAGAGGCCATCACTGTTCAGATTCTGTTCCTTTATCAGATACACAGATTCTAATAGAACTTGGGAAAGGTCATGGTGGTCAGTTTTGCTCAGTTGGCTGAATGGTTGGTTTATGAAGCGGAGTGATGCCAACAGCATGGTTTCAATCCCCAACATGAAGGATTGTTCTTTTCAACATCTCCCCTTGCCTGAGATATGGTGGTCCTCAAGTTAAATCTCCACTAGTTGTCTCTCCCTAATGAAAGAGCCGCCTATGGTCTAGTAAGGTGATGGCAACTCAAAATGTTTTCTGTTTGTGACCCCATCTTGCCCCATCCCAATGTCATTTTTGATAATGGATCTGGGAGGTACTGAGTCATTCTCAAATCTCATCACGTAGGCTCTCTAAAAGCTAATTAAAAGCTTTCTTGCAGAAAACAGATTTAATTGCAGTTTTTATTAAGGCTACATATTTACTGCATAATGTAAGATGGAAAATCCAATTAATTCGAGAAGGGTCGAGTACTATTTGAACTGGAATTCTATCAGTAAAGAGACCAACAGCAGAACATTTGGATGACATTCGCTTTAGTAGAGAGCCCCTGTGACCAACCACATTCCATTTACATTCACACAGATCTTTCACAAATTCCGAACATCTCAAAGTGCCTTACAGTCAATGATGTACCCCTGAAATATTATCACTGTTGTTTGGTAGCAAATGAAGCATTCAATTAGCAAACAATAACTTCCAAAACAGCAACATGGTAATGACCAGAAATTTCTCAATTCAGCAGCTCTGTCAATATAAAAGGACTTGCCACACACAACTTTTGAGGAGATGGGATCAGGATCACATTAGGTCTGCTGACCTCAGAGGCAAATTGGAGGTTGACACTAGGCTGGGTGAGTGCTGGATTGGTTTGGTTCAAAGGTCCACATTGGGTCTCTGCTCCTTCATCCCAGTTGCGTCAAATCTGTTAGGTCCTCTAGTCTTCAAATTCTTTCACTCCTATCTACGTGGAACGGGATCCATGTATGAACTGCTTTTGCCCACAATGGAATCAGCCAGGCCAAGTGTGTGATAATCAGGCTTTTCCCAGACAGCAAGAATTACTGGTGCTGGGTGTGGGAGCAGGAATCCCAGAATCAACTCTCACCCATCATTTTTAAATGCCTCTTAGAGCTGGCCCAGCTCTGCAAAGGTCCAGGCTGTAGTTACTCTGATGATAGAGTGAGACTTCACATACATACTCTTAGCAATGGGCATACAACTGTCATACCCAGCACTTCCAGTTCCATGAGTCAGAGTGCATGAGTTGCATAATTGCATATTTTAGTTGCAATGTAAGACCTTAAAGCTTAAAATCACATTGTATTTGTCTTAACAGTACAGGTTTGGGCTTTTACTCACATGGGGTGTGTCTACTGTTTCAGCTCAATGCAGCTGCTCCAAAATCACTATAAAACCTATACAGAATACAGATTTCAACATACTCCCAATTCCTTAGTTACCATATGTGCTCAGAAACTAATCAAATACATAGACATGGTGGTCATACCTTAGACACAACCAGTAAAAGTACAAAGAAGAGTATATGGTAAATAGCCAGTTCAATAAACAAATAACATGAAGTGAAAATGTACACATCAAATAAAGAGGTAAGCTAAATACAGTAATGTTGGAAACTTTGAAGTTACTTATCATGAACATCAGTTTATGCTTGCATAGAGCCAACAGTGTTTCTGATATATGCAATTACTCACACTTTAACAATCCTTTTAAAAGCCAACCTGTTGAGGTCATACCTCCTCTTTTAGGGATTTCAGTATTAGAGTGACATCTGTTAATTGGTAGATAAAATCATTAGTTCCTACACAAAGTGTGGAAGAAAGCATTTTTATAAATGTCCAAATTTTATGGAACAACTCTTCCAATTTTACAAGTGTTTTGTTTGTATAAGAAAAGCAGACAGAATACAAAGTATGAAACTTCTTCATGAAAGAAAACTTGAATTCCAACTCAGGGGTAAGGTGTGGAAAGGGACAGTGTTAGATGTGTTGTGATGCCAACCATTGCCAGCTTGTGGTTGGTGTAGCTTCCTGCCACCATCCTCTTTGACTGTAGTAAGGGTCTATTCAGTTAACAGTGGTTGAGAGAAACCACCAATGAGTCTTAATGAGTCAAGGTTTGTGTCTTAAATAATATTTAACTTGTTATGTGATAGCAACCAGGTACAAGTTACATTAGCAGCTTAGACATTATGACTAAGGCTATTGGGAGACCTGTTGATTTTCCTTTTAATATCCAAAGAGGTTGTACTTTTTCCCCACCTGGCCTTGTGATATCATCAGACTGGGTGGACCTTAATGTGGACTCCAATATTAACTTTTTCAGAACCATTACCTTCTACAATATTCCCCATCAAGCGTTACTCATATAATTAACAATTAAACATTCATACATATTTAACACTAACCATCCCTCTGCCCAACACTTCCCCCCGCCCCACCCCGACCGAGTCTCTGACATTACAAATTCAGGAGGTGTGCAGGTTTCACAAATTTTCCAGAATGTGTTATTTTTGAATTTGGAAGACTTTTGGCTTGGGGACTGTTGACCTTGGTTCTGTTCTTAACCCTGTGTAATCTTTAAAGTCTCTGGAGGATATTTACCTCTTGGATATTGTTCACTGAGGGTGTTGATTCTCCCAGACCAGGTATTTGGCCCTTACTTGGAGGACTTTTAATCTTGCTGAATTTCTTTCACAAAGGAATTCTTCCTTTCAGAATCAGGTAGTTGCCCCATAAGAACCTGGGGGAGACATTTAATTTCTTAAATATCCTTCATGGAAGATGGCTACTCTGTTCAAACAGTAATTTATTTGTTGCAGTATCATGGATTTCTAGATCATGCATTTCCCCTTGGCTAAGTTTTGAATTGTGTATGTTGGTCATTCCATCTCACTGTTGGCTCTGATGGAGTTGTATGCAGCCCATCTGCAATGTGTACAAAGAAATTCTTATTCTTAATCTGCTGATACATCTGTTCTGAGTATATAAGCTCTTTACTCCAACTCATAGATCAGGTTGAATGTCTTCATTCACTCTCTGTGGTTGTCATCCAGGTAAATCCAACATAATCATGTCATCATTCATGCCACATGAGGAATGCTGCTGCCTTACCTCTTTTGCAGGTACTGATAATTCTTCTTTGGAAGGCATGAATCGAAATACTCCTCCTGAATGTGTGTTATTTCATCATCTGGCACCAGACTTGAATCTGCTATTGCATTTTGATCATCATGTTGTGTTGGTGCCTGAACAACTTCAGTTAAAAATTAATCAATGAGCTCAAGTGGATTTTGTTGCTCTTTTTTTAACTTGTTTAAATTTTCTTGGAAACTTGGCTGTATTCTGACATTTGAATTTTCCCCAGTGATAATAGGGCACCTGACAATCCTGTATAATTGTTCCTCTCTGTTCTAGTAGCGGCAGTGTGGCGAAGCTGGATTGCAGCAGTGTCATTGGTTTAGCAGCAAGGACTCAAGGCATCAGAGTGGAGGAGCCCAGATCCAGGGCCATGGCTGGGCTAATAGTGAGAGGTGTTCAAAAGACCACCTGAGATAAGACTACAAGAAGAACATTGTTGTTCTATTTTTCTGGCTTTATATTCTGTGTTTCAGCTTATTTTCTGTGTTTTAAGATGATTCCAGAGAGTGGCAACACTAAACAAAACTTTTTCATTACATTTGTAATAAATACACATGACAATAATTAAATCAAATCAAATCTAATCTAAATACGGATTTGACAATGAGTTATGAGAACTTCGGTCTCTCCTGACATCTATAACAGTCACACTGCTACAAAGCCCTGCCTGTAGACCTAGTGATCCCTGGGTGTCTCTGGTGTATCCTTTCCAGGGTACCTTCCCAAACTGAAGTCGGTTCCATGAGTTTTTTGACATACACTAGTAAGTCATCTATGATTGTGAAAAGCTGTTTGTGCTCAAAGCGCATGTTCTTAACCAACTCACCGGGCTTTTGATCATCCTTCAGCAAAGTCTCAAATATGTTTTTGTTCTTGTTGAATTTGCTTGAGCCTAGTTGGCTTGCTGGCCACTGATTCTTCTCAGCCACATGAAAGAATTCCTCAATAGAATATTTCTTGTTCTTTGGTTTGACCTTGAATCTAGGAAGCCCAATATAATTTTCCACCTGTTGCCCCTAAACCAAATGTTCGACAATTGTTTGTTCTTGGACTGGTTCTCTAACTAGCTTGTCTTTGGCCAACCTTACACAATCAAGCATGAGGTTTCTGGATTATGTGCTATTTTAAACCCTTTGGGTAGCGATGTTACTTTTAGTATACATTTAATCTTGAGATCTGTTCTGACTGGACAATGTAATTTCATCTCTGTAGGTTGTAACTTCAGTTGTTGTTCACTCAGAGGAACTGATCTGATAAATGACAGTCAATCTTTTGCATAAATGCCACCCCCTCCACACTTCACTTCAGCTCTGATGAAGAGTCATCTGGACTTGAAACATTAGCTTGCTTTCTTTCCATGGATGCTGCCTGTTCTGCTGTGATCTCCAGCATTTGTTGTTTTCAGTACAGATTCCAGCATCTGCAGCGACTTGCTCCGATACAATCTTGTCAAGCTTAAAATTAATGACTTATCTATTGACATAACAGAGTCTGTCAAATTCCTCCCTGGTCCTCCCCGCTCACCATCCAAGGGCCTAAATAGTCTTTCCAGGTGAAGCAGCATTTCACCTATACCTCCTCCATTTTTGTGTATTGTATTCTCTGCACCCAATGCGGCCTACTCTACATTGGAGAAACCAAATGCATACTGGAAGGTCACTTTGCAGAATACCTCCTGTCTGTGAGCAAGCATAACCCCGACCTTCCCACAGCAGACCATTTTAACATAGCGTCCTGCTCACATGCCAACTTGTCTATCCTAGGCATGTTGCAGCTTTCCAGTGAATCACAGCGCAAACTGGGGGAACAACAACTCATCTTCAGACTAGGCACTTTACAGCCTTCTGGACTTAATATTGAGTTCAACACCTTCAAATTGAGAACCAACTCCTATTTCTTCAATTTCTTTCAGCTTTACGTCTTATATTCTGCCATTTCTTCCCTTTCTTTTAGCTTTACTTGTTAAATTCTCTGTCACCTTGTCCTCTCTCCCCGTCCCCACCCCAGTGGGACTGTTTTCTCTTTCAAGTCTGGAAGTTAGACATACCATTGTTCTGCCATTCTCACATTCCAATCACGTAATCTGAACTACCAACATCTTTTCTCCACCAGCACTCTAAACCCCACTATTGCCACACCCCCACCCTCAACTATGGCATAAATGCTGCCCCCTCCACACTTCACCTCAGCCTGAAGAAGAGTTATCTATACTCGAAACATTAGCTTACTCTCTCTCCATGGATGCCATCTGGCCTGTTGTGATCTCCAGCATTTGTAGTTTTCCGTCAATTTCAAACTGTTTGAATTATCAACTTCCCCTAGAAATGCATTGGGTACCTTTTCTAATGCTGGTGTCTCTGCCTCACTAACTGCTTTGTGTGCATGGTCATTTGACATTCTGCTGTTCTCTAACTTGTCCCACTACCTCACATCTTCTGGAAGTTACATATTGTTTACAGACATCGCATTCTTTTCAATACCTGGACATTGCTTGAGACTGTGAGGTTTCCTTGTTTCACGTTACTGTTTCTGCTCTTAGCTATTGCTCTGTGGCTGTCTCTTTGTTTTGGCTTCTCACATGTGTTTGTAATGTTTTTATACCTTAAAGCTCAAAAGGAGTCTATTGCTTTTCTGTGATATGGTTGTCAGTCTCCTCTTAGGATTTATCTGTGATACTTCCTGCTTCTAGCACAAAATGAATAGTTTTCTCCAAAGCCATGTCTTCTTTGGACTCTAATAAATCTGGCAAAAATTCATCGTAATTTCAATAATTCTGTCTTCTATGAATTCTGATTTCAAATTTCCTTAGTTGCAGTTTTCCATTAATCCATTAATGTCTAAAACTAGGGAGCATGCATTTAAGGTGGGAGGGAGAAAGTTTAAAGGAGATGTGAGGGGCAAGTTTTCTTTTACACAGAGAGTGGCAGGAGTGTGGAACATGCAGCCGGGAGTGGTTGTGGAGGCAGGTGCAATAGGGGCATTTAAGACACTTTTAGATAAGGACATGAATATGCAATGAATGGAAGAACACGGACCAAGGGCAGGCAGGAGGGATTAATTTAGTTTGCTGTTATGTTCGGCACAGTATCATGGGTCAAAAAGCCTGTTCCTTTGCTGTACAGCTAAATGTTCCATAAAAATCATTAATGAACTCATCTACAGATTCTCCTGTATGCTTAACTCTTTCGTTGAGCCCTACTCTTGCAGAAAATGTGATTGCTCTCATATTAAGATAATTACAGTCATAGAGTTATACAGAACAGAAATACACTCCTCAGTCCAATTTGTCCGTGCCAACCAAATATCCTAAACTGATCTAGTTCCATTTGTCAAGATTTGGCCTGTATCCCTCTAAATGCTTCCACTTCATGTACCCATCCAGACGCCTTTTCAATGCTGTAATTGTACAGGCCTCCACCACTTCCTCCGGCAGGTCAATCCACACATGCACCACCCTCTGCATGAAAAGGTTGCCCCTTACTTCCCTTTTATACTTTCCCCCCTCACCTTAAACCTATGGCCTCTAGTTTTGGATGCCCCTCTTCTGGGAAAAAGACCTTGGCTATCCATGCCCCTCATGATTTTATAAATCTCTATAAGATCACTCCTCAGCCTATGTCGCTCCAGGGAAAAAGCCCCAGCTTATTTAGCCTCTCCCTTTAGCTCAACCCCTCCAATCCCAGCAAAATCCTTGTAAATTTTTTCAGAAGGCTTTCAAGTTTAATAACATCTTTCCTATAGCAGGGAAACCAGAATTGAACACAGTATTCTAAAAAAATGGCCTAATCAATGTCCTATACAGCTACAACATGACATCCCCAGTCCTACACTCAATGCACTGATAAATGAAGGCAAGCGTACCAAACACCTTCTTCACCACTCTGTCTATGACTCACTTTCAAGGAACTATGCACCTTCATCCCTAAGTCTCTTTGTCCAGCAGCACTCCACAGGGCTCTAGCAGTAACTGTGTAAGTCCTGCCCTGGTTTGCCCTACCAAAATGCAGCACCTGACATTTATCTAAATTAAACCATCTGCTACTCCTTGGCCCATTTGCCCATCTGAAAAAGGTCGCATTGTACTCTGACGTAACCTTCTTTGCTATCCACTACACCAATTTCAGTATCATCTGCAAACTTCATATTCAGGTCCAAATCATTTATATAAATGACAAAAAGCAGTAGTCCCAGCACCAATCCTTGTGACACACTGCTGGTCACAGGCTTGCAACATGAAAAACAAGCTTCTACCACAACCCTCTGTCTTCTACCTTCAAATCAATTTTATGACCAATTGGCTAGCTCCCCCTGGATTCCGTGTGGTAACCAGTCGACCATGTGGAACCTTGTCAAACGCCTTATATAAAATATCTACTGCTCTGCCTTCATCAATGTTCTTTGCCAGCTCGTAGTGAAACACAATTTCCCATGCACAAAGCCATGTTGACTATCCCGAATAAGTTCTTGCATTTTGTCAAAAGCTTGTAGAATTTCATCAAAAATACCTATGCATTCTTACATGCCTTGGTGATCTATAACATCATCCTCTTAAGTCCTATTGAATGGAATAGTGTGTTTACTTTTTTCCTTCTGTGATTTAGTGGAAAGCTTGGAAAAAATTCTGTTTACTCAGAACTGTTTTTTCCATAACACCCAATCCTGCCTTCTGTTTGTCCCAACTCTAACATTAAATCTGACAGGTAGCATTATTTCTTCCTATTGTAATTGTTTGTTCTTCTTCCTTTAAAGTTTTTCATACTGCAGTATTTCAGTGCTCAATTTAAAAGCTTTTAATCTTGCAGAATATTCAAGTTTCTTCAACCTCTTTCCAAAATATATTCTTACTTCTTTCATATAACAGTACTGTTTGATTTTCCTTGTCTTAAACTCCTCTGACCATTGGATTCCCTGCTGTAGCTGTGTTCCATTGTGTCTAATACAATGGTGGCAATGCTCATTACAAGCTGTAGGTACTTAACTTTAACTTCTACCCTTCTCAGCCCATTAAATTTTCCCCTTGCCCAATGGGATTTTTAAAATTTACTCACTGATCTCCAATAGCTGGTTGCTTTTTCACTGAACCCCTAATTGGGATGGTTCCTCCATATTCTCACTTTCTAATGGAATCTGTGTGACTACCTTCTGGCCCTTACTTGCTTCTGTGTTTCTCTTTCCAAATCTGCTGTAGAAGGCTTTCCCACTAAAGTGCTGTTTCTCCCTCGTTGATATTCACACATTTTTGTCTGCCGGCTGTTCGACTGTTCAGCTGTTGACTGTCCCTCAGTGTGAGTAGTTCTTAAAGGTGTAATGTATTTGGAGATGTGAATGTTTTGTACTGCCTCAGCATCCACTAGAATTCTTGCCTTTGACGTCATGTGTTATTAAGCAATAATGAAGTTGTTGACTTGCTCGCCGAGCTGGCTTGTTTTTATTCAGACGTTTCATCACCATGTGAGGTGACATCATCAATGGAGCCTCCGATGAAGCAATGTTGTTCTCCTCCCCCTTGAATTTACACTGTCCAGTCCATTATGGTGAGTACTGTCATTTCCGGTTTTGATCTCAATGGGTTTGAATATGGGGTCCACTTCTATGTGTTTGTTGATTGCATTACTGGTAGAGAACCATGCCTCTAGGAATTCCCGTGCGAGTCTATGCTGGGCTTGGGCTACTATGGTTACTTTGTACCAGTTAAACTGATGGCCTTCGTTGTCTAAGTGTACCGATATTAAGGAAAGCTCGTCACACCGTTTAGCTGATAGTTGATGTTCATGTATACTGATGGTTAGTTTCCTTCCTGTCTGCCCAATGTAATGTTTGTGGCAGTCGTTGCATGGTATTTTGTAAACTGTGTTGGTTCTGCATTTTGTGGGAGTGGGGTCTTTAAGCCTTGTAAGTGTTTGTCGCACAGTGGCTGTGGGCTTGTGGGCCACCATGATTCCTAGTGGTCTTAGGAGTCTTGTTGTCAGTTCCAATATGTTCTTGATGTAGGACAGTGTGGCCAGTGTGTTCGAGAATACTGTGTCCTCCTGTTGTTGTCTGTTTAGTAGGCATCTACGGATGAAGTTGCAGGAATATCCATTTAAAGCGAGGATTTTACATAGGTGCTCTTCCATTTTCCTGTGTAGTTTAGGGGTGTTGCAGTGTGTCCTGGCCTGTTAAATAGTGTCCTAATGCAGCTTTGTTTGTGGGTGTTGGGCTGGTTGCTGTGGAAGATGAGGATTTGATCCGTGTGAGTTGCTTCTCTGTATACAGAGGTTTGGAACTCCCCATTGGTCATACTCTCAACTTTAACATCCAGAAACGGAAGTTGATTGTTGTTTCCTTCTTCCCTTATGAATATGCTGTTGATGAGGTGGTGAATCTCTTCTAATTTGCTGTGCTTAATAATGACAAATGTGTCATCTACATACCGGATCCACAGTTAAGGTTGAATGCAAGGGAGTGCAGTGTGTTCTAATCTTTGCATGACTGCTTCTGCAATGAGTCTTGAGATGGGTGACCCCATTGATGTACAGTTGATCAGTTTGTATACTTGATCATTAAAGATGAAGTGTGTGGTGAGGCAGAGGTCTAGTAGTTTATGTGTTTTGTTATTGCTGGTGGAGCTGCTGGTCTGCGTTGCTGCTTCCTCTAGTAATGTGGCCGCTGTTTCTTTGGCTAGTGGCACGTCAATTGATTTGAATAAAGCTGTGATGTCAAAGGATACTCTGAGGGTATCAAGGAAATCTTGGGTTGAGTGGATGGAATGGGGTGATCCGTTGACTAAATGTTTCAATCTCTGTTGTAGGTCCTTGGCCAGTTTGTGTGAAGGTGTGCCTGGTAGGGAGACAATGGGTCCAAGGGGAATGTCTGGTTTATGTGTACTTTAGGAAGTCCATAAAAGCAGGGGGTGCTCGTGCCTTGTGTTAATTGATGCGATTAGTCCCGGTGTTATCTTTGTATCATATCTGTTACATAAGCCAACATGCAATAAAACTTTCCAAAACTGTAATACATCTTACAAAGAGAGAACAATCATCTGTAGTTTATGAGGAACTAATAGAACATAGAACATAGAATATAGAACATTACAGCGCAGTACAGGCCCTTCGGCCCTCGATGTTGCGCCGACCTGTGAAACCAATCTGAAGCCCATCTAACCTACACTATTCCATTATCATCCATATGTTTATCCAACGACCATTTATATGCCCTTAAAGTTGGCGAGTCTACTACTGCTGCAGGCAAGGCATTCCATGCCCTTACTACTCTCTGAGTAAAGAATCTACCTCTGACATCTGTCCTATATCTATCGCCCCTCAATTTAAAGCTACGTCCCCTCATGCTAGCCGCCACCATCCGAGGAAAAAGGCTCTCATAGTCCACCCTATCGAATCCTCTGATCATCTTGTAATAAAAGGAGTTTGTCTGTTCAAGAAAAATGTTGGCAGGCACAATCACCTTTCCCTGCTCCTAAAAGTTATAGTTTTAAACTTTTATTGTATGACTATTAGCAGCTGTGTGCAAGCTATTTATGGACATCTGCTTAAGATCAGATTCAGCTCCAACTAACATGCCTCATTCTTTCTAGCTCTAAAAGTAATGGAAAATTTCACTAGGCATGATACCACCATTAACCTGCTTGACTCTTGATCAGAAAGCTCCCTCTTCTTAGCTCTGAATTTACCTCCTGTACTGGTTCTGGCAAATGGTTCACCTGCCTTTTCATGTTCTGTGGCACTGCCGCATTAGATAATCTGTTCAATGTTTATGACGTCCAGGCTCATATGCCGCCATCCACGCCGTAAATCACTCCCAGATTGAGGAGGGATCGAGAACAACCCTACTACAATCTAACAAGCAAGCCACAGGTTTTTCAGTCAGGAATGTCACGACTGTTCCTACATGCTGGTAACAGAGTTCACCATGGAAGTGCTGTGAACAGGCTATTAGGCTATTGTTAATTGACCGCATTAGACCCTAACTTGGCAGCAGGGTGAGAAAATCAAACTTGGGCATTCACACTTATGGCTTAATTTCTGTGGCATCTTCCTAATGTCAAACCATCTGATTATCTTCCACATCTGCCACCTTCCCCTCTGCTTCTCAGGAGGGGAAGATTCTGCCCTGTAGTAAACAGAAAATGCTGGAAACACTGAATAGTTCAGACAAAATCAACAAAGATTAAAACAGTTAATATTTCAGGTTGATGACCTTTCATCAGTCTTGACATATGTTGAAAAGTTGGTTTTCTATTTTATGTGTAAAGATGATAATTGTACAATCCCATAAGACCACAAAGAGAAATGACTGATGGTGGTGCAGCCTGAGGATTTCCAAGCTTCAAGTAATGTAAAACCTTTATAGTGACCTCGGCTGGAATGGGATTTGAATCCATCCTGTTAGCATTACTCTGTATCTCAAAGGAACTCTCCAGCCAACTGAGCTAAAAAAAGTTTGTAAAACTTAGATAATGTAAATAATCAAACAACGCTCAAACATAAAACAGTTTAATATTTCGGGCAAATATTCACTTTTTTCTCTTCTAACCAATACTATTAGTCACAAGCTGTTACTTGGGCCTATCTGAGATTCCCCTCATAACAATAATGCTAATATAATAACAAACAGAAGCCTTCTTTATATTCTGCATTCAACCTCACGCATTTATTCCCATTCATTCTGCACAAGAGTTGCAACAAGGGCGCAGTTGTGAAAATTGGCACTTATTTGCATCTATCAATGATAATTTAAATCATATGGTGACAGCAGAGGAGACAGGACGATGAACCCACCTCAATTGGTATAGCTCTCTTTCTTACTTGAGTTGAAAGCTATGTGTTCAATTCCTACAAGTGCAAAATCTAAGCCAAGGTAGTCCTGAGGGAGTGCTGCATTCTGAAAAGTACTTTTCTTCAGTTGAGACAATAATTCAAGACCCTCTCTACCCTCTCAGGTGGCTATAAAAAAATCCCATGACGTGACTTTGAAGAACACAGGAGTGTTCTCTGGTGTCTTGGCCAATACTTATTGTTTAATCACCGTCATTAGATTAGAATATCTGGTCATTCTTCCATTGCCATATGTGGGAGCTCTTGTACATAAATTTGTTGTAGCATTTCCTTTTTCATAACGGTGACTTCAAAAAGTACTTCATTGGTCATGAAGCTTGGTGGGTTGACCCAAGTCCATGAACGGCTGAAGTCTTTTTATTAACCATGCCCCTGGGACGGAGAAAACTTATGTTCCTGATTCTTGGTGACTGATGTTATAGGAGCTCCCTATACTCCACAAGTTAAACTAAACCAGTTAAATCCTGAAATTCCACTTGGTGAGTTGCTTTATTTGCAAGGATGGGATAAAAGTTGCTTACTCTAGAACGTTCCCATGGTCTCAAACCACGTGAAGCAAATCCAAGGCAGTATAGAATGCCAAAAAAAACCTCCCTCGCGACAGTAGTTATGAACGAAGAGCAGTGACACCACCTCATGATTCCAACTTATCCAAACTGCACAGTGAATGAAGAATCCAAATTTTTGGGACCATGCTATCATTGGTCCTCATTGCCATATATTAACATACATTGTACAGTTGGGCTGCTGCCAGCAGGTGGTTTGCAGCAAAGGACCAAATCATATTTGAACCTTTTTTCCCGAGACCAATGTTTTGGACACAAGCTGTCAGGCCACTGTACTCTCTTCACTTTGCAAAAGAGAAAAATGTCCCGATTTTCCCTGAGCAAATTATTGGAATAGAACAGGATTCCATTGTTGTTTTAAGAGGGATAGGAAGTGAGTGCAAAGACAGTCTGAAGGAGAACTTCGTTCTTCTCTTCATCTCTAAATCTTCCATAGAAACAGAAACTGATTTTCTTAATATCACCTCCATTATGTATTTTGCAGCACAGGTCACTCTGAAACTGCTGGCAAGATCATTTTCGTGCTATTATTTGGCATGGGCTCAACTGACATGTTTTGAGTCACATGTACCTTTTTTTGGATGGTATCTGTACCTGGGCACAACTTAAATCCTCTTGTCAGTACAGACCAAGCCTGAAGGAAGAATACATGAGACAACATTTATTCTTGTTTCTTATTGAACTGTTATCTTCACCCTAAAGAGAAAACAAAGGGTACATTTCCCAAATAGACACCCCAGTTGGGTGGATGGATTCTGTGAATAAGGGCAAGCAAGTCTTTCAGCTCTTTTTCATCCAAACTGAAGCAGTTCTACTTCTATCCCAGGCCTGTTGCAACACATTGTGTTTCCGTGTACATTTCATTGTGACAGCTTCTAAACTTTCACAATATAAATACCATTGGTGTCATTTTCCAGGTTTATTTCATTAACAATGTATTGAAGTTGTTAAATAGTCAATAAGAAAGGATGCTACTTTGAAAACGCATTAAGGCTGTTCGGGGATTTCACTTTCAAAAGTGATTGTTATTATCACCTTCAGAAATTTGCTTTAGTGCAGCACTTGTTTTGATTCATTTTTCAGTTCTTTAATTGAATTTGCTGGTTGCCTGGTTTTTGGTTTAGTTATGACATTGTTTTAAACTCAGTATTTTCCATTTCAGACTTACTGAGAGCCAGCAAGTCCATACCAGTAGTGCAATGGCACAATGCCACCTCCCTGATTACATTCCCGGGACTGACTGATAATGGTTTGGCTGACTTCTCCATGCAGGTGGTCAGTCAATTGTAGTGGCTAAGGCCTCAATAAGGAACAGCTTTGTAGCATCGCCAAAGCTTCTCACCATACAGTGGGCTCCATTGTGTGCAAAGATCGCCAGCTCAATGGAGCTGATCTCCCTATGATGGGCTGAGGAGATCAGTATAGCCATCACTAATGGTATAGGAAGTAAAGTATTGGTGGCAGTCAGGGATTGGCTAACAGGCAGAAAACAGCCAGTAGGAATAAACAGAGATAACAAGGTGTGGAGCTGGATGAACACAACAGGCCAAGCAGCGTCAGAGGAGCAGGAAAGCTTGACGTTTCAGGCCTAAACTCTTCTTCAGAAATAGGGGAGGGGAAGGGTGTTCTGAAATAAATAGGGAGAGAGGGGGAGGCAGATAGAAGATGGATAGAGGAGAAGATAGGTGGAGAGGAGACAGACAGGTCAAAGAGATGGAGATGGAGCCAGTAAAGGTGAGTGTAGGTGGGGAGTTAGGGAATGGATAGGTCAGTCCAGGGAGGACGGACAGGTCAAGGGTGCAGGATGAGGCTAGTAGGTAGGAGATGGGGGTGGGGCTTGAGGTGGGAGGAGGGGATAGGTGAGAGGAAGGACAGGTTAGGGAGGAGGGGACAAGCTGTGCTGGTTTTGGGATGCGGTAGCGGGAGGGGAGATTTTAAAGCTTGTGAAGTCCACATTGATACCATTGGGCTGCAGTGTTCCCAAGCGAAATATGAGGCACTGTTCCTGCAACCTTCAGGTGGCATCGTTGTGGCACTGCAGGAGGCCCAGGATGGACATGTCATCTGAGGAATGGGAGGGGGAGTTGAAATGGTTCGCGACTGGGAGGTGCAGTTGTTTAGTGCGAACCGAGCGCAGGTGTTCCGCAAAGCGGTCCCCAAGCCTGTCTGTCTTTGACCTGTCTGTCTCCTCTCCACCTATCTTCTCCTCTATCCATCTTCGATCCGCCTCCCCCTCTCTCCCTATTTATTTCAGAACCCCCTTCCCCTTCCCCATTTCTGAAGAAGAGTCTAGGCCCGAAGCATCAGCTTTCCCTCTTCTCTGATGCTGTTTGGCCTGCTGTGTTCATCCAGCTCCACACTTTGTTATCTCAGATTCTCCAGCATCTGCAGTTCCTACTGTCTCCTAAACAGTAGGAATAAACAGGCCATTTTACATTGGTGGACTGTCTAGTGGAGTACAATAAGAATCAGTGCTTGCGGCCCAGCTGTTCAAGACATAATCAATGATTCGGATGTGTGGCCTAAATGCAATATTTCCAAATTTGCAGAGGATACAGAGCTAGGGAGGAAAGTGTGCTGTGAGGAAGGTGTAAAACATCTTAAGCAGGATTTGAATTGATTTAGTGATTGAATAGGAACATGACAGATGGAATATAATGTAAAAAAAGTGTGAGGTTATTCACTTTGGTAGGGAGAACAGATATGCAAGTATTTCTTGAATGATAAGAGGTTGGAAAGTGTAGATGTGTAAACGAACTTGAGTGTCCATGTCAATAAGTCACTGAAGTCTGATGTGCAGGTGCAACAAGCTATTGGGAATACTAATGGAATGTTAATCTTGATTACAAGTGGATTTGATTAGAGTAGCGATGTCTTGTTTTCATTTTATAGGAATTTGGTTGGACTCCACCTGGAATGTGGTGTGCAGTTTTGATCTCCTTATCTCAGGAAAGATATTATTGTAATAGAAGATGTGCAATGATGGTTCACCAGGTATTTTCCTTCGATGGCTGACTGGTCTATGAAGAGGGATAGGCAAACTGAACATGTATTCTCATGACTTTTGAAGAATGAGAATTGATTACATTGAAACCTTTAAAATTCTAAAAGGTATAGTCAGGGAAAATGTTTCCCTTTGTTGAAGAGTCTACAGCCAGAGGATACAGTTTCAAAATAAAGGACAAACCATTCAGATCCAAGATGTGAAGAAATTCATTTTACTCAAAATTCTTTACCTCAGAGGGCTGTAGAAATTCAGTCTTTGAGTATATTTAAAGAGGAGGATGATAGACTTCTGATTGCTATTGGCATAAAGGGTTGTAGGGATAGTTTGGGTTAAATACATTGAAGTGTTGATCGACCATGAACATATTAAATGGTGAAACGGACTCCATAGTCTGAATAAACTACTCCAGTTCCTATGTTCCTATATTTCATTATGCACCCGTTTTATCCTGTTTAGCAGCAAAGGCAGCAGACAACAGAGAAAGAAACAGGCAGATAGAGAAGCTATTCTTGATGTTTTCTGCATATGAGTAAGTCTCATATCAATCCAAGTAAAGTCATCATTAAGTATTGCAAGGAAAAGGGAAATTTCAGACCTGCCAGTACAGTGAGCTGGAAATTTCTTGAAACTACCAACTGCTTATAGAACATGCTTTAAATATGACAAATGCCTGTGAAACTTGAAATTGAAATATCTGTAAGTATTGGGATGTGCCTGGTATGTCACAAACTGCAACCCTGCTAGATAGCTCGCTTGCAGTTTCAATATCGTCTGTGCAGACAGAAAGTGTTAAGATCAGAGCAGCTGCTTGATATTAATGATTTCCAAAGAAAATGTTGAGAATTCACTGACAGACAAAAATCCCCAGCATACAACGTAGAATAATAGTCCTTTCTTCTATATTCTGGGTTTTTAAAGGAAACGAACAGACGTTTTGTATTACACAGTTCATTAGCAAAATATTTGGAAATTGAACACCTGTAACTCAGATGTGTTTTTAAATGTTGTATTATTTGATTCTTAATATTTGCTAAGAGGCATTCATTTTGATGATTTGTGGCACTTTAAGAAATTCAAAGTGAGCAGGTCTGATCTTATTTGATGTATTTAGAGTGATTCAAGTTTTGATAAGACTCAGTGAAATCCTGAGAAACAAGGTCAATTAGAATCAACACCAAATTCCGCCTTTAATGTTAAAACTAGGCTCAAGAGATTTACCAGATAAACAAAAGGAGAATGGTCACTGAACAAGGGTTGAAGAGAATAGACCGTGTTATCGGCAGTTTGGTCAGAGAAGGGTTTTGTGTAGGTTTCTGAGGAACAGAGATAGGTAGAGGCCATTTGAGAGGTACAGGTTCAAAGCAAATTCAAAGTGGACCCAAGGTTGAACATGAGTGCGACAGAGCTTTGGGCAAGCTGGGGCTTATGGAGAGCGAGGGCACAGTATCAGGGCCTAGAAAGAGAATGTCTGGATAGATGCTGAGCTAATGACATTCAGCTTAAGGTCACTGACATTTCTCTGAATCCCTTCAGTGTCTCTAAATTACCAGACAGCTTACCTAATATCTAGGGTGGGTTAAGCAGATGTATCCTCCAATTAAATATTAGGAATACTGAAATCATTGATTTCAATCCCTGCTCCAAACACAAGTCCCAGCTACAGGCTCCTTCCTTCTCCTGGGCAACAACCTTAGTGTAATATTTGACCACTGGAAGAGAGAGTTTCCAATCGCATATTCACAATTCCACTAAGACCATTTATTTCCATTTCCTTAACAACGTCCAAATTTGTTCTTGACCCAGCTCATCTGCTGCTGAAACACAAGGCCACATCTTTGTTTCCTCCAGACTAGACTATTCCAACACATTCCTGGCTGGACCCCCACATTCAATCTTCCTTGAACATCAAGTCATCCAAAACTCTGCTACCTCCTGTTTTTTCTTAAACTCACATCAAGTCCCTTTCATCCATCACCTTCATGCTTTTCAACTACTTCATTTAAAATTCTTATCCTTGTTTTCAAAACCCTCCATGGTCTCACACTTCATACCTTTGTAATGTCTGCAAACTTTATAATGTTCCAAAATATTCTAATTTTGACCTCTCAACATTCCCAATTTTAATTGATCTACCATTAGTGGGGTACCTGTATCTGCCTAGACCCAAGCTCTGGGATTCCCTTCCTACGTATTTACCCCTTACTAAATTGTTTTCCTCCCTTAAAACTTACATTTTTGACAATCTGACCTAATAACTCTTGATATGGCTCAGTTTCATAATGCTGCTGTGAAATGCTTTAGGGTATCTTTTATAGAATCCCCTACAGTGTGGAAACAGGCCCAACAAGTCCACACCAAACCTCAGAGCATCCCACCCAGACCCACCCCCCCAACAGCCCACCTAACCTACACCTCCCTGAACACTACAAGCAATTTAGCACAGCCAATCCACCTAACCTACACATCTTTGGACTGTAGGAGGAAACCAGAGCACCCAGAGGAAACCCATGCAGACACAGGGAGAATATGCAAACTCCACGCAGACAGACACCCGAGGCTGGAATTGAACCCAGGTCCCTGGCACTGTGAGGCAGCAGTGCTAACCACTGAGCCACCGTGCCATCTTAAAGGTAGTGCTCCTGTAATGCGATTGATGCATTCTTGTGTGACCTCGCGCTATAGAAAATCACATTATAGGGAAATTGCTATGCCTATATAGCGGTAAGTTTGCATTATCCAAACAGCGTCCACTATTCATTAATCATGTTACAGCCAATTCGCGTTAACGAAACACACATTATAGCAGAACTACCTGTATAACATTAAGGCACTGAATCAGTGCATTCCTGATGTATTTTACATATAATTTAAAAGCCTTTCAGCTTGCCTTCATCAAAACAGACGCAAGAATGCTAAATTTCAAAGGGAGCAACAATTTATACTGCATGACAATAGGGTGCTGATTGGTAGGTGAATTGACTCTGACTGAATCATCATAGAATCCCTACAGTATGGAAGCAGGCCATTTGGCCCATTGAAGAGCTTCCCACTCACACCCACCCCCTACCCTATCCCTGCATTTCCCACCCTGGGCAATTCAGCATGGTCAATCCACCTAACCTGCACATCTTCGGACTGTGGGAGGAAACTGGAGCACCTGGAGGAAACCCACGCAGACACAACGGGGTGGAGTTTGGAAACTCCACACAGACAGTCACCCGAGGTTGGAATTGAATCCGGCTCCCTGGCGCTGTGAGGCAGTAGTGCTAACCACTGAGCCACTGTGTCAAGGTTGAGGTATTGCCATGGTGAATGCACCAAGAAACAGTTGCCCGCAATGTTTTGATTAATTCAAAAAATGTGCAATGTCTGGACATGTTCTTTCTTCCTGCAGAGGACACGTGCCTGTTTACAAAGTTCTTGTAGGCATGAGTGAAGCATATTGAGACCCCTACTAACAATTTTAAATCAGTTGTTAGTGTAATTCTTAACACACTTCCAATTATTCAACAAGTGATGTCCAATCACAGAATCACATTATTAGACATACCATTTGAGTATCTAACAATCTAGCAATCACATTTTTATAGTTATCTTCTGGCTTTTGTTACCATGGGCTGGTTGAGAATGATTAGTACTCTGCCTATTGTGAACAGCTATGCTGTTTGATATATTTGTGACAGTGCATGGCCTATACCTGGCATCAAACTAGAACTGAACTTCATATACCTCACCAATCACTTGTGTGATTGGCAGAAGGTCCATTTAGCTTGACAGCCGCATCTCTTTAGTGGAGAATATCTTTAATGTTGCTATTGCATAGTTGCAGTGTGAAATGACTAGCTTCATCTGCTGCTCAAAATTTTGAGATTTTTAGGGAGTACAAGATGAAAAGCTTCAACAGCATGTTCTGTTTTTCAGAAATACTGACCTTATATACTACCGAGCAACTATGAAAATATAAACTGTTATTGTTCCAAAGTCAAAAACAGAAATTGCTGGAAAATCTCAGTAGGTCTAGCAGCATCCGTGGAGAGAAATCAGAGTTAACATTTCAGGTCCACTGACCCTTCCTGAGAATTGATATTAGATAGGAACATGTCATTTTTTATGCAGAAGTTAGGGTGGGGGAGGGTGTAAGGAGCAAACAATAGGTGGGGATAGAGCTCAAAGAAAGAGAACAGTTGGACAGACAGAGGAGTGGAACTAAAAAAAAGATTGGAATGGAACTCCTGTTGGAGAGAGGAGCAGAACATCTTCAAGGCGGGCATGCCTAGAAGACAAGTGGCAGTCAGTTAACTACTAAATAAAAACCAGAAGAAACATGATGCTGTAAATCAGAAGCAAAAATAGAAATTGCTGGAAAAGCTCAGCAGGTCTGACTGGAGAGAAAGCAGAATTAAAGTTTTTGGTCGAGTGACCCTTCCTCAGAACTGATGGTAGCTAGGAAAATGTTGGTTGTATGCAGAAGATAGGGCTGGGGAGAGGATAAGGGGTAACTAATAGATGGGGATAACGCCCAAAGAGAGAGAAGAACTCAAAAAGCAGGGCTTCAAGTTTGAAGATTTAATTGCTTCACGACCAGGAAACAGCACTGATGGAGGATCACAGTCACTTTATACTTGATCATTACCACTTTTTTCCACTGTAGCCACTTAACAATAAAGGTGACAGGATACCTGGGTGTGCAGAAGTGGTAGGAGGCAGCAGCATTAAGATTCAAGCCTGAATGTGGACTGGTCAGTTAGCTGATTAGTGATGCAAAGTAATACCAATAACCTGTTCAGTTCTTGCAACAGCAGATATCATCAAGAACTTCTCTTTTTCAACCTCTCCTTTTGTCTGAGGTGTAGTGACCCTCAGGCAAAACCACCTCCAGGCATCTCTCTGTAATGAGATAGCAGCCCTTTTCTCTGGGAGGACAATGGTGACTTTACCTGTCACAAGAGCCCAAAGCCTACAATACTGGTCTTGCCAGATAGTCACCCCTCCAAGTACTATGCAGGCCTGAGTTTGCTTAGCTAACATCAACAGTACATGCTATTATAAGAAGGATTACATACTGTGATCTGTAAATGGGATAGATCCACTGAGGACCAACATCACTACCTTGACCCCTCCCTTGTCCATGTTGCTGGCCACCAATATCTATATGAACAGAACCAAAGCCCTGTCTGGTAGAATTCTTGTAAGAAGAGAACAGCAGGATATGTGTTAATCCTGAACAGTTGCTATAATTTTCAGGTGTACCTATTTCCATTCCACCTCAGTCTTCACTTATATTTGAACTTTTCAAGTATTCCATAAGAATTAAAGATGAATATATATCCTAATCCCTAACTTATAAATCCAATGCATACAAAGTTCATCATTTTCTGATGAAGGGTCTAGGCCCGAAACGTCAAGTTTTCCTGCTCCTATGATGCTGCTTGGCCTGCTGTGTTCATCCGGCTCCACATCTTGTTATCTCAAATTCTCCAGCATCTGCAGTACCTTTTATCTCTCGCATACAAAGTTCATTGCAAATGATTCAATACTAAATGAAGGCTCATAATTAATTACCTTCCATTATCATTTAATAACCATTATCATGTAATAACTGTAACACAGCATTCATGGAATCTTTAGGCAATATTCAGCACAGAAAACAATAATAAATGAATAATAATGAACTGTTTAAGGGTTACATTTAATCAAATCAGCAGGAAATCTACCTTAGAGCCACGGATATAGTCAATAGAGAACACAACATAGAATTAGCTTCTTGCACATAACATAAAATGTTGCTTTTCAGAAAACGCATGTACCTCCAGACTACTTTAGTACGCTCCATCAAAGTTAGCCAAATCATCCAAACAGATTTGGGGTTCAGATGCATTGATCTTTAAAATGCCTCAAATAGGTGCAGAAAGTAGTCAAGAAAGCTAATGGAATGCTGGCCTATGTATCCAGAGCACTGGGGTAAAAGAATGCAGAAGTTAAGTTGCTGTTATACAAAATCCTGGTTACCCCACTTAGAGGTCTGTAAGCACATCTGGGCGCTACACCCTAGGAAGGATATAATGGCCTTGAAGGGATTACAATGTAGGTTTACAAGAATGATACCTGGACTTCAGGGCTTAATGAAGAGAGATTATACAAATTAGACCTGTTTTCTCTAGAATTTTGAAGGTTAGGAGGTGATCTGATCAAAATCTTCAAGATATTGATAAGGAAAGTCAGGATAGACAAAGATAAACTATTTCCACTGGTTGGGGATTTTAGAACCAGGGGGCGAATTCTGAGAATTATGGCCAGACAGTTCAGGAGAGATGTTGGGAAGCATATCTATTCACAAAGGATGATAGATGTCTTTTCCATAAATCGCCGTGGATGGTGAATCAGATATTAATTTTAAATCTGAGTTAGATAAATTTTTGTTAAGCATTGTTTTAAGGGATATGGGCCGAAGGCAGGTATATGGAGTTTGATCACAGATCAGCCATCATTGAATGCTGGAATAGTCTCAAGGGGCTGAATAGCCTACTCCTGTTCTGATGTTCTTACGTTACTGCAATTCAGTTGCTGTTATGTTAGTTTTTGGCCATTGGCTGCTGTACAGAAAATCCCAGGAATAGTCATAGCATGAGATAAAACTCCAGATTTATTTAAAATTGTTGACCAAAGAACCAAACCTTTCTGGAGCCATTGAATTTGTTGTCTGGGGAGCAGCAACATGTTTTGTGAAGAGTGGGGTTCTTGGAGGAAAGTAGGGCAGGAAGATTAGCTTGTTCTGTGGTGCCCTGTGCCACATGTAAATACAACGATAATCATCTTGCAAAGGGATCCCCTTCCAAGGGATGAATGAAGGTAATTGGAACAGAAATTAAAAGGGTAGTGAGGGGTGCATGTGGCCAAGTGGTAGTGCCTCACTCTCTACATCAAAAGGTCCAGGTTTAGGTCCCACCTGTTCCAATAGATTAATTAAAATAAACTTAAAGGCACTGAGGTGGCAGGACTTCAAAGAACCATGAATTGTATGAAAACTGGTGATGTCAGTGACTGGGGATCAATTTAGTTTATTTTTTGCAACCTTTTGGAATCCCGTGGCACTTTAAAACAGTTCACAGCATTTTTTTTAAAAAAGTACATCAGTCTCATGTCTTTGGAGTACCAAGAACATGCCCCAGATTTGTCTAAACATGTCGTTGTTAGCAAGATAAAGTGCTCCTTCTAGAAGGCCAGGTGTGCATGAAGTAAGAAAAAGCTGGAATTTGGTGCCTGCAGTTACTTAAAAACAAGTTCAAGGCTTTGAGTCTTGTCAATGTCAAAGTCAGAGGATATCAGTTTCAATGGAGTTCAATTAGACAATATGCATTTGTACTTTCCACATTTTATTTCTTATTTCAGGGTGGTGAAGATTACTACTTAATCAGTTTTCTATTTTAACAAGATGCTGTACATTGGTGACTGCTGGAACTGATCCCAAGTTAGGTACTTGTTAATTCTGTCACTGATGCATGATTACAGAAATGAACAGCACTTCTCCCAGATGCTTACATTATTGATGTATTAATGAGAATTTAATTCCTTAAACCAAACATTTTGCATTAATTCAATGTCCAGGATGGAAGTTCAATGATTCCAAAACAAAAATATTCAAACAGTATAAAATATATTCAAAGAATCTCAGGAATAAAAAGCTTCCACATTATCATATGTTGAAAAATTGACATCAATTTTTAAGTAGTCATGAAATTTTAAACCAAAAATATCCAGATAATGTCCCTCAATTAACTTTTATTGATAAAGTTAGAACCAAGAATAAACCTTGCGTAGGATCTGGGAATAAATTTAACTTTGAAAAGAATGAATCCACCAAGTACACTTTCAGTTTTGTTCTGAAATTTGAAACAAAACATCCAAAAATGTGACTGTGTAAACACAGTCCTAAGCCCCAGTGGACAAAGATGCAATAAGCAAATTATGACCCACAAATTGATTTAATGATTAACTAAGGTTGATAGGTTTTAGCATGCTGTCTCACCGTAAATTTTGACCTGCAAATTTAATAGCAAGAACCACTTCCCAAGTTTCACTACATTCAGAATTAGTAATTGAGGATTTTAGTCAATTGACATTTACATCATCGAACAAATGGCATCATTTAACATGAAGCAGATTGTTACTTCCTAGTTTGGTATAATTATCTCGACAGAATAATTAAAACTTTACATTTTGGAGAAGTCATCAGCATTGGAAGTGTTAAGATAGGTGTCCTAAAAACTAAACTTCTTAGTGCCAGGAAAATATGTCTTTATGACCATAAGTACTGCCTATCTTTCAGCAGGTAGGTAAGATGTTTGAAAATTAATACATTATTAAATAAATGAAAGATACACAATAAATGATACCTTACAAGGGCTAAATGACATGGTCGACAGTGAGAAATGTAGCAGAATCACGCAAGAAGTCCAGAGAGGACTATCTCAGTATCACACACATCTCACTGCACTGTATTCTGAATGCAGAGGTAAGCTTCTTACTAAGCAGAGTTTCCCAGAAAGTCTTTCTTTTGATTTGATTTATTATTGTCACATTTTTGAGGCACAATGAAAGTGTTGTTTTGTGTGCCCTACAGGCAGATCGTATCATACGAAGTTCATCAGGGAGCAGAATAGAGTGCAGAATGCAGTGTTACAGCTGCAGAGAAGGTACAGAGACAGTCATCAACATTAACATTTGATAGGTCCATTCAGAAGTCTGATAACAGTGGGGAAGAAGCTGTTCTTGAATTTGTTTGTACGTGTATTCAAAGTTTTATATCTTCTGCGTGATAGAAGAGGACGGAAGAAAGTATAACCAGAGTGGGAGGGGTCTTTGATTGTGTTGGCTGCATTCCCGAGGCAGCAAGAAGTATAGATGGACTCAATGAATGGAAGGCTGGTTTGCATGGTGGACTGGGCCAGGTTCATGAATCTGTAGTTTTTGTGGTCTTGGGTAGTGCAGTTGCCATACAATGCAGCCAGATAGGATGCTTTCTATGCTGCATCTATAAAAATTGGAAAGAATCTTTGTGGACATGCCAAATCTCCTTAGCCTCCTGAGGAAGTAGAGACATTGTTGTGCTTTCTTAAGTGTCGCATCAGTTTGGGTGGATCTGGATAGATTGTTGGTGACCTTCACTCCCAGGAACTTGATGATCTCGAACATCTCCACCTCAGCACCATTGATGCAGACAGGGGTGTGCCCTCCGCTCCATTCCTGAAGTCAATGACCAGCTCCTTCATTTTGCTGACGTTGATAGAGATATTGTTGTCTTTATCGTTGCCACTAAGCACTCAGTCTCTTTCTTGTACTCTGTCTCATTATTGTTTGAGATCCAACCTACAACCGCAGTGACATTAACAAACTTGTAAATGGAGTTGGGGTGGAATTTGGCCACACAGTAGTGATCGAATAAGAAGTACAGTAGGGGGCTGAGTATGCAGACTTGCAGGGCACTGGTGTCGAGGATTATCATGGAGGAGGTGTTGTTGCCTATACTTACTGAAGTCACTTTGTGGATCAGGAGGTCAAGGATCCAGTTATAGAGGAGGGAGCCAAGGGAGTTTGGAGATGAGTTTGTTTGAAAATTTTGTTTTGAAGGCGGAGCTGTAGTCAACAAGTAGGAGCCTGACGTACGTATCCTTGTTATCCAGATGTTCTAGGGATACATGTAGGGCTGGGTAGATGGCGTCAGCTGTGAACCTGTTGCACCAGTAGTCAGATTAAAAAGGATCAAGGCAATCTGGCTGGAATTGATGTGAGCCATGACAAACCTCCCAAAGTACTTCATAATTAGGGCGATCAGAGCCACGGGGTGGTAGTCATTGAAGCACGCTGCATGATTTTTCTTTGGCACCGGGATGATGGTGGTCTTCTTGAAGCAGGTGCAGACTTCAAATTGAAGTAAGGAGAGGTTAAAAATGTCAGCGAATATTTCCACCAGGGTCCTCTTCAAATAAACAGCAGCAAGTGAACACTAAAATGTGATATAACAAGCATGGGGCTGGATGAACACAGCAGGTCAAG
>JAHRHZ010000144.1:41484995-41519265 GCA_024137785.1 Ginglymostoma cirratum
CTGGACTGACCTATCTCCTCCCTACCCCCCCTACCTACACTCACCTTTACTGGCTCCATCCCCGCCTCTTCGACTTGTCTGCCTCCTCTCCACCTATCCTCTCCTCTATCCATCCTCTATCTGCCTCCCCCTCTCTCCCTATTTATTTCAGAACCCTCTTCCCCTCCCCCATTTCTGATGAAGGGTTTAGGCCCGAAACGTCAAGTTTTCCTGCTCCTATGATACTGCTTGACCTGCTGTGTTCATCCAGCCCCACGCCTGTTTTCACAAGCATGCTTTTTTTCTAAGTACCGTTAAGTTAGATCATTGCATGCCCAATCTTGCAAGAGAGAATTAACATCAAAATTTACTGCAAAATTGGTTCCAATGCATCACAATGAGCATAGTGACAAATCAAAACACTGCCACCAATATATAGTGATGGGTTTTAATGTTATGGAACTTGCATGAGCATTGTTCCCTGCAAATCTAAGTGACTGTGAATGAAATTGACCAAAAATGCAGGAAGATGATGACCATCATTGATTTTAATGGGAAGAGAACTTAGATTTTAAAACTTCTGATGTTTCAAGACAGCAGCTCACCATCAACTTCTCAAGGTAATTAGGGATAGGGAAAAAATCTTGCAGCAACACTTAAATCCCATGAAAGTCTTTCTTAAAGTCACTTACTCAGTAATTTCCTCCTCGATTTAAGTTGATCAAGGTTCTGGTTCTTTAGATGGACCATCAGAGTGATGCAAGTCTCCACAAAATCTAAGCCATTATGTCTGCATTCACTTCATGTCTACAAAATCTTACTTCCTGTCATCACAATTTTGCGATACTTTGGATAATTTCCAAAACTTTATAAATTTACATTAATAGAGTGTCCAGGAACTGGTTGCATGGTATTTACAGTCTTCTGTCTAGGTTGCCACTGTGCTTCTTGTTTTTTTCACGTCCTGGTTCCTGCAAAAAATGTTGTGTTCCACACATCATATCCCTGATTTTCAACTCACTATTTAATTATAAATAATAACAGAACATATGAGATGATATGAAAATAAGGATAGACATCTGACACTAAAACGTTTTCTAGTTTTGGTACCTTTAAACTCTGACTTCAGAACTCTCCTTGACCAACCGCATTTAGCTGAGACTTTTGGTTTAGATCCAAACTAGGAATGCTAATGGCAGTACATCTGTAATGCCTGCCAAAGCTCCGAGTAAGGGGCAACCACTCTTAAGGTTTATTTGGCAAGCAGCAAGTGTCAAATTATTGCTTCATTGTACCTTGCCATTTTGGTGCCATGCATATTCAGACAGCTTTAAGCTTTGTTACATAGCCAACCAGCCTGCATCACCTTATGCAAGTGGGTTTGGAGGATAGGCAGCAGAAACCACTTGTGAGAACTGTGGGCAGAAATACTTTTATGGGTCAAATGAAATATGATTGCAAACCTCAGATCTATGATCTTTATTTTAAAAATCAATTTTTTATGCAGTTGCTCATGCATTGACATGTGATGATTACAAAAGGTTGAATAATCTCATTCTATGCTGTAACCATTCTATGATACTGTCCATCATCATCAATATGTAAACATATTTCTCTGTTCCAGTACCCTGTTATAACCAGGTTATTAGGGATGAATGAATTCTGTTCTTCATCCCACTCCTCAATAGTCACAACAAAGTTTGAATCTAAAAGGGAGATGATAATGTCAATGTATAGATTTGACTATATATACAGCTCATTATCAATTTCCTTAAGTTAGCAAATAAAGAATTACTTTTTATTGCAAAAAGATTACCCTAGCAAATAAACAACTATTAACAAAAAGCTTAAAATTGGCAGATGTGTCCAACTGCCTTTCATAAGAAAAGTAACACACATGTGAAAAACCCTTCCAAGCTTGAAACATATGAAACTCTACAGGTTATTATCTTATTTGGCCAAAGTCAGAAGTCACACAACACCAGGTTATAGTCCAACAGATTTATTTGAAATCACAAGCTTTCAGAGTTTAGCCCCTTTGTCAGGTGAAGTGGCCAAGTAACTGTTAGATTGGGCCAAGTAACTGTTAAATTCAGAGAAAAAAAATTCACAGATTGTTCAGACTCTGGCCTGGAACTGAAGTCACTTTCCAAACAGGGTATTAGTACTGGCATTTCTCCTTCAATCATTAATCCTGGGTGAATTCTCTTTCTCTGGAGACAGTAGTGTGGAATCAAAAGTCTCCTTTATGGACCCTCCACTTGTGGTGATGAGTTCTTCTAGTGGGCTTTGAACTCAAACTTTGAAAGGGCTTGGCCTATTCCCCTCTCAACCTTGCCTATTCATGGACTTATTGAAATATCTTTTAAACGTTATAACTATATCCTTCACTTTCTCTGGCAATTCATTCCACACATGAGCCACTCTCACTGTAAAAAAAAGTTGCCCCTCATGTCCTTTTTAAATCCTTCTCCTCTCATCTTAAAAATATGCCTGTTAGTTTTGAACTCACCCACCCTAGGGAGAAAAAGCTTATCATTCACCTTACCTATGCCTGTCATGATTTTTAAAATCTCAATAAGGTCACCCTTCAAGCTTCAGTAGTGTGAACTGTTTTCAAAACTTCAATATTTTATTTCCCTGAGTTCTCTAGCCTCCATTTCCATCTCAACAGTAAAAATGTACTCAAAATACTCATATTCACAGGAGTATTCGTGAAATTCTGGTCTTCCTGCTTTAGGAAGGATGTTGTGAAACTTGAAAGGGTTCAGAAAAGATTTACGAGGATGTTGATAGGGCTGGAGGGTTTGAGCTATAGGGAGATGCTGAATAGGCTGGGGCTATTTTCCCTGGATTGCTAGAGGCTGAGAGGTGACCTTATAGAGATTTATAAAATCATGAGGGGCATGGATAAGGTAAATAGACAAAGTCTTTTCCCCAGGAGTTGGAGAGTCCAAAACTAGAGGGCATAGGTTTGAGGTGAGAGAGGAAAGATATAAAAGGGGCCTAAGGGGCAAATTTTTCACGCAGAGGGTGGTGGGTATATGGTATGAGCTGCCAGAGGAAGTGATGGAGGCTGGTACAATTATAACATTTCAAAGACACCTGGATGAGTAGCATGGGTTTAGAGGGAAATGGGCCAAGTGCTGACAAATGGGACTAGATTTATATAGGATATCTGGTCGGCATGGACAAGTTGGACCGAAGTGTCTGTTTCAATGCTGTATCTCTCTATGACTCTATTACTCTATATCACTCTCGTCTGCTGAGGTTCAACACATTGACAACTTTACTGATCTTTCAGGGGTCCTACTCTCTCTCTAATTCCTCTCTTGCTCTTAATCAATTTGTAGCATCCTTTTGGACTATCTTTAACCTTATCTGCCAAGCCTATCTCATATTCCCTTTTTGCCTTCCTGGTTTCCTTCTTAAGAACTCCCCTACATGCTTTATATACTCTTAAAGAAATTTAGTTGATCCCAGTTGTTAAATCTAACATGTTCTTTTATTCCTGATTAGAACTTCAATATCTTTATTCATTCATTGTCCCCTAATCTTATCGGCATAACCTTTCACTGAAACAGGAACTTAATGCTTCTGAACTCTTATTATCACACTTCTGAAGCCACCCACTTGTCAGTTCTAAGTGATTAACGTAAAAGAGAAGAATATAACCTAAGGCAAGTGGATTCAAAATGTCATCATAATTCTTATTGGAAATGATTATTTTCAATGTGAGTTTTTGTGATAGGGTGTGGTTGTTTTCTGATGTTTGAGTGCATCTCCACAGTGATCTTTGGTTTTATGTACAACTGTTTTCTTAATGAAATTCCAGAGCATTTCATCCATGCATGGCTCATTTGGGAAGATTTTACTAGAAGGTTCTCTCCAAGATCTGAACCCATGACCTTGGCTGCCACTACCCCTAAGTGCCATGTTGATCTTTTTCCCTTGAGGAATTTACAGGTTCCAACTGCAATTAAAAAAATGGCATTGTTCAAGCATTTCTCTTCACCTGAAGTAAAATATAATTTTACTTCTGTGGGACCTTTTGCTTAATTGGCTTGTATTTGAACAGACACACCAAAGAACCTTAAAAATCAATCAATTGAATAGAAGACACTTTAAGACGTCCTGAAGATGTGCTGAGGTGTCATATAAGTACAAAATATGTGAGAAATTTAACAGGACACTGGATGTTCATGTGACAGAAGTAATTGTGATAGAATAATATTAAAACAAATATACAATAGCAGGTTTAAACAGAAAGTAACAATTAATTCAGCCCTTTATGACAAGTGAAATTGTTGGTAACTAGAACGAGAAGGAAATATTTTATTTATTCAATTTCCAATCTGTAAACTTCAGCATTGTTCTGCATATCATTTTTTCATTGCTGAAAGTGTTTGACCCATAAAGAAAGCACTTGGCTCTAATTTGTAACAATAATATCTTTTACATAGTTGCCGCAACAGTTTGGCATATGATTTAAAAAGATCCATTTCCAGCATTGAAAATAGTAGCTTTGTGGAAACACCCTGTCCAATGCATCCATAAGGTTTTTATCATTCTTTCATGGGATGTGTGTGCCACTACCTGGGCCAGCATTTGTTGCCGTTTCCTAGTTGCCCTCGAGAAGGTGGTGATAAGCTGCCTTCTTGAATCTCTGCAATCCATGTGCTATAAGTAGACTCACAATGCCATTAGGGAGGGAATTTCAGGATTTTGACCCAGTGACAGTGGAGGAACGGCAATACATTTCCAAATCAGCATGGTGAGTGCCTTGAGGGGAACTCGCCAGTAGTGGTGTTTCCATGTATCTGCTGCCCTTGTCTTTCTGGATGGAAGTGGTTGTGAGTTTGGAAGGTGCTGTCTGAAGATCTTTGGTGAATTTTAGCAGTGCGTCTTGTAGATAGTACACACTGCTGCTACCGAGCATCGGAGGTAGACAGAATGGATGCTTGTGGATGTGGTGCCAATCAAGCTGGTTGATTTGTCCTGGATGGTGTCTAAATTCTTGAGTGTTGTTGGGGCTGCACTCATCCAGGCAAGTGAGGAGCATTCCATCACACTCCTGACTTGTGCCTTGTAGATGGTGGACAGGCTTTAGGGAGTCATCACTGCAGTATTCCTAAGTTCTGATCTATTCTCGTAGCCATTGTGTTTATGTGGTGAGTCCAGTTGTTTGCGGTCAATGGTAACCCCCAGGGATGTTGATAGCAGGGGATACTGTGATAGTAACACCATTGAATGTCAAGGGGTAGTGTTAGATTGTCTCTTTTTGGAGATGGTCGTTGCCTGGCATTTCCGTAGTGCAAATGTTACTTGTCACTTGTCAGCCTGTCTGGATTTGTCCGAATTTGTCTTCAGAAATGGGTTCTAGGCCCGAAACATCAGCTTTCCTGCTCCTCTGATGCTGCTGTGTTCATCCAGCTCTACACCTTGTCATCTCTTTTCCAAAAAAGGATGTGTTTTGTTGAAGGTTTTTGCCTTGTACACATTAGGACATTACACAAGAATGTCAAATCAAAGCGGGTAAACCAACTTTTATGCTGCGTGAGAGGAGACTGTTGATTGACTATCAAGTGAACTCGAACTGGTAGAGGCATTGCTGTAGAGAATATACCCATTAATGCCGATTGGCAGTTAACTGCCAGGCTTTGTTTAAATTTCAAGCTGCACAGGTTGATTCTAAGTGATCATTTCCCTGAGAAAGGCATTAATGAATGGTTGTCACCTTTGTGCCAAGTTGAAACTAGTGCTCTCTCTCTGTCTGTGCGTGTGTGTGTGTGTGTGTGCATACACACATCCTCTATATGTCTGCAAAGAGGTTAGCCATTTGAATTAATATATGTAACCTGCACACTCCCCCCCACCCCAGTACATGCAATTGCATTATACTACAGGCCTGACTGACAATCCTAAATTGGTCGATAGTGTAATTCTTCATGCACACAAGATTATCAAGCAAATGTTGTTGAATTACAGAATCACATCTAATGTCAGACTCTGTGCCGCAGGTTTTGCTAGTGTGGGCATGTTGGGTCAGTTCAGAACCTTGCTTGTTGTGATCCGCCAAGGGAAATGCTCTCTGATCTGATCTGTCAGTATATGGATTACACTGTAAAGGCTACATGTAATTTTTAAAAATATAAACAGGGAAAAATTGAAGATTGGACATTGCTGTGTTGAAGAGAATGTGCACACTTGAAGATCAAAATTGGAATGTGTGATGTTCATTCATTGATTGTACAAAGGCATGTAAGATTTGGAGACAAAACAGAAACTGCTGGAAAAGCTCAGCAGGTCTGGCAGCATCTGTGAAAGAAAAAACAGAGTTAGCATTTTGGGTCTGGTGACCCGAAGAGTCACCAGCCCCAGAACGATAACTCTGTGTTTTTCCTTCACAGATGCTGCCAGATCTGCTGAGCTTTTCCAGCAATTTCTGTTTTGTTTCCTGATTTACAGCATCCGCGGTTCTTTCCATTTTAATTTAAGATTTGGAGACACTGGGTTTGATACTTCTGTGCGATAAGATGGCACCAGGTGCCTTGGATTGAAAAATTGCTTCACAACAGCCTTTAGAGTTTTAAATTTTGTTTGTCACAGGGCTGAGAAGGTGCAGTTGAGGGGCATTCCTCCCATCAGAGTTATGACAGTATGACTTACATATCTGGCATCACATGGTCACTGAAACTCATACACTGCATTACTCAGTTGTGTGAGAGCTGAACGGCTGTTCAGTTTGATGATAACATCCTATCAGAGGTGAACACCACTTGTATTTCTGCTGCACTATAGCTGCATGAAACAGCTAAATTTATCTGTTGCTCAAACGTTTGAGGTATTGGACCCATCCAAGGTAATCCGATGTAGACTAGTTTCTTTCCAGAACCAAGAGTTAATGATCACCTTAGGGCTTTTCCTGAGTTTGTGTAATATACAATGAGAATTGATTGGGTCAGACTAGCCATTATCCAGCAGGGTGGCTTTCATATGCCCTATTTCAGCAGTAGGTTTACATAGAGAACAAATGTCCAACCAATCAGTACTGTCCTCTCATGTAGTACAGATGTTGGCTTTCCCTTGAATTGATCTTCTTGCAAAATGTCCTGATTAATGCAAAACAAACAAAATGTCATAAAATGTGAGCTAGCAAGAACTGCAGATTCTGGAGTCAGAGATGGTCACCATTCCACCTATCTTCCCCAGCCCCACCCCTCCTCTCACTATTTATTTCTGAGCTCCCGTCCCCTTCCCCATTTCTGAAGAAGGGTCCTGACCCGAAACATCAGCTTTCCTGTTCCTCTGATGCTGCCTGGCCTGCTGTGTTCCTCCAGCTCCACACTTTGCAATACATGATAAAATGTGCCTTGTTTCAGCAATACAGAACCTTCGTAATACAAACTGATTATTAGATGTAGTTGTTCAAAGCTAACAAGACATAATTTTTTTTCCTTTATTCATTCAGGGTATGAGGGTGTCACTACTTAGGCCAGCATTTATTGCCCATCCCTAATTGCCCAGAGGGCAGTTAAGAGTCAATCACATTGCTGTGGGCCCGGAGTCAAATGGATGTCAGACCAGGTAAGGATGGCAATTTCCTTCCCTAAAGGGCATTGATGAACCAGATGGGTTTTTCTGACTGTTGGCAATGGATTCATGGTCATCATTAGACGCTGCCGTGTTGGGATTCACACCCAAATCCACTTCCCAGGTCTCTGGATTAACAGCCCAGCGATAATACCACTAGGCCATTGCCTACCCCCTTGCAAACTAAATTGTTGTCATCCAATACTATACATTACTCACTACATTTATAATTGCAGTTAATATTTCCAATATTTCTAAACTGTGTAACACTCACCTGGAGGAGTTTTACCCAGTTTGAAGCCTCTCTGTGTACTATGACTGAAAGACCTTAGCAGACAGCCTTTCCTCATTATACCCACACTGCTGCTGCCGCCAGCTTCAGGATGTCCATCACTTGGCCTGTGCCAGAATGCAATATCCGGGAATGGGGGGCAGCTCTTTCCTCCTTCTTTAGGCAATTAGGAATGGGCAACGAATACTCACCTAACAAGTGATAGTCACAACCCATGAACAAATAAAGACTGAGATAACAAGGTGTGGGGCTGGATGAACACAGCAGGCCAAGCAGCATCATAGGAGCAGGAAAGCTTGACGTTTCGGGCCTAGACCCTTCATCAGAAAACCTCAGGGAATCTCTCTCCCACTGCAACTCTCTCATAATCTCCCTCCAGAGAAACCTCAGGGAATCTCTCTCCCACTGCAACTCTCTCATAATCTCTTCGGCCTTGAAACTGCTCGACCATGTCTCCCTCCTAACAAATAAAGACTGGCTTGCTTTGGGCAGACCAAAGAATGTTATTTGCCAATTTGATGGTTCTCCAACAACAATTGATGTTAATCTCACTGTGCACTCTAGAGCTCACAAAGCAGGGAGTTGCTGCAACAAACTTGGATAAGAACCATTGCAACTCTTTTCAGGCTTCCTTTGCAAAGGCACATTGCAGAAAGAGGAAGATGATGCCCCACTTCAACCAGCTTGAGAGCAATGTTGGGTGGGGCGGGGGGGAACAGCGAGAGTCCGGCTGTGGAACAAGAATCTGACACTGACGGCCTTTCTCGGGACCAAGCAAGCATGATATTGACATCTCTCATTGGGTGAGCTGCCTGGACGCACACCTCAGATTGACATCTCATGCCGAGTAAATGGATACAATGATGACTGATTTCCATCGGTTCTCAAGCACCTTTACTTGCATGCACTCTAGTTGTGCCCTGCCAAGTCTGAACTCGGGTGTGGTCTCAGGCCAAAAGCTAGTTTGTAGAGTGGTATTATCGCTGGACTGTTAATCCAGATGCCCAGATAACATTCCAAAGACTCGGGTTCGAATCCCGCCATGGCAGATGGTAGAATTTGAATTCAATAAATATCTGGAATTAAGAATCTAATGATGACCATGAATCCATGGTCAATTGTTGGAAAAACCCACCTGGTTCACTAATGTCCTTTAGGGAAGGAAACTGCTATCCTTACCTGGTCTAGCCTACATGTGACTCCAAACCCACAGCAATGTGGTTGACTCTGAACTGCCCTCTGGGCAATTAGGGATGGGCAATAAATGCCTAGCCAGTGATGCCCTCATCCCATTAATGAATAAAAAAAATTCAATGACTGCATGGTTGCATGGTTCCAAAGAAGTTTGACATAAAGATCTGATCAGCAGTGACAGTAACAATTTTTTGTTATGATGACCAAAGCAGATTGCTTTCTCGTATAAAGTACAGAAATCAATATTTTAAATTACGACTGCAAATAGTTCTTAGATGAAAGCTCTTTATGACTAACACATTGATTGTCTTGCAAATCTATAAACCCGTCAGATGGTTTAGATAATATGATTCTAATTCTCGGTATTTAGCTATTTAGTTCTTCTACACATGTTCGGAGAAGCTCATTCTTCGAATTATAGATCTTTGTGCCACCTGAATCAGATACTTTCTGGCAATAAATACCCATTCCTTTGTGAATTAGATAATGCAAAATTTCACCAAGTATCAAGCATGATGAGCAGTTCCCACAGGACCATAAGAAATAGTAACAGCAGTCGGCTGTTTGGCCCCTTGAGTGTGGTCCACCTTTCAATAAGGTCATGGGTCATCCTCACATCCACTTTCCTACATTTTCCCATAACACTTGATTTCTCCATTGATCAATAATCTATCTCAAGTCTTAAATATACACAATGTTGTAGAAATTTTTATTTCTACTTAACTAATAATGAGACTTGACTCCAGCTCCCGTTTGAAGCAGTTTATTTTCTTACTTGGCACCAAGGAGAGTGAGTGTCAATCTCCACCAGCACCCGACTCTGCTAATACAGTGTATAACAATTTCCTTTATACCATTAACTTCAGAGCAGGGTGTTCCTGTGACATCTTGTGTTTGTCGATTCATTCATTGTAAGTTTAAAGTAAACACTCGCTGCTTGAGGTAACAGGAATGATGTCTTACAGATATCTTAATAATTACTTCCTGAAATGACCTTCGGCATGCAGCTGGCATAGGGAGTAATATATAGTTTGATTGAAGCTCTAGCTTATCAGTAACTAGGCTCCATAGGGATACAAGGGACATCTCTAATTCAGTCTAAAACCTTGGTATAGTGAGAATATATCAAAAGATCCTTCTCTAACTCTAGCTAAGATAACATGCACATAGTGATAACACAGTCTGAGTAACTACCTCCCGACTTCTGCTAAGCTCATTAAAATCCCACATGCTAACTAATTAAAATTCTTTCTCTATGCCATCAGTTTCCCCCAATGGCTGCCTTTTTTGTCTTGGCCTAAATTCCCATCTACCATTGCGGTGTAATTTCTGTCTTGGCCTAAATTCCCATCTACCCTTGCAATGTAAAATTTTTCTTCCACACACAAGGACTCTGCCCCCACAGCTCTCATTCCATTATTAAATTGGAGCCCCTTAATTCTGAGACTATGCCCTCTGGTCTTAGACTGTCCCATGACAGGGAACAGTTCTCAACATTCATCCTGTCAAGCCCCTTAAGAATCCAATATATTTCAATGAGATCATGGTTGTTGATACCTTATACCATTAATAAATTCCTTTGCCCACCTGAGGTACAGTTCATCTTCTCTCAGGATCTGTCTATTAATTTTTTAGGGGTTTTTTCTCCCAGCATAATTTGAATAACTTTCTCAAAAACTGAATTTTTCTTGGATTAAAAAATCTGGTGAAGCCTCATCAAGAATTCCAACAACAGTTCTATCTCATGAATTCTGATTTCATAAGCTCCATATTATCAGTTTTCCACTAATCTTCTGAGGTCATTAATGAAGTTTCCTACAGATTCTCCTGTAAACTGAACATGTTTGTTCAATATTGCTCAATCAAGAATGTCATTGTTCATAAATTGAGTCATCATCAAAAGCTTTTAGGACGTCTGCAAATGTGTCTATACTTTCTTTGATATTTGTTCATACCATCATTCACATTGAACATGATTTTGAGTTTATTTGATCAGATTCAGTCACTTCATTTGTATGCACAAGATTCATTTTGAAGTTATGCTGTATCATAAGAATTCTATGATATTTAACCTTGTGGTTTGTCCAGTCCTTCTCTGACCTTCAATTTGCTGGGGTGTATTTTTTCCTTCTCCACTTATTGTCATTGTGCTGATCAGTTCTATTACTGAAAAGGTATATGGAGTTAGGCCACAGAACATCCATGATCTCATTGAATGGTAGAACAGGCTTGAGGAGTTGAATGGTCTATCCTGTTCCTATGTTCCCATGTATTTTAAATGTGTGCCGTTTCAATTTTGCTTTAAATCTGCTGATATTTAAGCTTGTATTCTTCCTGTAATTTTTAAATTGAATGAATATAGAGCTGGCTAGACTCTGTACCACAAGTAATGTTGCAGTATTTCCTTTATTTGCTCGTCTTTCTAACTCTGTATTTCTGTGATACCATGTTCAGTTCTTCAAGAAAGCTTCAAATTGTATTACTGTAGTAATGTATTGCATTCAATGTTCAAAATCTGTTTATTAAAAATATTGTAACTCCGTACTGCCTCCTGGTTTTTCCACCTTTCCCTAATGATTAAAATGGTGGCTATCCTTGTCTTCTGAGGGTTTCCCTCTTCTGCAGCCAAGATGAAGTTTTCCTACTTCATCCTGAGTAAAATGGTCATTTTACAGCTTTTCACGGTTTGATGTATCAAGCACTTTCTATTACAATGTATTTAAATAATGTTTTCCCATTGCAGTCTTGATAAATCCTTCCATTGAAATTCAACTTAATTAGTCCCAGACCCTTTATAATCTTTCATTTTTCCTGACTTTTCTTCTTCTGCTCAGTTCTTTCACTGTATTTCTTTACATTTGTTTGTTTTCAGCTTACACCAACCCTGAAGCCTTCCCAATTCTGTCAGTCTGGTCAAAGTATCATTTCCAGCTCTTTTACTATTCCTTGAGGTTGTGACTTGTGGAGCCTAATGCTGACGGCAGAAAATGCTTATTGTGAGAGGTAACAACTCTCTTTTACATTTCTTTGGTTCCCTTTCTGGTCATTGCATTGCTTAACATTCATCAATATAGTAATAACCCCAAAGATTCCTACATTTGAGGGTCCTATGCCTGTGACATAATTGACCCTGGCATGAGGGAGGCAACACACCATCCTGGAGTCACATCTATGGCTGCAGAAACATTGATCTGTCCCCAAACTAAATACCTAGCTATCACTATGATCTTCCTTCTTCTTCTCCTCCTGTGCAGCTGAGCTGTTGTTCATGGTGCCATAAACATGGCTCTGACTGCTCCCTAGAGGAATCTGTGCCTTCATAAGTTGCAAAATGAAAAAAACGTAACTGCCACACATGTGAAACCTCAAGATAGAATTGGTAGGAATGACTGCTGCACAATTCTTTTCGAGGCAAATTCTAATCCTCACACAGAGGGCATTCACACCAAGTTCAATAGGATAGACTGAGATTTAATAGCTGAAAACTGGACATCCATAAGGCTCTGTGGACTATGAATAACGTGGTCTCTCATATTATGTTATCTCTTGCAGAATGAACATGGGCTCTTTTTAAAATCAAATATCTGAAGGTTTATTCACAAAGCAACTATATACTTTGCAACTCCTTTGCAACAATCGGCCTGGTCTAGGCTCTATCACGTGGCTAATTAGACTTGGCTCACTTGATTAACTAATTGACTTTCGTGATGGTTTACAAAGTGCAACAGCAGTTATTCAAGGTGGGGCTAGCACCTTGATGCAAGAATATCACATGGCACATGGATATCAGCACTTTGCTGTCCTGAAGGTACATGCTTGCCTGATCATAGATACTTGCACTGTTGCTGCAGCAGAATTGTATTTAACTTTAATCTCGAACAACAGACTCAGCTTATTCTTCACTTTACTTTTGTTTTCAATCCTGAGGACTAAATCTGCTTCAATGAGTATTGTCGTAATCTATGTCATCAGTAGCAATAGGGTCACCTGAAAATGAAGTGCCAAACTCACGAAGCTATAACAAAGGGCTACACCAGAAACAGTATGCAATAGACTCAGATAATCAATCCCACAACCTATAGGTTCAGATACGACTTCTACAAAACTGTTACATCCAGTCATGAATGTGCTGAATTAAATTATTCATAGAAGATCTCATGAAAACCCCAACCTCAATGATAACAGAATCCAATACATGAACGCAAAATATGAGACTGAAGATTTTGTAACCCTTTTCATTCCAAAGTCCCAAGAAAATAGTATCAGCCTCCTCCTCCTCAGCATATATCTTGCATCAAGAAATGGCTTAATGTGCTCAATTCAGCAAAGGCTATGGGCCCTGATAGCATCCTGCTTATGGTGCGGAAAACCTGTGCTCCAGAACTAGCTGCAGTCTAGCCAATCTGTTCCAGTACAGCTATCACTCTGGCTTCTACCTGACAAAGTGCAAAATTGCCCAGCTCTAGCTGGAAATATCCAATCTTGTCAATGATAATCCCACCAACATACTCTCAATCATCAGCAGAGAGGTAAAAGATGTTATTAACAGTCTTAACAATCACTTATCAAAATAATTGAACAGTTTGGGTTCAACAAGACCATTTGCTCATGATTCTATTAAAGTCTTTGTCTAAACAAGGATAATAGAACTGAAATCCAGAGGTGAGGTGAGAGTGATGCCTTCGATATTAAGGCAGCATTTGATCAAGTGTAGTACCAAAGATCCTTAGCAAATTGAATTCAAGGGGAAACAGGAAAATTCTCCTCTAGGTTAAAGTCATACCTAGCACAAGTGAAGATGATGTTCTTTGGAGGCCAATCTTTTCATTTCAAGATATTGCTGCAGGAGTCCCTCAGTTCTGAGACCAGACCATCTTCAGTTGCTTTCCCAGTGACCTTCCCTCCATTGTAGGTTAAGAAAGATTGCATAGTGTTCAGTTACATAGGTTACTTGATGCATAATGAAGCACATTATGTCCACAAGTAACATGGCCTAGATAAATGGCAATGGTAAGTAACGTTTGAATCACAAAAGTGCCAGAAAATAAAACAACGATGGTCATGAAAATCATTCTTAAATACCCCAGCAACACTGTGTGTGTGTGTGTGTGTGTGTGTGTGTGTGTGTGTATTTAGGTGCAGGATGCTTGCTGAAGGGAATTTAAAATCACCCTTGATTTTCCTTTGAATGTTACACAGTCATGTGCAATATTCAATTACACTTGAAGATTGCATTCAGAAAATATGCAATTCATCCTTAACGTTCTTGTTAGAGCATGGATTTGAGGTAACAATCACAGTTCTGAATAGTTCAGGCCCTGTCAGTAACAGGCAGTTGTACAGCTGAACACACCTCCTGTGCTGTGAATCCGGGCAATTTTCTTTCTTTGGACGTAAGTGTAAAGCTTCAATTGGGTCTGGTTCTGCGGTTAGCAGATCAGTAGCTAATGATTTACATGGAATCACATTGATCCTGACATTACAGGGAAGTAGAGAATGAATAGGGGTAACTCTCAAGAGACGGGAAATCTGAAATTAAGAGAAAGATTGATGCACTGCTAAATGTGATGTCAGGATTTCATTAGGAATTTTCCATTCAGTTTACAGTCTTGCAGGCAGTCATATCTGGCTGCTAGACAAGAAAGCATGACGTACATGAATGGAGGGAGTGTGCCTCAGGAAGGAAGGGTCTATAGATCCCATAGTCAGAAGTCTAGAGCTCAGATTGTCGAGTATACAGAGATCAGGTTGTGAGGGATCTAGTAACTAGATTACAGGATGTCTCCAGATATCAGATCATGGTGATCAGATTGCAAGATTTGAGTGAGGGGTTTGGAGATTTGGAGTAAACTGGGAGGGGTTTGACAATCATAGGGAGGGTACCTCGAGATTGCACAGTGCCAGACTGGTTGAAGCAGGTTAACTTAGGGGCCAAGGACTTTGTGACCTGAAACTTTAACTCTGTTTTTCTCTTTGTAGAGGCTGAGTGGTCTGCTAAGTATTTCCAACATATTCTGCTTTTATTTCAGGTAATTAGCATCTGCAGAATTTTGCTTTTGGTTTAGGTTTTAAAGAACGCCTGATTTGATTTGATTTATTATTGTCACGTGTACCACGATATAGTGAAAAGTTTTGTGCTTTCCAGGCAAATCGTGCCTTGCATCAGTACATCAGAGTAACAGAACAGAATGCAGAATATAGGGTTACAGCTACAGAGAAGGTGCAGAAAACGATCAACTCTAATATATGAGAGACCCATTCATAAATCGGATAACAGCAGGGAAGAAGATGTCCTTGAATCTGTTGCTACGTTTTTAAACTTTTGTATCTTCTGCCAAATGGAAGAGGTCAGAAGAGATTATAACTGGGGTGGGAGGGGTCTTTGATTTTCTGATGAAGGGTTTAGGTCCAAAACGTCAAGTTTTCCTGCTCCTATGATGCTGCTTGACCTGCTGTGTTCATCCAGCCCCATGCTTGTTATCTTGGTTATGTTGACTGCTTTCCTGAGGCAGTGGGAAGAATAGACAGAGTCAATGGATGGAAGAAAAATAGAAGTTGCTAAAAATGCTCAGCAGGTCTGGCAGCATCTGTGAAGAAAAAATCAGAGTTAACGTTTCAGGTCCGGTGACCCTTCCTCAGAGCTGATGGTAGCTGGGAAAATGTCGGTTTCTATGCAGAAAATAGGGAGGGGGATGGGGTAGGCAGTAAACGATAGGATAGAGCCCAAAGAGAGAGAAGAGCATTTGGATAGGCAAAGGAGTTGATAATGATCTGGCTAGGAGGGTGAATAGTTGTTAATGGGGACTGTTAGTGACTAACAATAGGTAATGCGTAATGGCAGGCTATGTGATAACAAGGCCTGGCATGTGGGGTAGGGGGCTAGGACAAAGGAGAGGTTAGGCCCTAAAATTATTGAACTCGATATTGAGTCCAGAGGGCTGCAGGGTCCCCAAGCAGAAAATGAGGTGTTCTTCCAGCTCGCGCTGAGCTTCGCTGGAACACTGCAGCAAACTAGAGACAGGGATAAAAGGTACTGCAGATGCTGGAGAATCTGAGATAACAAGGTGTGGGGCTGGATGAACACAGCAGGCCAAGCAGCATCATAGGAGCAGGAAAGCTTGACATTTCGGGCCTAGACCCTTCATCAGAAATGGGGGAGGGGAAGAGGGTTCTGAAATAAATAGGGAGAGAGGGGGAGGCGGATAGAGGATGGATAGAGGAGAGGATAGGTGGAGAGGAGGCAGACAAGTCGAAGAGGTGGGGATGGAGCCAGTAAAGGTGAGTGTAGTTGGGGGGGGTAGGGAGGAGATAGGTCAGTCCAGGGAGGACGGACAGGTCAAGGGGGCGGGATGATGTTAGTAGATAGGAGATGGGGGTGGGGCTTGAGGTGGGAGGAGGGGATAAGTGAGAGGAAAAACAGGTTAAGGAGGTGGAGATGAGCTGGGCTGGTTTTGGGATGCGGTTGGGGGAGGGGAGATTTTGAAGCGTGTGAAATCCACATTGATACCATTGGGCTGCAGGGTTCCCAGGCTGAATATGATTTGCTGTTCCTGCAGCCTTCGGGTGGCATCACTGTGGCATTGCAGGAGGCCCAGGATGGACATGTCGTCTGAGACAGGGATGTTGGCCAGGGAGCATGGTGGTGTGTTAATGTGGCAGGCAACATGTAGTTCAGGATCTGTTTAGCGAGCAGACCGTAGATGTTCTGCAAAGCAGTCACCCAGTCTACACTTCGTTTCCCCAATGTAGAGAAGAAAGAAGGCTGGTTTGTGTGATGGACTGGGCTGTATTCACAACTTTCTGTAATTTCTTGTGGTCTTGTTGCGATATCATGTTGTGATGCATCTGGATAGGATTGTTTCTATGGTGCATCTATAAAAATTGGTAAGAGTCATTGCGCATGTATCATATTTGCTTAGCCTTCTGAGGCTGTGGAGGCATTGGTGTGCTTGCTTGACTGTAGCATCAATGTAGATGCACCATGATAGATTGTTGGTGATATTTATTCCTAGGATCTTGAAGCTCTTGACCATCTCCACCTCAGCACCATTGATACACCTTAACTCTGCTTCCCACTACAGTGGTGTCATCAGCAAATTGTAAGTGGAGCTGGAGCAGAATTTGGCCGCACAGTCATGAGTGCGTAAAGGGGAATAGTAAAGGGCTGTGTATGCAGCCTTGCAAGGCACCGGTGTTGAGGATTATCATGGAGGAGGTGTTGTCACCTATTCTTACTGGTTGCGGTCTGCAGGTCAGGAAGTTGAAGATCCAATTGCAGAGGAGCAGAGTCCTAGGTCTCAGAGTTTGGTGGAATTAAGGTGTTGAATCTGGAGCTAAAGTCAATAAATAGGAGTCTGAGGTTTAAAGCAAAGTAGAGGCTCAGAGCCAAGTCCTACCATATTTTGGCTGAATGACACTTCCGTCGAGTTTCATTGAGGGTCTCTCACTGTGAGGCCTGATGAGTTCTCTCACATAATTCTCTCAAACTCACTGCTTTAACTCAGTACACAGCCTCATGGTGGCCCTCTTAATTGATGCTGGCCCAATTCTCCCACTTGCTGAAGTTCAAAGTACCCACTACTGCCGCCCAATTAAAAGGTTGGCATATACCTGGTCACGTGCCGGCAGTCTGGAACTGCCCTGCACTTTTGCAGCCATTTGCCCCAGACATGCCAGAAAGTGGGCAATTGGTGCCCCACTTTGCAGACAAGGACCTAGAAACTGAGGTGGACAGCATGGTACAGACTAAGGATGTTCTTTTTCCCACAGGACGAGCAGAAGAGGCCTGGTCACCTGGTAGGAGGTTGTTTCCTGGATCAGTGAGGTGTCCACAGTTGGTAGGAATGCCTAGCAGTGTAAGAAGAAGGCCTTAAACCTTCTTTGCTCTGCCACCATCTTCCCTTGGCTATCACACACTGCCTCTGTCTCTGCTACTGCACCCACATCCCACCAAGGTTCATGTTCTATCACTCTCATTGTTGCCTGAAATGTCTTCCCTCACTCACTCTCGTTCAACCCAACCTCCTATCCCCAACTAACTTTGCACAGCCTCTGCGCTCTATCTTCACTCACTCGAGGCATCCTCTCCACCTCTTCCCCCAACTACACCGACACTAACAGCTATATCACCCACTTTCACCTCACTCAGTCCTTCCCTTTCTTTCATTACAGGGGACGAATAGGGGAGGTGGTGCCACTGAGGGAGGCAATGGCCTAGTGGTATTGTTGCTGGACTGTTAATTTGCAGATCAAGATCAAATCTTGCCACAGCAGACGGTGCAATTTGAATTCAATAAAAATTTAATGATGACCAAGAATCCATTACCGATTGTCAGGAAAAACCCACCTGGTTCACCAATGTCCTTTAGGAAAGGAAACTGCCATCCTTACCTGGTCTGGCCTACATGTGACTCCAGACCCACAGCAATGTGATTGTCTCTTAACTTCCCTGTAGGCAATTAGGGATGGACAATAAATGCTGCCTAAAAGACTCGCCCTCACCCTGTAAAAATGAACAAAGGAGAAAGGTTTTGTGGGGATATGGGTTCAAATCCCACCATGGCACATTGTGTAATTTGATTTCAATGGAATAAAAACCTAGTGCAACGGCAGCTGTGTAACCATTTCCAATTGTCCTATAGTGAGTAAAAAACATCTGGTTCACTAATGTCTGTTAGGCAAGAAAATCTGATATCCTTGCTTAGTCTAATTTACATGTGACTCCAGAACTACAACAATGTGATTAACTCTTAACTGCCCTCTGGGCAATTAGGGATGGGCAATTAATGCCCACCCAGCCAGTGATGTATGAATCCCATGAATGAACTTTTAAAAAAACACATAAACAACATTTGCTTGAAGCTGCACTGCAGACTCGCTGTTAGATATATGCACAGACAAGCGCTCCATCAGTCTCACCATCAACATCAATGACAAGGTGCCTTTCCTTACCTATCCCCATAACTCTGTATGCCACTGGGAATCGGAAACTTTATACTCAAAGTCTGAGTCTCTGCAGCCCTCTGTGGTAGAGAATGTCAAAGACTCACAATCCTCCAAATAAAATAATTTTTCCTCATCTCAGGACTAAACAGCATACACTTCATTTTTAAATTGTGCCTCTGAGTCTTAGACTCTCCAGTCAGAGGAGACATCTTACCTGAATTTATCCTGTTTCTCCATTTACACATATTGTTTGTTTCAATTGATCACCTGTCATTCTTCCAAACTCGAGAGTATACAAATCCAGTTTGTCTAATCTCTCTCCATAGGACAGTCCAGCCTTCCCGTGACCAAGTCTGAATCTTCACTGCACACAGGCAATAACATCGTTCCTGTAATGAAGAGACCAAAACTGCACAGAGTACTCCAAGTGTGGTCTATTCAAGAGAAATTGCTGGCAAAACTCAGCAGGTCTGGCAACATCTGTGGGAAGAAAGCAAATTTAACATTAACTCTGCTTTCTTCTGACAGATGCTGCCAGGCCTGCTAAGTTTCACCAGCAATTTATGCTTTCATTTCAGATCCCTAGCATCTGCAGTTCTTTGTTTTGTTTTAGTAGTCTGACCAAGCTGTCTTGTGAACAGGTGGGGTCCAAGTACTGAGCCTTGCGGTATCCTACCACTCAGCTGCCTGCCAACATGAGAATGACCCTTTGTTCCCACTCTCTCCTTTCTACCTGTTGGCCAATCATTAATCCATGCCAGTACATCAACTCCTACCCCATGTGCTTAAATCTTTCTAACTAGTCTCTGGTGGGGACTTTGCAAAAATCCTTCTGGAAGTCTAAGTATACTACATCCACCTTTATCAATTTTATTAGTAACATCGTTAAAAACTCCAACAAGTTTGTGAAACACAATTTCCCATTCGGAAATCCATGTTGACTGTGCCGAATCAGATCACTGCCAACCAGACGTCTGTTTAGCCCACCTGCTATGATGGATCCTAGCATTTTGCCAACTACTGACATAAAGCTAACGGATCTGTAGCTGCCCGTTTTCTCTCTCACTCCCTTTGTAAAGAGTGCAGTGGCACTTGTTACCTCCCAATCTACAGGAATCATTCCAGGATCTACTGAATTTTGGAAATTAATCACCAATACATCAACAATCTCCGTAGCCACTTCTTTCAATGCCCTGGGGTGAAGACTAACCATTTCTGCATGATGTGGTCAGGAGTACTTGGGGCAAGGATTTGAAATACACACAGTAGGCTATTGCTAAGGATCACAAAGCATTTATGACTCACAGCAATGTCTCAGATTCAGTGTATGAGTGTCTGGGTAATGGTGTTGTCGTATAATTGGCTTCACATTGCTCCAAACAGAAGCTACGTCACTCACATAACAAAGCACTTACCCTGCCCTTCAGGTATGCCTGATGCCGGTCCTGACATGCCCTCCTACAGCCTGCATGAATCAGGGTTGATCCCCTGGCTTGATGGTAATGGTTGAGTAGGGGATATGCCGGCCCTTGAGGTTACAGATTGTGCTGGAGTACAATTCTACTGCTGTTGATGGCCCACAGCGCCTCATGGATACCCAGTCTTGAGTTGCTAGATCTGCTCAAAATCCGTCTGATTTAGCATAATGATAGTGGGTGTTATTCTCATTATGAAGGCAGGACTTTGTTTCCACAAGGACTGTGCAGTGGTCACTCCTACAGCACAGTGGAAGGCAACAGTGGTCACAGCTCAAACTGTATTATGCCTCAGTGGGGTAACATGCTGGAAACAAGGCCCATTCTATTCCTAGATCCAGTACAAAAGTTAAAGAATTTAATATGTACCAAACGAATCCTCAATTTTACTATCTTGTAGACCCAGTATGACAGGAAGCATTGACCAGGTTTATATACTGAACAAAATGACTATTTCTTACTAGTAATTAGACTCTAGAGCTGCAGGTAAATAGTTATGAGCCAGCAGCATATAATTCTACCAAATCAAAACTCTAATCCCTTATAAACGCACCCCTGACACACACAAGATTAAAACAAACGGTGTTATGAAAGGAGGGAAAGACTAGGAAGGCAGTTCAGTGGTTTCTGAGATGATTCTCATGATTCTCATGATTCTTGTGCTCGTCAGAATGCTGCTTCTCATTTTCCTTCTTGGGATGATTCCACTGGCCTGAGAAAGGCACAGGGTTGCTGATTCACTAATAAAAGGTCTCTGATGGCATGATAGCTCCATGGTTAGCATTATTACCTCACAGCACCAGGGACCTAAGTTTGCTTCCAGCTTTGGGCGACTGCCTGTATGGAGATTGCACATTCTCTCCATGTCTGTGTGTTTTTCCTCCAAGTGCTCTAGCTTCTTTCCACACTCCAAAAATGTGCAGGTTAACTGGATTGGCCGTGCTAAATTGTTCATAGTGTCCAGGGATGTGCAGGCTAGGTGGATTAGCCATGGGAAATGCAGGGTTACAGGTACAGCGTAGGGGAATGTGTCTGGGTGTGATGGTCTTCAGAGGGATGGTGTGGGGTCAATGGGCCAAATGGCCTGTTTCCACACTGAAGGGATCCTATGATTCTGACTCATCAATTAAAAGTCACAGTTGACAGCAACTGCTAAAGAAATGGTAAGTGGTTTTCTTCAGGCTTGAAGTGGCATTTACTGTAGAGAACCATAGGAGCTCCTGAGCAATTTGAGATCCGCTATCTTCTGTGTATCTTGGTTATAACCCCAAGCTGCTTGAGAGCCAATCACAGAGTTGTCAGCCAGCAGAAGGCCTTTGTCATTGATCAGTTGTCACTAATCAACAGACCAATCAACTACTTGTGCCAACCAAAGCTCCATCTGTACATGACCCCTTGCCTCCAGCCCTTCTGCGATCTTACTTTAACCATTGTTCAAACAGGCAGCCATGTATACAGTGCTTACAATAAGTATCAGGTTACTTGCCCTCAAAACATGCAGCATTCCTTGTTTTTTTAAAACATTTGTCTTCAGTGATAAGGTTTTGGAACTTGCAAAACACTACCAGTAGTCACTTCATAGTTCCAGTAGTATCTCGAAAGGCAAAAGCTTGGAATATATTTGAAATAACTTCTAACACTCTATATGAATAGCCTGTCATAATCACTGAGGCTTTTCATGTGTGTAGTTTGCATGCAGGAGTTTCTTGGGAACTTAAATCACATGAATTGAAAGGGGTCAGATGTAAGTTATCTTATTGATCTTGTATTGTCACAGAATTTACAACAAAATTATTCCTGTACTTTGTTTCTTGAAATCAATATCTGTTCTTGTATAAAACAAAACATAATTGTTAACTTACTGACAAAGTGATTGGTTTCAGTAATAAGCGTGTCTTAGAAAACATTTTACATTTCATTTCACAGTGAAATGTGTGATAGTAAATCATTCTGTCTTCTGAGAATAGTGCTAATGGAGATAGAGGAGAAGCATTTTAAAGCAGTATTGCAAAATTGATCTACTGACCAAAATACTTCAGCCTTCTTTTGAAAGCAATATGCAGTTTAAAAATAAGAATTTCATCCTTAAAATTGTTGGGAACTCTAAGACGACAACCAGACTTAATTTTAATTTTCTGGCACATGATCTGGCACATTTGGACTTTAGATTCACAATTGATGATAAAAAAAAACTGAAAGAAGTGTGGATGCTGGAAATCAGAAACAAAAACAGAAATTTCTGAAAAAACTCAGCAGGCCTGGCAGCATCTGTGGAGAGTTAACGTTTTGGGTCCTGTGACCCTTCTTCAGAACTGATGGTAGTTAGGAAAAAGTTGGTTTTTATGCAGAAATTAGGATGGGGAGAGGGGTTGGGAATAAATGATAAGTGGGGATTGAGCCCAAAGACGGCAAATAACAGTTGGACAGACAAAGGAGTGGGTAATGGTCAGCCTAGGAGAATGAATGGCTACTAATGGGAACTAATAGTGGCTAACAATGGGTTGTGTGTAATTGAATGGGATAACAAGGCCTGGTGTATGAGGGTGGGGGCAAGCATGGGGAAGGTGCTCAAGCCTGAGAAAAATGTTGAACTCAATATTGAGTCCAGAAGGCTGTAGAATGATTTGATTAATCTGTAGAATAATCTGATTTCTCTTCACAAATGCTGCCAGACCTATGAGTTTTTCCAGCTTTTTTTGTTCACTGCTGATGTTGTCTGGTTTAGGCAGGTGCTACATTTTTTCTGTATATGCATGCTTTCTTCCTACTAACATGGTAACGTATTTTCTAATGGAAGAGAGCAGTGTACTAATTGAGTTTACTGTAATATACGACAAATACAATTATGTCTGATCCTTATTACAAAACTACACTAGAACAGATTCATCTGGTATTCTCTTAATTAAGTAAATCTGCTTCTGCATCATGGGTAGGATTTAGGGCTGAGAAAAAATCGTACATTCTTTGATAATCAATGACATTTGCAAAATGTATCTCAAATCCTCTGTTATCCCACTGAATATAGACATACATATTCAATGTAATTAAAGCATACCAATTATTCGTTTTGCTAACATATTTTATGCCAGTGTTTGATAAATATGTGCAGAACATAAAACTTCAGGTAAAAGGGCATATGACAGTTCCTTACAGCCGAGTTAGAGTTCCACAAATAGCACCAATAAAGGATGGAGATTAAGAAATGCATATCTTTTTAAGCACCGGTCATGACCAATTCACATATTAATCTAAATTACAAAATATGAACTAAATATGCACACTGCTGCCATAAACAGCAAAACAACAGTTTATGTTTACATATTGCCTTTAATGTAATCAAATGTCTTAAGGCATTTCATGAGAAATTATAAACCAAAGAATGACACTGAGGCCGGTAAAGAAATATTGGGTGAGATGACCAAAGCTTGGTTAAAGAGAAAGTTTTTAAGCCGCATCCTAAAAGAGGAATGGAAGATTCAGATGTGGAGAGGTATAGGGTCAATATTCCAGGGCTTGTAGGCCACAGAACTGTACGTACAGTCACCAATAGTAAAGCAATTAAAATTGGGGTGCTCAAGAGATGAGAATTAGATAAGGATGGATATCTTGGAAGGTAGAGGTGCTTGAGAAGATTATAAAGGTAGAAAGGGATATAGTCATGGGTTGATTGAAAACATGGAAGACAATTTCCAAATCAAGATGTTGATTGATTGGGAGCCAAAATCAGTAGACACAAAGGTGAATGGGAAATAGGACTCAGAGAGTTAAGACAGCGGCAACGGAGATTTTGGATGTTCTCAAGACTACAGAGAATGACAGAATCCAACCAGGACGGCAATGGAGTAGTTGAGTCTAGAAGTAACAAAGACATGAATCAGAGTTCCAGCTGCAGATGAGCTGACATGCAGCAAAGTCAAGCAATGGTACAGGGATGGAAATAGGCAGTCTTAGAGATGACGCATACTTGAGGTCAGAGGCTTATCTCAGGAACAAAGGTGACAACAAAGTTGCAAGCAGACTTGCCTAATCACATATTGGCGTCAGGGAAAGGAATGGATTCAGTATCTACATGATGGATTTTGGTGTGTGGACCAAGAAAAATGGCTTCAGTATTTTCCAAATATTTAAGTGTAAGAAGTTTATGCTCATTTAGTTTTGGATGTTAGATATGCAGTCTGGTAAGTCAACAACCATGGTAGAATCATAAGAGATGGCAGTGAGATAGATCTGAATTGGATAAATGGGAAAATTACTGTTATGCCTTCAGACATTGTGGCTGAAGAGCACCGTGTAAATGAAAAATAGTAAGAGGCCAAGGATATATCCTTGAAAGAAACCAGAGGTAATGATGCTGGAGAAGGAAGGGAAACTATTGCAGGAGATACTCTGGTTACGAATAGATAGATAAGAGTGGAACCAGTGAGATCTGTCTCACTAAGCTGGATAAACTGTGGACAGATGTGAGAGAGGGTTGAAGTGATCAAATATGTCAATGGTTGTCGGACAGATTGAAAAGGATGAGGAGGGAACAATACTTTTATCACAGTTATGTAGAATGTCATTTGTGACATTGTTAAGAGATGTACTGTGGCAGGGACAGAAACCTTAATGGTTTCAAACGTAATTCTGAGAAAGTTGGGAGCAGGTTTGGGAGGTCATTTTTTTAAGGACACTTGAAAGGAAAGATAGATTTAAGATTGGACAGTGTTTGCAAAGATGACAGGGTCGAGTTGGTTTCGTAGGGAGAGGGATGATGATTGCAATGTTATAATGATAATACATTTTAGTGATGTCAATTGATGTTTCACAAAAACAAGAGGTAAACTTCCCTGCATTTCTTCAAAATGGGAACTTTTGCATTCTTCTTTAAATATATCACCTGGAAGAGTAAATCTCAAACAGTGCAATATTCATTCATGATTGTACTGGGGATTCATTTTAGAATGTGAGTTGAAGTCTCTGGAGTGGGACTGGAGTCCACGACATTTGGATTCAGAGGCAAGATCATTACCAAAAAAGTCACACCTTCACTAAACCACAAACAAAATATAGAGAAACAATCTCTGCATCATCATGGGGTAATGTCTTCGGTGACAGTGGGTGCGAGAGGACAAGACCTGTAACAAAAAAAAGTCTGAAAAGATTCAATAACACCATGTTGATCATGTTGCCAAAAGACAACAGCTGTATTTCTGGAGTTAACATAATTGCACAAAAAGAAGGTAATTTTTAATAGAACAGCAGCCATGCAATTCAATTACATCCAATAACTATTTATTCTATTGTGCTGCGATGGTTTTGAGGAAATGAATGCATCCTATTTCAGGCACCTTGGGCTAAACTTTCAAACTGGAGTCAGGACCATAAGATATAGGAGCAGAATTAGGCTATCGAGCCCATTGCGCCAGCTCCCCCATTCAATCGTGGCTGATATGTCTTGCAACCCCATTCTCCTGCCTTCTTCCTGTAACCCTCGATACTCTTTCCAATCAATCTATCTCTCTTTTAAATACACTCAATGACTTGGCCTCCACAGACCTCTGTGGCAATGAGTTCCACAGATTAACCACCCTCTGACTAAAGAAATTCCTCCTCATCTCAGTTCGAAAGGGTCGTCCCTTCAATCTGAGGCCATAACCTCGGGTCTTAGTCTCTCCTACTAGCAGAAACATCTTCTCCATGTCCAATCTATCTATGCTTCTCAGTATTCTGTAGTTTTCAATGAGAATTCCCCCTTATCATTCTAAACGCCATTGAGTGGAGACCCAGAGTTCTCAACCACTCCTCGTTTGACAAGTTCTTCATTCTGAGATCATAAGCCTCCTCTGGACTTCCTTCAGTACCAGAACATCCTTCCTTAGATACAGGGCCTAAACTGCTCACAGTAATCCAAAAAGGGTCTGACCAGAGCCTTATACAGCCTCAGCAGTACATCCCTGCTCTTGTATTCTAGCTCTCTTGAATTGAATGTTAGCATTGCATTTGCCTTCCTAACTGCTAACTGAACCTACATGTTAACCTTAAGAGAATCCTGAACAAGGACTCCTAAGTCCCATTGTGCTTCAGATTTCTGAAGCCTTTCCCCACTTAGAAAATAGTTGATACCTCTATTCTTCTTGCCAAAGTGCATAACCTCACACTTTCCCACATTATATTCCATCTGCTACTTCTTTGCCCATTCTTCTGGCCTGTTCAAGTCCTTCTGCAGCCTACCCACTTCCTCAACACTACCTGTCCCTCCACCTATACTTGTGCCATCTGTAAGTTTAGCAAAAATGCCCTTGGTTCTTTCACCTAGATTGTTAATGTATAACATGAATAGTTATGGTTCCAACACTGACCCCTGCTCCACTAGTCACCATATGCCATCCTGAAAAGATCCCTTTATCCCCAGTCTCTGCCTTCTGCCAATCCTCTACCCATGACAGTACCTTGTCCTAACACCATGCACCCTTATCTAATTTAGCAGCCTTCTGTGTGGTTCCTTGTCAAAGGCTTTCTAGAAATCCAAATATATCATGTTCACTGGCTCTGCTTTGTCTAACTAGCTCCTCCTCAAAGAATTCTAACAGATTTGTCAGAAATAAACTCCTTTTGATGAAGCCGTGCTGGCTCAGCACTATTTTACCGTACAATTCCTAGTACTCAGCAATCCCTTCCTTCCAAATGGACTCTAAAATCTTACCAATCACCAATGTCAGGCTAACTGGCCTTTCTGAAGAAGGGTCTACGCCCGAAACGTCAGCCTTCCTGTTCCTCTGATGCTGCTTGGCCTGTTGTGTTCATCCAGCTCTGCACCTTGTTATCTCAGATTCTTCAGCATCTGCAGTTCCTACTATCTCTGAACCAATCCTTGACTAATTTGTTTATTTTTATGCTACACTAAAAGTTTGATCTGCATTTGGTCCATGGATTGGGAGATAAAGGAAATAGGATAAAGGATAAAGCCATATGTAATGATTGTAATGAGGTCACCAGGTGGACCTCATGGAATATGATTTCCCTGATTGCTGCTGTTAATCTGGTCCAATCAGGGATCCCTGGTGGACAAAGAAGAACAGGAATGTCAGACATCCCAACACTCTGAGGAGCCAGATCAGTGTCAAGGACTCTCCATGTATAAACAAAGCGTGACATGGTAATGGGATATCAGCCTCTGTGGAGTTATAACACAATATATTTTGCCAATACATCTCTGAAAGTCTTTACTGACATGATTTTGTGTGATCTTCACCTTTCAACCCCAGCTGCTTCATTTGATTCATAATGGGATTAATTTTTGGATGGCTTGTCCTAGCTCTTGAACAACCTTTCTGCATCACTCAAGAATTGTATTCAGGCTTATATTTCAATACAGAATTTCCATGTCTTTCCATCAAGCTTTTAAGAGGATTGTTCTGAATTCAGTTTATGAATACATGATAGATAACGTAACATGTGATTTGAAAGTCTTATAGCCCGTTTATTCCAAAAGGTACACTCTTGGGATTTGATAATTAAATTGGTTTTAGTCTGCAGACTACTAAAGTAATTACAGTATGCATTCATATTGCTCAGAATATAAAATACTGATGGAAATGTCACCACTAATACATTTTTGTTGATGGTAACCAGCGAAGATAAAACCAGCAGAAAACCATTTTCTGTGTAATAAAATTGTATGTATCTTGCTCTTTTTTTTAGTTTTGAATAAATACAGTCAAATCAAATTTCTTTTCCCTCAATGCGCTGTAGCAGGGTTTTAAGATCTGAAGTGTTGACTAGTTTGTTTTTTTCAGCAGGTATATTGAGTATTTCCAGTCCTTTGGTGTGTTTTTCTTTCTCCATTGTTTAGTTTAATCCAGTTAACATCTGCCAATTAATGGAGACCAGAGCTTGCATTAAGACTATATTCCATAATATCACAGACAGCCGTTCTGAGCTTCATCTGTCATTGTTCAGATTGTTCAGGATGTTTCCATTCAGAATTAGACTCAAAGAGAAAGCACAAAGTGAAGAATCAACATTTTGTCTGTTAAGATCTTTATAACCATGGACAATCTGTGTAGGAGAATAGAATTACACTAAACAGGATAGAATTCCTTTAAATCTATTCACTGGATATGGGTGTCACTGGCTGGGCCAACATTTATTGTCCATCCACAACTACCCTTGAAAAGATGGTGGTGACCTGCCTTCTCAAAACACTACATCCTTAAAAGAAAAATTGAAAAGTGTAAAGTGAAGAATAGATACAAAGTGTGTTTTGTTGTCAAAATCACATTTAGTATCTGCAACCTGAGTGAAGAGCCGGATATTAAAGAATCACCACAGGTTTCAGTGTAATCTAAAGCATGAAGGAGCTTTCAATCATGCATGGAATCATAAGAACGTAGGAACAGGAAGAGGTTCATCATCCTGTCAATGTCATTTTCCTGCATCATCCCTATATCCTTCAATTTATTTTACAAGTGATCTTCCACAACTCAGCATTCCAGGGACTAATCTGGTGATCCTGTATGGTACTCCCTCTATGCCATGAATTCCCTTCCTTAGATAAGGAGACAAAAAGTGTATGCATTATCCAGGTGAAATCTCACACTGCTCTATGCAACTGAAGCAAGATATCTTTATTTCTGTACTCAAATTCCTGTGAAATGAATGCCAACATACCGTTTGCTTTTCTAATTGCTTGTTGCAACTTTTTCCTAGTTTTTAATAACTCATGAACAAAGACCAAATCCTTCAAGCCATGCACACTTCCCAACCTCTTGTCATTTAAAAGAAATATTAGAAGAAATATTCTGCTTTTCATTTTTGTTTATCAAAGTGAATAACTTCACACTAATTCATATTATATTCCATCTACCATAATCTAAGCCATTCACTTAGCTTGTACAAGTCTTCTTGAAACCTCTTTGTATCCTTCTCACAGCTTATGTTTCCACCTAATGCCACCAGCAACTTTGGTAATATTATAATTGGTCCTGAAATCCAAATCATTTATATGGATTATGAAGATTTGTATACCTAGCAGATTCCTGCGTTCCCCAAGTAGCAACAACTTGCCAACCAGAGAATGATCTATTTATTCCTACTCTCTGCTTTCTGTCTACTATTCAATTTTTAATCCTTGTTAGTATATTAGTTCCAATCTCATGCACTATAAAGTTATGTATTCACCTCCCGTGTTCTTAAAATCCAAATATATCATGTCCACCAATTCTCCTTTATCAATACTAAAAGCAACATCCTCAAAAAAATACAAACAGCTTTGTCAAATATTAGTTTCCTTTTGTAAATCCACATTAACTCTGCCTAATCTTGCCATTAGTTTCTAAATGTTCAGTTATCATATCCTTTATAATAGATTCTAGCATTTTCCCTACTATAGACATTAAATTAATAGGTCTGTAGTTCTCTACTCTTCCTCCTTTCTCAATTATTGTGTTTGCATTTGTTACCTTCCAGTTGACAGGAACTTTTCCAGAACTGAGAGAATTATGAAAAATAACTACCAATGCATACAATATTATTACTTCCTTCAACGGTCTAGAATGAAACTAATCTGACCAAGGAGTTTTTTCAACCCTCAACCCAGTTAATTTTTCAAGCACTACCTCTTTACTAATACTAATTCCTTTTTGATCTTCAGATACACAAATCCCTAGGGCACTTGGTATTTCTAGGAGATTTTCTGGGCTTTCTTCCATGAAGATAGACTCATGATAACTGTTTAGTTTCTCCACCAATTTCCTATTCTCCCTTATAAATTCTCCTGACCCCTCTTGTAAAGGGCCCTCGTGTAGCCTCACTATTATTTTCCTTTCACTAAGAAATAAAAGCTTTTACAGTCCACTTTTATTTTCCTTGTTAGTTTCCATTCATATCCTTTTTTTGCTTTCCTTGTCAGTTTCTTGGCTCTCCTTTGCAGCTTTCTAAATTATTCACAACCCTCATCTTTAACTCCTTCCGTTTCAATGATTGACTCACCTACCACTTTGAGTTTGTGGCTTAGACAAGTGTAGACCTTATAGTATTTCTTCAAATACTAGGCATTGCCAGTCTACCATCACATCTTTTAATGCATTTTCCCAATTCATCCTAGATAACTTGCTCCTTTTGCCCTCCGTTTCCTTTGCTCAGGTCTAAGACCCTATCTTCAGAATAAATTATGTTGTATTCAAAATATATGTAAAATTCTATCATACAATGGTCATGATTTCCTTATGACAAATGTATTAATAAGCCCTTTCTTATTCCACAATATAAAAGCCAAACAGCTTGACTCCAGTTGGCTTCTCAACTTACGATTGCTGTCTTAATATCACAAGAGGAGCATCCCCAGGTCTTCGCAGCTAGAAGGCCTGTCCTCCATCTCTCGCTCTCTCTCAAAAATCTTATCTCCATAACAAATCGCGTTATGTGGTTATGTGGTTGCGATGAAATGGGGCAGATGAAGTTTTTACTTGCCTGCTCAAGTAATTCAATATGAGATGTTCTTTCTCATCCACAAAGTGCAGGGGAAGGTCGGGGTTGGGGGCGGACTGGAATATCTAGCAGATATGGAGAAGACAATACTGACATCAATAGGATGTCATAGAAGTGACCCCATAGATGGACTGAATAAATGTAGATAAAGGAAAGGGGAATACCCCAATGGCATTTGGCTCCCGTCTGTGGCCCCAGTTTTTAAGCGTGTTCAGGAATTAGTCTGGTGAAACAAAAACAGAAATTGCTGGAAAAGCTCAGCAGGTCTGGCAGCATCTCTGAAGAGAAATCAGAGTTAACGCCTTGGATCCAGTGACCCTTCCTTAGAACTTAGTCTGGTGAACCTTCACTGCATGCCCTTTATGGAATGTATATCCTTCCTTAGGCAAGGGGACTAAATCTGTACACAACGCTCCAGATGTTGTCTCACTGAGGTTCTACACAATTGAAGCAAGTACTCTTAAAGGCAAACCTTCTTGTGATAAAACCACATACCATTTACCTTCCTAATTACTTGCTGCAACTGCATGTTAGCTTTCAATAACTTTTGAACAAGACACCCAAGTCCTTTTGGACATCAATTTTCTCCAATGTGTCTCAATTTAAGAAACACCCTGCTCTTCTTTTTCTTCTTGACAAAGTAAATAATCTCACACATATCTACATCATATTCCATCTGCCATGCTTTTGCCTACCTGATCAGCCTGTCTAAACCACCCTCAAGCTTCTTTGCATCACCTCTACGATTTACATTCCCACCTAGCTTTCTGTCGTCCATTAACCTGAAAATATTACATTTGGTGCCCACCTCTAACTCCAACCCATTCTAGTATATTACCTCCTACTCCAAATGCTCTAATTTTGTTTTATAATCTCCAAAAACCTTTTGAAAATCCAAGTACACCACATCCTCTGTTCACTTTATCTATTCTGCTAGTAATCAAAAAATTCTAACAAGCTTGTCATACATGATTTCCCCTTCATAAATCCATGTTGACTCCACCCAAACAGAATTTATTTTTTAAATGTCTACTATCACTGCCTTTATAATTGATCCTCATAAATTCCCTTTTACTGACCTTAGGCTAACAGGTCTACTGTTATCTGTTTTCTCACTCCATCCTGTCTTAAACTGTGGGATTACATTTGTAACCTTCAAACTGGCAGGCAGCTTTCTAGAATCTGTAAAATATTGAAAGCTGACCATCTCTATATCCAGCTGTTGCAAAACTCCGGGCTTAGATCATTGGGTCCCAGCGACTTGTTGGGCTTCACACACATTAATTTCTCCAACTCTACTTTTACTTAACACTAATTTCCTGCTCTCCTTCATCCCTTGGATCTCCATTGTATTTTCCTATTTCTTGCATTTTCCTCTGTGAAACCAAGCACAAAGTAACTATTTAGCCTTGCTACCATCTCCTTATTTCCCATTATAAATACTACTGTTTCTGTTTGTAATGAGTCCAGATTTGTCTTTCCTAATCTTTACCTTTTGACATACCTCCAGAAACATTTACATTCTGTTCGTATCTTTCCTGCTAGTTTACAATCATATCTGTTCACGTTTTCTTTATCTGCTTCTTGGTCCTCCTTTGTTGAAATCTCTAATGCTTTTAATCCTCAGATTTAATAATTAGTCATTTTTGATCTAATAGAATCCTTAAGTTACTCTGTTAGCTGAGCATTATTCACTTTCCTGTTGTGTTTTCGTGCCTTCATGAGATGTATTTTTGTTGTAAACAAAGGTAGTAATTCTTTAAATACCAGCCTACAGTCCTACATTCTAATGCATTTTCCCAAAACTCCACAGCCAACTTGTCCCTCATACCTCCGTAGTTTCCTTTGTTAAAAGTGAAAACTTTAGTTTCAGATCACACTACACTATATAACAGGACTGACTTCACTAAAACTGAGATGAAGAGAACATTGTTCAGCCAGGGAGTGACAAGTCTATGGAATTCTCTGCCACAGAAAGTGGTTGAGGCCAAAACATGGAATGCTTTCAAAAGCGAGTTAGATATAGTTCTTAGGGCTAAAGAGATCAAAAAGAAGGTGGGATGAGGGGAATGAGTTGGATAATCATCTATGATCATATTGAATGACAGAGCAGGCCTGAAGGTCCAAATGGCCTCCTCCTGCTCCTATTTTCTATGTTTCTATGTTTTCAAACTTAATGGAAAATTCAATCATACTGCAGTCACTCCTCCTGAAAGGCCTTTTTTACAACAGGATCATCAATTAGCCCCTTTTCATACCACAATAATAGATCTAATATAGCCTGTTTGCCCAGCTCATCTCCACCTCCCTAACCTGTTTTTCCTCTCACCTCAAGCCACACCCCCATCTCCTATCTACTAACATCATCCCGCCCCCTTGACCTGTCCGTCCTCCCTGGACTGACCTATCTCCTCCCTACCCCCCTACCTACACTCACCTTTACTGGCTCCATCCCCGCCTCTTCGACTTGTCTGCCTCCTCTCCACCTATCCTCTCCTCTATCCATCCTCTATCCGCCTCCCCCTCGCTCCCTATTTATTTCAGAACCCTCTTCCCCTCCCCCATTTCTGATGAAGGGTTTAGGCCCGAAACGTCAAGTTTTCCTGCTCCTATGATGCTGCTTGACCTGCTGTGTTCATCCAGCCCCATGCTTGTTATCTCTAGCCTGTTTCTTAGTTGGTTTCTTAACACTGCTCTAGAAAACCACCTGATATGTATTCCAGGATTTTGTCCTCCACAGTATTGGTCCTCATTAGATTTACCCAGACTATGTTTAAAGTAAAAGCTAAAGTTGCCAGTCTTACTGGATCATGGGCTGCTCTCTCATTAGCGAGAGAGAACGAGAGAGAGAGAGAGAGAGAGAGAGACAACTGGTGGTGATTTAACCTGAGGGTAACCACGCCACAGGTGAGGGGAGAGATTGATAAGGAGAATCCCTCATATTAATCTCCATTGGTGTGCGAGTTGAACTCACACTGTTTGTATTGCTCTGCATCACAAACCAGCTGTCCAGCCAACCTCTCTCACTAATGTAATGATCTAGTCCATTATTATTAGCATTAGTCCACCTCATTTTCCTTTCCCCTGTCCTTCCTAAATGTTGAATATCCTTGAACATTCAGGTCCAATCATTGGTCAGTCTGCAGCCAAAACGGCAAAAAGATTTTACTATTGTTTACCTCCATTTTTATCATAATTCAACTATCTTTTTGCAAATGCTGCATACATTTCCATAGAGATAACAAGGTGTAGAGCTGGATGAACACAGCAGGCCAAGCAGCATCAGAGGAGCAGGAAGGCTGACGTTTCGGGCCTAGACCCT
>JAHRHZ010000144.1:41519665-41540436 GCA_024137785.1 Ginglymostoma cirratum
GACACGAAACGTCAGCTTTCCCGCTCCTCTGATGCTGCTTGGCCTGCTGTGTTCATCCAGCTCTACACCTTGTTGTCTCAGATTCTCCAGCATCTGCTGTTCCTACTATCTCTGCATTTCCATAGAATTACTTTAATTCTGTCTCTTTAACACTGTTGTATCTTTTGATTTTATTCGGTGCTGAAATTTGTTTCTGCTGTCTTCCACTTTTGTTTACTACTTCCTACTGCCAGCTATGCTTCAGTCCTGTTGGAACTCTCTCAGGTTTCTATTCCTCTGACAAGCTAACTCAAAGTGTCACCTACAGGACTAGAAAATCTCCCTGTGAGGATATTAATCCTGGTCATGGAAAGGTGTAGCCTATCCACTTTGTACAAGTCTCACCTAACCCAGTACAATTCCCAATGACCCAGGTACTAAAGCCCTTGCTCATACATTAGTTCTCTAGCTGCATGTTAATTTGCTGCAATTTGCTTATTTTTATACTACCATGATGCTGGATTAGAACCCCAAAGTACTTATACACAATTTTTACTTCGAATTCAAAAATGTGTTTTTTAAAAGATGCAGCTTATAAAATTCTCTGTGAAACAAATCTCTTTGAGGAGTTTATAAATTCCATCTCCTTCCCAGTAAGAACACATCCTGAGGAACAGAAAGTGACTGGGTCAAGGCAAACAGCCACATTGGCTGATGATTATATAATTGTGAGTTGATCCAGAAGAAACCCTTCCCTAGTAACCCCCAAGCAACTGGAAAGGATAGTGATAGGGAACTGAGCACCCATGACTGGGATTTGAAATGCTGGCAGCTCTCCTCAGGAGAGAAAGGATGGTGCTGAGACAAAATGTGAGCTCAAAATGCCTGTGCGTTTTAACTGCCAAATGTAGGTTATCGCCAGGCACCTGCTAGAGGCTATGGAATAAAAAACAGTGGGATTTTTTGAGGCACACACAATCCGTGGAAAGACAATAGGAGTCAATATACCAGACCAGGCTATGGCTCTGATTGTGAATGAGAATCCCCATAAAGGAACTCCTGAGGGTATAGTTGAGGTTAAACAAATTCCTAAGAGTTAACAGGGTTTTGTATTCAAAGAAAGGGCGGCCACATTTACCGGGATGAAGTAAGCGAGCCTATAGTGATACTGAGGGATAGTGGAACCAGACAAACTCTACTGCTCAGAAAATAACTTGACCTTCCCACCAGAGTTGCTGGTCAAAGTTGCTGAGATGCTGGTCAAAAGGATTGAGATTGGTGCATGCCTTCCCCTATCCCTGATGCATCGGGGGTGTGACCTTAGTTCAGGCCAGTAACATGAGATTGGTTCTCATTCTGCCTGTGGATGTGGTGCAGCTGCTCCTTTTATTTTATTCATTCATGGGATATGGGTATTACTGACTTGGCCAGTGTTTATTGCCTATCCCTAATTTCCAAAGGGCAGATAAGAGTCAACCACATTGCTGTAGGTCTAGGGTCACATGTAAGCCAGACCAGGAAAGGATGACAGTTTCTTTCCCTAAAGGTCATTAGTGAACCAAAGGGGACTTTCTTTTTTGTAATAATCAGCAATGGTTTCATGATCATTGTTAAACTGTTAATTCCTGATTTTGATTGAATAGCAAGATTTGAACCAGGTCCCCCCAGAACGTTACCTGGCTCTCTGGATTAATACACACACACACACACACACACACACACACACACACACACACACACACACACACACACACACACACACACACAGTGTCAGTTCTGAGGAAGGGTCACCGGACCCGAAACGTTAACTCTGAGTTTTTTTCTTCACAGATGCTGCCAGGCCTGCCGAGCTTTCCAAGAACTTCTGTTTTTGTTCCTGATTTACAGCATTCACAGTTTTTCCAATTTCTCTGGATTAATAGTCTACCGATAACACCACTGGGCCATTGCCTCCCTTATTAACAATAACTTGTGGGATCAAAGATAATCACATCCCCAGTGGTATCCGAGAAGCCCACTGAGGTGAGGAAGACAAACCAACTGCAGGAGAAAGTGCTTAACATTTGCCCTGACTGTATGGTCTCGCAGTCTCTGGTCAGACAAGCTCAGACAGAGAAGGTTAAGGTCACACTAAAAGTAGAAGACCCTCCAGTCTGGTTATTCCAAATCTTTATCGGGAGTCTTGAAAACCTCAAGGAGGTAATAAATTCCTAGGGTCAGAAGGTCCAAGGTTTGCGTCTCACCAGTCCTGGGAGGTGTGTGCCATAATATCTCTAAACAGGTTGCTTTAAATACCTGGACTGGTAGCAGCATTCCCTCTAAATTGCTATTCTCTGCACAGACCTCTGAGATACTGGGGCAGCAGCAACTTCGGGATCTGATATTCAGTGCTGTGATCCACATCCTTAAAAACCCTATTGTATTCCTATCAAGGAAGTTCAGGTTGTGGGAAAACCCAAATGTGCACCTATGATCCCTGTGCTAGCATTTAGGGAACCATTCATTCCCACCGATGTGTGTGTGTGTGTGTGTGTCGGAGTGTGTGCGCAACTGTTCTGACATTCCCCACACAGCGACTAGTGTGCCAACACAGATCTTGGAGAAGAAAACAAATTTAAAGGGAATACTGCTACCAGGCCAGGTATTTAAATCAACCTGTTGAGGGATGTTATGTCCCACTTCTGGGACTGGTGAGACTTTAACCTGGTCTTTCTGAGCCTAGAAACCTAGGGACACTACTGCTGCACCACAAGAAGCTAAAAATCTAAGGACTTGAGATGTAGCAACTACCAGTAATTTCTTAACAATATGTATGTGGCTACCTGATTCCCAGAGGCTATTCCCCTGAGAACCATATCTGCCAAGACAGAGATGAGGGAATTGACCCAATTCTTCATCCAGAATGGTCTGCCCATCAAAGTCCAATCAGATCTGGTCTCAAAGTTAATGTCCAAAATATTCTAGGAAGTCACAGTTAACCTAGTGGACATCTTCAGCGTATCACCCAATCACAGGGCTATTAGAATGGTACCACCAGACTCTAAAAACAACCATCAAGGCAAACTACCACAAATGTCCCCATGATTAGAATAGAAGATTTCTTTCTTTTCATTATCAAGGACTCACCTAATGAGTTCACTGGCTTTACTCTACTTGAGTGGGTTCATTGATACCAAGTGTGAGGGCCTCTGATACCTCTGAAAGGAGAGGTTTTCAGAACAGGAGGAGGAAGAATCCACGTTAGGCTCCATAGCTTTCATGAGTCTGTGAAGTAGCTCAAGACAATCTTCCGAACAAAAAGACAAACCTGGCAGGACCGAAGCCTTTCAGCCAGGAGATTACATATTAGTATCACCAACAGTATCGGGTAAACCCATTAAGACCCGGTTCACTAACCCTTATAGAGTAGCTAGCTGGTTTAGGGAAGTGAATTATCTGAACAAGGCCCCAGATTAGACAAAAAATGCAGAGGCTGTGTCACAGCCACATGATAAGGCAATAAGACCATCGAAAGGGAACAGAAAGTTAATAGGCTGTCACATTGCCACCAGGTTACAGCATCAATGTAATAGCAGGGATGAATGGAAGGAGGTATTTTTGAGGCCCACATTGAATCCTCTACCACTCAGTTAATTAATGCAGAAATACCAGCAAACCTTGAGTCATTATTCACCCATCTAGGTGCAGAAGAGTGAGCAGGTTAGTAAAGCTTTCAGGGGTTATTGCAGAGACAGGCCAGGCTGAACCACATTAACTTGACCTAATGTGGATGTGGGACAAGGATCTACATTGACAACTGAAAAGTTAGAGTAGTGACCAGAGCCAACTCCTAATCAATGGGATATTCCAGAGTACTGTTGAGATTCTGAAATGGTCCGGCCTTTCAAACTCTGACGAATCAGGTAGTGGCATCTCATTTAAAATAAAGGGAAGACAATTTTCGTTCTCTCAGAGGGTTATTGGCCTCTGGAGGTCACTTGCCTCAGAGCAGGGGAGGCAGGTTCATTGAGTATTTTTAAGGCTGAGATAGATATGTTCTAGATTGACAGAGATGTAGTCAAAGGGCATAGTATAGACTGGAAAATAGACATGATATCATATCAGATCAGCCATGGCCTTAATAAATGGAGGAGGAACCTTGAGAAACTACATGGCCTACTTCTTTTTCTGAATTAGAATACTTGTTTAAGAAGTAAGCCTTTTTGTGCTCATTGTCTCACGTGCAAACTCATTGTCAAGCGAACTCTGTTCTACATTGTCCCAAACTATTCACATTCATCAGTCTTGTAGCTTTAGATTATGAGTGTGCACAGAAAAGAAAGTGTGTTTACAAAATGAGAAGCAGCCCCTTGAACCTCTGCTGTCCATGCTTCCCAGCTCACATGGAAAACATTTTTAGTGTCTCCCGGCAACTTAGCTGGTTTCAGTTGGCAGCCTGTATGCACTAACATTTTGACGTCCCTGAAGCCAACAAGGCTTCAGTCTGCCTGTTTGAAGTACACTGGTTGGTGAACATATGCTGAACTTGGGCCAAATAGGATTCTCACTTTCAGTTTTTATTGCACTCTTTGTAAAAGGCCACTGGCCCATTCAGTGAGATATTTAAATAAACAATAAATCTATTTTCTATTTTAGGTTGCTGCAGAATGCTGCAGAAGACCTGAGGCACAAGTCAACATGTTATATATTGGATGAGGTGTTTGGAAGCCATTTTTATCTTACAAACATATCCCTGTCTTCTGTGATTTCAGAAGTGATTCTGCTGCCAAATCATTCAAACAAAGATGCGACACACCTTCATATCTGATTTTTTATAAGAAATATAGAACATATAGAAAGCAAACAGCATGATGCTTTTATTTGTTGCTGTCACATGCCACACATTCATCTGTAACAGTGCTAACCACTGAGGTTATATCAGCAAATACATACAAAAAACATTTAGCCTTATTTCCTGTGCAAACAAAACAACTCGAGGTGAACCTTGAAATAATTATAGTGCATGTAGTGAATGACTTTCTGATTTTATAAAATATCAAATAAGATAATCTAAGTCAAAAAGTGGAACACAGCTATTATCAATATCATCGATTCCATTTTATATGGAGCTCATGAAATGTAAGCAAAACAACAACATTCAATTAATTAGTTGAACCCACTTCAGAGTTTGTGTGGCCCGATTCCCAATCTTTTAGATATCATTGATGATTTGTATCTGAGATGCAGAAGCCTGTTTCATTCTTTTGTGAGTTTCATTGAACAGATGTGACCATCTTTGCAAGCTGCTGAGCCCTAACAGAACTGCAACGTTGCTACCCAGGACTTGTATCTTCAGCAGATCCATTATAGCCTGAAATATTTAACCACCAACTCTGTACTGTCTGCACGTATATTTCTATTACCTCTCTTACATCTGTTTTGTCATGTCTCATTATTTCTTCCAGTCCTTCTCTTTTGTTGCTGACAGTCTGTACTTTGCTACGTTAGCGATTCACCTTATGACCTGACTTAAAAAATTCATTTCTTTGTTATACAATACCACATTCTATTAGATTTATAAAGAGCTTATCTACTTAAGATGTTGTTTTTTAATGTGCCATAAATTTGAACCTGAAATGTCTAGTTGTGCACTTCTACACCATCCAGCTTTTTCTCCAAGTATAATTATCATTTTCATCAAAATGTATCATCTCGCACTTACTAACATTGAATACTGTTTAGATAATTCCATCATCATATCAATATTCCTTGCAGCGGCAACTTATTGTTTACTATTGGCTGGACAACCTGTCCCACCCCTGGGAAATAAAGAATGAAAATTAAAAATAAGATTTTTTTTAAAAAAATAAAAACAATATTGTTATGAAGGAATAAACTGAGATATTTGTCCTAACAACCTATGGCTTGAATAGCCGACTGATTCCATTCAACAACTCTCTTCATTGTCTTCTTTCACACATTTATATTAATTAACAATTTTAAATCCATAATTATGAAATAATAAGTGCATTATCTCAGTGGTGAGAGATTGCAGAGCCCTGAGATGCAGAGAGCGCCCGATGTCCTAATGTGTGAATCATAAAATGTTACTATGCAGATACAGCAAGTAATTAAGAAAGCTAATGAAATGTTTTTGCAAAGGGAATTGAATGCGAAAGTATTGAGGTTATGTTTCAGTTAAACGGGAAATAGGTGAGAACACATCCTCTGGAGAGATTATTGCCTTGGGAGTGAGAGAATTAAGAAGTAGGGGTCATTGTTTAAAAATAAAAGGTCAGCCATTTCAATCAGAGATTAGGGGAATTCCTTTTCTCAGAGGGTTGTGAACCTTTGGAACTCTTTTCCTCAAAAAGCAGCAAAGGCAGAATATTTGAATATTTTTAGGGCCAAGGTAGATAGAATTTTAATAAGCAAAGGTGTGAAGTGTTATGGGGTATAGGTAGGAATGTGGAATTGAGGTGAAAATTAGATCAGCTATTATTTTATTGACTGGTGGAGCAGGCTTGCAGAACTGAGTCGTTTGCTTTTGCTCCTAATTTATATATTCATGTGTTGGTAAACATTTAACTTCACACAAAATTATTACTTTTGACAAAAAATATTTATTTTCACAACAAATATATTTTAACACATTCTTTATTTAGCTTGGCCTGACTCGAGTTTAACTAGATTCAAAAGTTTTACTAAAGGATCTCAACTATTCATTCTTTACAGTCTCAGTGTCACAATATCATCATCAGGAGCAAAATCTACATCAATACTTTTTCTTCAAAGTTTGTTAATACTCCAAACAATTTTATCCATTTCTAGCTTTTGACTTGATTTGATTTGATGTGATTTAATTTATTATTGTCACATGTAGGGCGATACAGTGAAAAGCATTGTTTTGCATGCTAACCAGACAAATTATACCTTACATAAGTACATCAGGGCAATAGAACAGACCGCAGAAAATACGGTCACAGGTACAGACAAGGTGCAAAGAAAGATCAGCCCTAATACATGAGAGATCTGTTCATAAGTCTGACAACAGTGGGGAAGAAGCTGTTCTTCAATCTGTTGGTGCGTGTTTTCAAAGTTTTGTATCTTCTGTAAAGTGGAAGAGGGTATAACCAGGGTGAGAGGGATCTTTGATTGTGTTGCTGGAAGAGGCAGCTGGAAGTGTAGACAGTGTAAATGGAAGGAAGGCTGGAAGGAAGGTGGTTCACAACTCTCTGTAATTTCTTGAGGTCTTGGGCAGAGCAGTTGCCATACCATGCTGTGATGCATCCGAATAGGATGCTTTCTATTGTGCATCTATAAAAATTGGTAAGAGTCATTGTGGACATGCCAAATTTCCTTAGCCTCCTGAAGATGTAGAAACATTGGTGTGCTGTCTTGTCTGTAGCGTGGATGGACCAGGATAGTTTGTTGGTGATTTTTACTCCTAGGAACTTTATAAATCACTTTGGCCAGACCTTGGTTAGTGTGGTTTTTTTGTGTTGGGGGAATAGTCAGATTTATTTGGCAGGGTGGTTGCAGACGGGGTTTGCTATGAATCAGGGTTGAGTTACACCAGAGATTAACTTGTGCAATATTTCTAAGTTAAGTATTTTGTTCAGTATATCAGACTGAAACCTCCAACATGGAATTTAGTGAAAGCAATATTTGGAGAATCCGAAGCAACACAAATCTGTCCACTGGAAGTTTAAACTTCCTAGGCAAATAAAACACCCATGTGAGAGTCATTATCTCATCAATGTGCCATTACGTATTGGACATAAGTTCAGAATTTATCACTCTCCATCTCAGATGATTCAGACCTAAATTTTACTTTATGGATTACATCAGATGATCTTTCTTCTGGAGCCACAACTCAGACATTTCTTGGTGTTATATTTTCTGATGTATTTTCAAGGAATAATTTGGTTTTTTTTTTGTTGCTCACATGTGTCAGTCAGGGCATCTCTCCTTTCTCCCCCATATGGCATCAGTTCAATGGCTGTGCCTGAAACCCTGGAGCTCTGCATTCTATTGCCTTCTGCAGTCTTTGAACAAAACCAAAAGAAAATCTAATGCATATGTTTTCCAGTAGAACTGGGCCATCTTTGAAGGGCTATTGAGGCCTTTTAAATTGATTCTGACTGGTACATATCCAACACCAAGCATGTACCCGGTCAGTGGTGAAAGAATGGAACTTGATTGGGATTAGATAACATGTCAGAAGGTAAATCAAAATCAGATATAGAAGACACCTTAATGTTTTTCACATCTGAGCTAATGACAGACAATAAACACCCATTTCATTTTTATCAGTTAACAGATTATCAAATGCAAGTCATAGAGTAATACAGCATGGAAACGGGCCCTTCAGCCCAAACTTGTCCATGCTGACCACGGTGCCCACTCAGCTAGTTCCAATTGCCCGCATTTGGTCTGTATCCCTCTAAATACTTCCCCTCATGTACCCATCCAAATGTTTCTCAAATGTTACTATTGTATCTGCGTCAACCACCTTCTCTGGCAGCCCATTCCATACACGCATCACTCTCTGTGTGAAGAAGTTGCCCCTCAGGTCCTTCTTAAATCTGTCCCCTCTCACCTTAAACCTATGCCCTCTAGTGTTCAATTCCCCATTCCTGGGAAATAGACTATATACATTCATCCTATCTATGCCCCTCATGATTTTATACACCTCAATAAGGTCATCCCTCATTCACATTCATTTCAAGGAATAAAGCCCTACCCTGGCCAGCCTCTCCCTATAACTCAGGCAATATCCTCGTAAATCTTCTTTGCACACTTTCCAGTTTAACTATGTTTTTCCTATAACAGGGTGACCAAAACTGTATACAATACTCCATGTGAAGCCTCGCCAATGACTTATACAACTGTAACATAATGTCCCAACGCCTATACTCAATGTCTCATCCGATGAAAGCCAGCATGCTAAAGGCCTTCTTCACCACCCTGTCAACCTGTGACGCCAATTTCAACAAACTGTGTACTTGTACTCCTAGGTCTCTCTGTTCCACAATGCTCCTCAGGACCTTACCATTTACTGTATCAAGTCCTACCTTGGTTTGACTTTCCAAAGTACAACACCTCACACTTATCTGTATTGAATTGCATTTGCCAATCCTCAGCCCACTTCCCCATCTGATCAAGATCGTTCTGTAATTTTTGAGAACTTTCCTCACTATCAATGATACTTCTTAATTTTGTATCATCCACAAACTTACTAATCATACCTTGTACATTCATATCCAGAACATTTATGTAAATAACAAATAACAAAGGTCCCAGCACTGACCCCTATGACACACCACTAGTCACAGGCTTCCAGTAAAACAAGCTTTAACCATTACCCTCTGCATCCTACCATTGAGTCAATTTTGAATCCAATTAGCTAGCTCTCCCTGGATCCCATGCGAACTAACTTTCATGACTAGCCTGTCGTGCAGGACCTTGTCAAAGGTCTTACTCAAGTCCATATAGACAACATCCACTGCCCTACCCTCATCCATCCTCTTCGTTGCCTTTTCGAAAAAGTCTAAAAGATTTGTCAAACATGATTTCCCATGCATAAATCCATACTGACTATCCCTCATCAGAACTTGACTATCCAAATGTTGGTTGATCTTGTCCCTCAGTATTCTCTCCAATAACTTGCCTACCACTAATGGCCTGTAGTTCTCTGGCTTGTCTTTGCTGCCTTTCTTAAATAATGGAATAACATTCGACTCCCTCCAGTCTTCCGGAACTTCATCAGTGGCTAAAGACGAAGCAAAAATCTTTGCAAGGGCCTCTGCAATTTCTTCCCTAGCTTCCCACAATATCCAAGGATGGACTTGATCAGGCCCAGGAGATTTATCCACCTTAATGCGCTTTAAGGCTGCAAACACCTCCTCTCTGGTAATACGTATGCAGTCCAAAATATCCCCACTTGCTTCCCTTATTTCCTTAGCTTCCATGATTCTCTCCTCAGTAAACACTGAGGAAAAACATTCATTAAAAATCTCCCCCATCTCCTGTGGCTCCACATGTAAATGGCCATGCTGATCTTTAAGGGGACCTTTTCTCTCCCTAGCCACACTTTTACTCTTAATATAGCTATAGAACCTCTCGCGATTATCTTTAACCTTACCTGCCAGATCCATCTTAGACCCTCTTTTTGCTCTTCTGATTTCCCTCTTAAGTGTGCACCTACACTTTTTATAGTCATCTAGGAATTCACTTGAGCCCAATAGCTTAAACCCAATGGATGCTTTCTTTATTTTCCTGACCAGAGCCTCAATATCCCTAATCAGCCAGGGATACTTCACCTGCCAGCTTTTCCCTTCACCCTAACAGGGACATTCTGTCCCTGGACTCTTGAGATCACACTTTTAAAAGCATTCCATTTGCCAGTCATTCCTTTTCCTTCAAACAGATTCGCTCAATTGACTGCTGCTGGATAGTGCCTAATGGCCCCAAAATTGACCCTGTTCCAGTTTAACACCATAATCTCTGGATCTGTCCCATCATTTTCCATAACTATGTTAAAACTAAGAGAATTATGATCATTGGACCCAAAGTGCTATCCAATTGACACTTCAGTCACTTGCCCGACCTTGTTTCCTAAGAGGAGGTCTAGTGTTGCACCCTCCCAAGTAGGGCCCTCCATATATTGATTTAGGAAACTTTCTTGGACACATTTGACAAATTCTTGGGCATATTACATTCTGGGTGGCCCCCTCAATACAGGGGAAATACTATTCTGTTGTTCCTACAGGTATCTGCAATCTCTCCACACATCTGCTCCTCTAGTACCTGCTGGCTATTTGACGGTCTATAATACAGTCCCAACAGACTGGCCATCCCCTTCTTGTTTCTTAGTTCTAACCATATGGCCTCGTTTGATGACCCCTTAAGAACATCCTCTCTAAGCACTGTCGTTATGTCTTCCCTTGTCAAAAGGGCAACTCCCCCTCCTCGCTTATTTGTACTTCTGTCACACCTGTAGCTTCTGTATCCTGGAACATTGAGCTGCCAGTCCTGCCCTTTTCTCAGACATGTTTCTGTTATGGTTATAATATCCCAGTCCTCACAGCCAATCCATGCTCTGAGCTCATTTGCCTTTCTAGTCGGGCTTCGTGCAATGAAATAAGTGCACTTTAAACCAGAAGTCTTTTCCCTCCCTTTACTCTGCCCCTGGCTATCCTGAATAGTAAACTTGCTCTCAACGGCTAATGTATTTTCCCTTGACTTCTTGATAACCCCTCTCTTATTCAGAGTCCCGCCACCACACCCCACACCCCCTCCCCGTGCAACCCATCCCCCTTGTACAGGTCACCTCTACCCCAAAAAAGATCCCAATGGTCCAAGAACTGAAAACCCTGCCCCCTACACCAGCTCCTCAGTCACACATTCATCTGGCCTATCTTTCTATTTCTATCCTCACTGGTGCGTGGCACTGGGAGTAATCCGGAGATCACTACCCTTGAGGTCCTGCTTTTTAACTTCTTACCTAACTCCCTATATTCATTTCGCAAGTGTTTACCCTCCCGCTTCAGAATGTTCTACAACTGCTCAGAGTGAAGAAAAGTACTATCCCACATCTGATGTATTGTGGATCGTAGTATAATTCCCTACAGTAATGCTTTGCTTACAGGGAAATATTGTTTGGTGGAAACTATTTCTAGCTAATTAAAGAATGAAGCTTTTGGTAGAGGCGGATAAGTGATAACCTCACGATTCAGACTTCACACAGGCAAAAGCCCGGACATTCTAACTATGGCGGTCTAGTCTGTTCAAATAAGATGATCATTTGAATACTTTTGCCCCGTAGCTAAAATGCTGTCTTTTCTAGCTGGAATTGGTCAGCTTTATCTGTCCAGTAGAAACTTGAATATTCCAGTTTTGTAAATAGTTCTTTTTACAACATGCTTTGATCGTACTGGTTTTAACATGAATGGCAAAGAAATTCCACAACATTGCCTAGCAGCAGACTTAGCTACTCCACCCTGGTTCAGTCAGACCCATAACAAGCTGCAACATCATTCCTGTTGGAAAAGCAAGTTCACTGTCGGCACAATGTGGGATATATACCAGACAGTAATTTAAAAAGTATCCCACCACTAAATAACTCCTAACTTAACCAAACTTCCTTCTGACTAAACATTTTTATTGAACAATTGTAAAGTCATAGTCATATATTAGGTGTGGTAACACAGTCAGCATTTCTCTATTTGTGAGGAAAGCTACAGCAGGTTAAGTATTCCCATCAGTGTACCAAATGTTAACACTTAGTGTATTAATATTAATATTACGTGATCATATACTCCACTTTCAATGCACCATAGTTCCTTGGTGTAAAGAATCTTGCATGTCATAAGTGACTTTCTTCAACAGTACAAAATTGAAGATCAAATGACTTACTGGCATACCTTCAGAACTATTGGGTCTGATCCTAAGTCAACTAAAGTTAATTGTGCAGTCAAGCTTTTAAAGGATTAACAGCTTTAACTTGAACTTTACTCTTTTCTTTGAACTTATATCCTCCTGTGACCTTGCCCCTTATCTCTGGAACTTCTCTCAGTCCTGAAATATTTCTTCTTCCTGAAATGTGTTTGTCTGACTCTCGCCTCTGGTGCATCACTGTCTTCCCTCTTACAGCCATTCCTTCACCTATTGAAGCCTCACATTGTAATATTCCATGCCTCAATCACCAATTCTCGTTTCTCTCACCTCTTTTAATATCTTCATTCAAATCTATTTCATTTGTTCACTCTGCCAAACCAAATTAAAATATCTGATTTTCTTTCGGTTTGTTTGCTTTTTCTCCCTATCAGTGACTAATGTTATTGGCATCCCTCCCATATTCACTCACATGACCATTAACTTGTAAACCGAGACATCATCATCATTGTTAGGTTATTCAAACATCACTTGATCCGGTGTTCACCCAATATCCACAGATGCTTTTCGGCAGAGATCACTGGACATGAAAGTTTTATCAATTTTGTTTCTATATGTGGCCCAAAGAAACAGAAACTAACTCAAGCATCTACAATAATATCTCAGCTAAGGTTTACCAACTAGCTAAAACTGAGTATTGAAGGTTAAAAGTCTCATGGACAGGAGTTATCTTCTTTTTATCTCATGCTGCATATATACTGCAGCTACCAGGTAAAATGTATTTCAGCCAGACAGTACTTCACCAAAGCTGCCTGGCAACAGATCCAGTTTTATCCAGGATAGAGCTCTGGTTATGTGTGTGGTTACCCCAGCCAGGAGTTCTACTTTAAATCTTTCAGAGGATCTTTCCTCGTAATTTTTTAAAAAGACAAAATGTAGTAAAAGATGTCGAGTTTCTCGGATGCAGTGGTGGAGATATTGCTGGCTGAAATGAGGACAGCAAAGATTTGATTGTTGTCAGTAAAGGTAGGGAATACTATTGAAAGGTCCACAACTCCAGAACTTGTACTGTTACAGTGTCACAGCACATAGACTGACCTGTCAAGGTTATCCAAAGCAGTGAAGTCTTTTCCTGTTCACCTGGCCCACTCTGAAGAAACAAAAAAGCATTTCTTTTCAACTTTTTGTCAACATGTGTGCTTCGTTCCACATGGATTTCAGTTGACGTTCTATCCCTTGTGTTTCAAATCCACCCTGGATTATAGGTATTTCTGAGACATACAATTCTCCTAGGGCTGCTGTTATTGCTGCAATCTTAAATAAACACTCAGTGTCACATGTTGCCACATGCACTCGAACCCTCTCTATCAACACCACATCACACTATCTCAAATCTGTCCCGGTTCCCATCAATTCCATTTCAGTCTTTGTCTCATTCAGTGCCTCAGCAAAAAACATTTTGTTTTCCTTTCAGGTGTTAAAGAGCATCGACGTCAAGAACTCATAAATACCAAAGGTCCTCTGGATCCTTCCTCCCCTGTCCAACTCTCTGATCCCATCCTCTCTTCTTATCCCACCTCTCATGATGAAACGAGTATTAACCATATCCTCTGAAATTCCGCACTCTGATGCTGAATGATCTAAGTTTAGGAAAGGACTCAGGTTTACGCTTCCCTCCACCTCGATGAATTTGGAGCGTGACCTGACGTTGAACTCTTCCTCCCTCATCCTCACCCCTTTGCCCACTTCTTTGTGTAGGAATCCAATTCTCACTTCACTGCTCATTTAACCTTTCTCCAAGATTTACCTTTCACTTGGGTCCTCCTTCCTGCCTTTATCTCAATCAAGAACTGTTGTTGTGACATTGGCTGCCTTAATTTCTCTGCTCTCCTCATCGGCTCTAACCTGCTTCCCTCTGAACTTGCTGCACTCCATTCTCTCAGGTCTAGTCCAATCTTTGTTTTCATATGCGCCAACAAGGGTAGTGCTATTGTCATCTGACATTCTGGCCTCTTCCTTGTAGGGAGCTGAGAACCAACTCTCAGGTGCTTCCTCCTATCTCTCCTGTACTATGATCACACCGCTGAATATTAAATTGTTGATTCATGGACTGTCGCTGAGCCCATCTTCTCTATGGATCTTTACTCCACAGTTTCACCCCTCACAGAACCCAAGTCTGCAAAGCCCACTTCTACCTTCTTCCCAAAATTTGTGGATAGGACTGCCCTGGCAGACCCATCATTTCAGCCTGTTACTGTCCCACTGAACTCGTTTCTTCTTAATTTGACTCAATCTCAACACCAAACATATCGTTCCCTCCCCTCCCCATCAACATTGTGCAGGGACCATTCTCTCCAGGGCACACTGATCCACTCTTCTGACACTCCCAACACTTTCTCACTGCCCCCTCCAAGGCAGCTTCCTATGTAATTGTAAAAGGTGGAACATTGTTACCTTACCTCTATCTCCTCACTCTCCAAGGTCCAAACACACTTGGTGAATTAGTGAAATTGGTGAGACCAAATGCAGAGGGGATCACTCCTTCGTGGAACACCTGCGCTCTGTCCATAAGATGCCCCAAACCTTCTTGTCACTTGCTATTTCAATACACCATCTTGTTATCATGATACACTTCTGACTTGGTGAAGCCCAAGACAAGCTGGAGAAACAGCGCCTCATTTTCTGTTTAGGCACTTTATGGTCTTCTGGATTCAACATTGAGTTCAACAACTTCAATTTTATCCTCCATTTTGATTACTTACCCCTTACACACTGTATTTTGTTTACAGGGGTGTTATCTGATCAAAGCTGACCTGCTTTCTGCCATTAATACCTATTGTCCACTTTTAATTTTCTCTACTATCATTAACTCTCCCTTTGCCATTTGCACTGAGTAGATATTTTTTAATCAACCTGTTCAGAGATGTAATTACACATCTCTGAAGCAAGTGGGACTTGAACTAGGGCCTTCTGACTCAGAGGTGTGGGCACTGCCATTGCACCACGTGTCCTACCCTTACCATCTGTTCCACTTGCTCCCACTAACTCCATTTTACACTAGGAAGAACACACTTTTTCTGTCCCCTTCAGTTCCAAAGAAGAGTCACATTGGACTCAAAACATTATCTCCACTTCTCTCTCCATAGATGCCGCCAGAACTGTTGAGTTTCTCTTCACTTTCTGCTCTTATTTTGCTTTGCAGACATTTACACTGATGATCAGTTTTAATATTTACTTTTGTTAAGTCTGACAGACAATGCATTGAACTTATGCAGTAATTCTATTTTAAGAATCAAATCAACTGAATGCCAGAAACTATTTGCAGAAAATTGTTAGGAATATACAAATCTGTAAATGTTAAGGGGAGACCTTAGGCATGAATTTATGAATGGTTTTGCCCATTGATTTAGTAATAGGTTGAGTGAATGGTTAATAGAAAATTGCAGACTCTAAAATGTTTATTATCTGAACTTGTCAGCAATGAATCAGAAACAGTACTGGTAATAGCTCACCTGGTATGGATCCAGCACTGTATACGATAGTTCATACGAGTTGAGTCCTGCAGCTAATTTGACCAAAGTGAGAAAGTACTGTACGTTACATTTTGATAGGTATGTTTCACAGGTATGTTTCAGTCAACTGTGAGCTGTTTAGTTGCATTGTCAGGAAGTAGTAAAGTTTCTTTATTATATTATAGAAACACATTTCCCTTTCAAATTGAAGTTTACAAAAGAAGCAACATCTACACAGCAACATTCTCCTCTGTGTAGACTATTCACAGTTTCAATTTAATGATTTGTTCTCAGCAATTTTTCAAATTTATATTATTCACATTAAATATTATTTTTATTCCTTATAAATGGAATAACACTTGAAGCAAAGCTCCATTTGCTACTTTTTCTAAATTGTCAATCCAAAATAAATTGAATTATAAATGAGAATTTAATCTTGATCCATCACCCACTTGCTGAGAACGCTGCACAGAGTAGCTTCACTTCCCAAGCATATTCCAGGAAATCACAGGATGGAGGGAGGGTTTGGCTCATCTTTGAAGTGGAATTTTCAGTGTTACAGATGTGCTCCTACTGTCTGGAAGAGGGCATATTAGTTTGATTTCTTTTAGCCTTCTCCATTAGGCTTTATCTCCTTCTCAGTGTTCTGTCACCACATTAGGCCAACTTTCATTTCTTCCCTCGAGCATTTTGCACAACTCTCTATTCCTTACCTCAAACAATATCACTCCTTCCATTCAAACTCTCCTGCCACCCAGTCATTCAAAACTTGAGTTCTCCTTGTCATTGTCTCCGCTCTACATCACTGAATCTACAAGGCTCTGTTGAGGTAACCATCACTCTGTCCTTACAAATTAAAACCCCAGCTGCTTTATTACCCTCATCCAACAACCTTCCACATAACTAATTGGGGCTAACCTTGCCAACCACCAGCACACACAGGCGTATAAGAGCTCATCATGCCTGTTCTGCTATTCAGTATGATTATGGCTGATCTTCCACCTCCATGACATTTTCCCATATTCCTTTATATCATTGAGCATTTAGAAATGTGTAAATCTCCATTTTATACATATTCATTAATTGAGCTTACCTAGTGTAGAGAATTCTAAAGTTTTCCAAACCTCTGAGTAACAGATTTCTCCTCGTCTTGGTCTTGAGTGACTTTCCCCTCACTTTGAAATTGTTGTAGCCTCCACAACTGGGAAAGTTCCTATTACATCTACTCTGTCTGTCTCTTCAAATATTTTGTAAATTTCAATGAGATCACCACTCATTCTTTGAAACTATAGAGAATACAGTTTCCCCTGTATTTCTTCTTCGGAAAGTCCTCCCACTCCAGGAACACGTCTGTGAGTTTTTGTTGCAGTCTCTCTATGGCGATAATATCTTTCCTAAGGTAGGGGATGAAAACTGCACATAGTACTCCGGCTATGGCCTAACCAAGCTACTTTACAATTGAAGCAACACTGTGCAGCTTCTATATTCAATTCTTCCTGTGACAAAGGCAAACATTCAATCAAACCATAAGACCATAAGAAATAGGAACAGGAGTAGGCCATTTGGACCCTAAAGTCCACTCCACCATTCAATAGAATCAAGGCTGATCTGACACGCCTCATGTCCACTTTCCTGCCCTTTCCCCATAACCCTTGGTTCGCAGACAGATCGAGAATCTATCTCAGCCTTAAATATACACAAGGACTCTGCGCCCACTGTTCTCCATGACAAGGAGTTCTCTCACAATCCTTTGAGAGAAGAAATTTCTCCTCACCTCAGTCTAAAATTAGCGCCCCTTAATTCTGAGACTATGCCCTCTAGTCCTAAATTCTCCCATGAGGGGAAACATCCTCTCAGTATTTACCTTGTTAGGCCCCATAAAAATTTGATATGTTTCAATGAGATCACCTCTCATTCTTCTAAACTCCAATGAGTAGAAACCCAAACTGTTTAATCTTTACTCATAAGACACTTTCTCCATATCTGGGATCATCCTATTGAAACTTCACTGAACTGCATCCAATTAAATGATATATTTTCTTCAATAGGGGATCGAAAACTGCTCACGGCACTCCAGATGTGGTTTCACCTGCACCTTGTCCAGTTGCAGTAAGACTTCCCTACTCTTATACTCCAAACCCCTTGAAATAAGGGCCAACATTTCATTAGCCTTCCTGATTACCTGCTGTCTGTGTGTGCTAGCTTTCTGTGTTTCATGCACAAGTACCCCCAAAGCCACTTTATGTTGTGGCTTTCTGTAGATTTTCACTATTTAACTAATCTCTTGTTCTGCTTTCCAAACTAAACAACTTTACATTTTCTGACATTACACTTCATTCGTCAAACTTTTGCCCACTTACTTAACCTATCAATATCTCTGTAAATTGTTTGTATTCATCTGGTAATCTGCCTTCTTACCTATTTTTGTGTCACCTACAAATTTGGCGATAGTGCATTCATTTGCTTCCTCCAAGTCATTAATATATATTGTAAACAGTTATAGTCCCAGCACTGATCCCTGCGGAACCTGACTGGTCACAGGTTTTCAACCTAAAAAAGAATTCCTTATCCCACCTGCCCATGAGCCAATTCTCTACTTACGTCAATATTCTACCTGCAACACCATGGGCTTTTATGACTTGGCCTTTTGAGAGGTACCTTGTCAAACATCTTCTGGAAGTCCAAAAACAACAAATCTACTGGCTCCCTTCCATCCACCCTAGTTGAGACTTCTTTGAAAAACTCTAATAAATTGGTCAGACATGACTTCCCTTTCATGAAGACATACTGACTTTGCTTGATTAGAGTATGATTTTCCAAATGTTCTGCTATTATTTCCTTTATAATTAATTCCAATACTTCTCGAACAATAGATGCCAAGTTAATCAGGCGAGAGGTAACCATTTTTTGCTTCCTTCCCTTTTTGAATTGGGGTGTTACATTAGCTATTTTCCAATTCTCTGGTACTTCCCCACAATCCAAGGATTTTTTGGAAAACTACAACCAATGCATTTATTATTTCCGCAGTTACCTTTTTTAAGATGTTGGGATATTATACTTAATACCCTTTATACTTAAGTATTACTGGGTTACTCCAAATATCTTCCTCCATCAACCTTCCTAATAGATTGCTGCTCATTAACTCATTGCCAAGGATATCTGCACATTCTATCTAACCTCTTACCATTTAAGAAATACTCTGCACATCTGTTCTTCCTTTCAAACTAGATAAATTCATGTTTTTCTACATTATCGTCCATCCACTATGTCCTTGCTTAACTTATTAAGTCTGTATAAATCCTTTTGAAGCCATTTTGCACCTTTCTCATAACATATACTTCAACCTTGCCCACATCCAAATCAGTGAAATATATTGTGAATAACTGGGGCCTGAGTACTGATCCTTGTGTTACCCCACTAGTCACAGCCTGCAACATGAGAATGACCTATTTATTGCTACTTTGTTTTCCGCCTGTGAGCCAATTGGTTTAAGCCATGCCAATACATTACCTCCTGTCTCATGTGCTTTCATTCTACTAACCAACCTCAAGAGCCTTCCACAAATCAGTTTACAGATTCAACAATTCCCCTTTATCAATTCTCTTAACAGCATTCTCAAAAAATCCCAAAAGTTTTATCAAGTGTGATGTCCCATTCACAAATCCATACTGATTATAGCCAATCAAACCATTATTATCTAAGTTAACAAGGTGTGGAGCTGGATGAACACAGCAGGCCAAGCAGCATCATAGGAGCAGCAAAGCTTGACGTTTTGGGCCTAGACCCTTCATCAGAAATGGGGGAGGGGAAGAGGGTTCTGAAATAAATAGGGAGAGAGGGGGAGGCGGATAGAAGATGGATAGAGGAGAGGATAGGTGGAGAGGAGACAGACAGGTCAAAGAGGCGGGGATGGAGCCAGTAAAGGTGAGTGTACATGGGGAGGAGATAGGTCAGTCCAGGGAGGACAGACAGGTCAAGGGGGCGGGATGAGGTTAGTAGATAGGAGATGGGGGTGCGGCTTGAGGTGGGAGGAGGGGATAGGTCAGAGCATGAACAAGTTAGGGAGGCGCGGACAAGCTGGGCTGATTTTGGGATGCGGTTAGGGGAGGGGAGATTTTGAATCTTGTGAAATCCACATTGATACCATTGGGCTGCAGGGTTCCCAGGCTGAATATGAGTTGCTGTTCCTGCAGCCTTTGGGTGGCATCATTGAGGCACTGCAGGAGGCCCAGGATGGACATGTCGTCTGAGGAATGGGAGGGGGAGTTGAAATAGTTCGCGACTGGGAGGTGCAATTGTTTGTTGCGAACCGAGCGCAGGTGTTCTGCAAAGCGATCTCCAAGCCTCCGCTTGGTTTCCCCGATGTAGAGGAGTCCACAATGGGTACAGCGGATACAGTATACCACATTGGCAGATGTGCAGGTGAACATCTGCTTGATGTGGGAAGTCTTCTTGAGGCCTGGGATTGGGGTGAGGGAGGAGGTGTGGGGGCAGGTGTAGCACTTCCTGCGGTTGCAGGGAAAAGTGCCGGGTGGGGCTGGAGGGGAGTGTGCAGCAGACAAGAGAGTCACAGAGAGAGTGGTCCCTCCGGAAGGCAGACAAGGGTGGGGAGGGAAAAATGTCTTTGGTGGTGGGGTCGGATTGCAGATGGCAGAAGTGTCAGAGGATGATGTGTTGGATCCGGAGGTTGGTGGGGTGGTACGTGAGGACGAGGGGGATTCTTTTTTAGTTGTTATTGCGGGACGGGGTGTGAGGGATGACTTGCAGGAAATGGGGGAGACATTGTCAAGGGCGTTCTCGACCACTGTGGGGGGGAAGTTGTGGTCCTTGAAGAATGAGGACATCTGAGATGTATGGGAGTGGAATGTCTCATCCTGGGAGCAGATGCGGCGGAGGCGATGG
>JAHRHZ010000144.1:41540536-41559599 GCA_024137785.1 Ginglymostoma cirratum
ATCTCAGATGTCCTCATTCTTCAAGGACATCTGAGATGTATGGGAGTGGAATGTCTCATCCTGGGAGCAGATGCGGCGGAGGCGAAGGAATTGGGAATAGGGGATGGCATTTTTGCAGGAAGGTGGGTGGGAGCAGGTATATTCTAGGTAGCTGTGGGAGTCGGTGGGCTTGAAATGGACATCGGTTTCTAGGTGGTTACCCGAGATGGAGACAGTGAGGTCCAGGAAGGAGAGAGAGGTGTTAGAGATGGTCCAGGTGAACTTAAGGTTGGGGTGGAACGTGTTGGTGAAGTGGATGAACTGTTCAAGCTCCTCGTGGGAGCACGAGGTGGCGCCGATACAGTCATCGATGTAATGGAGGAAGAGATGGGGTTTAGGGCCGGTGTAGGTACGGAAAGGGATTGTTCCACATAACCTACAAAGAGGCAGGCATAGCTTGGGCCCATGCGGGTACCCATGGCCACCCCCTTTGTCTGTACGAAGTGGGAGGAATTGAAAGAGAAGTTGTTGATGGTGAGGACAAGTTCGACTAAGCGGATGAGGGTGTCAGTGGAGGGGGATTGGTCAGGTCTGCGGGACAGGAAGAAGCGGAGGGCCTTTAGGCCATCTGCATGGGGAATACAGGTGTATAGAGACTGGACATCCATAGTAAAAATGAGGTGTTGCGGACCGGGGAATTGGAAGTTCTGGAAGAGGTGGAGGGCATGGGTGGTGTCACGGACTCCGTTGTCCGCTCCACACTCCCCTCCAGCTCCACCACACCCGGCACTTTTCCCTGCGACCGCAGGAAGTGCTACACCGGCCCCCACACCTCCTCCCTCACCTCAATCCCGGGCCCCAAGAAGACTTTCCACATCAAGCAGATGTTCACCTGTACATCTGCCAATGTGGTATATTGCATCCGCTGTACCCATTGTGGCCTCCTCTACATCGGGGAAACCAAGCGGAGGCTTGGGGACCGCTTTGCAGAACACCTGCACTCGGTTCGCAACAAACAATTGCATCTCCTAGTCGCGAACTATTTCAACTCCCCCTCCCATTCCTCAGACGACATGTCCATCCTGGGCCTCCTGCAGTGCCACAATGATGCCACCTGAAGGCTGCAGGAACAGCACCTCATATTCAGCCTGGGAACCCTGCAGCCCAATGTTATCAGTGTGGATTTCACAAGCTTCAAAATCTCCCCTCCCCCAACCAAATCCCAAAACCAGCCCAGCTCGTCCGCACCTCCCTAACCTGTTCTTCCTCTCACCTATCCCCTCCTCCCACCTCAAGCCACACCCCCATCTCCTATCTACTAACCTCATCCCGCCCCCTTGACCTGTCCGTCCTCCCTGGACTGCCCTATCTCCTCCCCACCTCCCCACGTACACTCACCTTTACTGGCTCCATCCCCACCTCTTTGACCTGTCTGTCTCCTCTCCACCTATCCTCTCCTCTATCCATCTTCTATCCGCCTCCCCCTCTCTCCCTATTTATTTCAGAACCCTCTTCCCCTCCCCCATTTCTGATGAAGGGTCTAGGCTCAAAATGTCAAGCTTTCCTGTTCCTCTTATGCTGCTTGGCCTGCTGTGTTCATCCAGCCCCACACCTTGTTATCTCGGATTCTCCAGCATCTGCAGTTCCTATTATCTCTGATACATTATTATCTAAGTGTCCGCTTATCACATCCTTTATGTCAGGTTACAACAAGTTCCCAACTGCTGATGTAAGGCTAACAGGTCTGTAGTTCCTTGTATCTTATTTTCTTCCCTTCTTAAATAGTGGGGTGACATTCGCTACCTTCCAATGTGTAGGAACCATTTCACAATCCATAGCTTTCTGGAAGATAATCACCAATGCACCCAGTATCTCCATAGTAACCTCTTTTTTAGTATTCTTTTAGGATATAGAATATCAGATCCCAGGGACTTGTCCACCTTCAATCAATCAATTCTGCAATGCTACCTTATTACAAAGATTAATTTCCTTCAGTTCTTCGTTTTTCCTAATCATCTTGATCTCCAACTTTGAGTGGGTTTCTTGCACCTTCCTCAGTGATGTCAGATGCAAAGAAATCATTTAAATTCTCTTTTCTTCTCTTAGCAAACATTTCCTTTTTACCTAACTATAGAAGCTTTTACAGACGGTTTTTATGTTTTTTACTACTTTACATTCATATCCAATTCTTCTGTCTTTTTTAGTTTCTTGGTCTGATTTGCTGTGTTTTCAAATCCTGACAATGTTCAGGTTTATTACTTTTTCTGATAACTTTACAGGCTTTTTAATCATATACAAGTCTTAACCTCCTTTGTTAGCCACAGTTGACTGAGGCTGCCTTATAGTTGCTGTAAGTTATGCAATGATTCTTTAAAAATTATCTATACCTTTATACTGTCATATCTCTTATTGTATTTTCCTGATCTACCACAGCCAATTTGCCCCTCATACCTTCCTTTCATATTTTCTTTCCTACAAATTAACATCCTGGCTTTAAGTTTTATAGAATAGTGTTCTAAGAAACCAACACAACGGCAGATTATTTTAACACTGGCATTATGTCATAAAAAGGACTAATTAATAATCTCATTGTGAGATCTTTAATGATAAGTGACTATGATATTATAGAACTTTACATTGTAATTTTTTATCATTCATTCATGGGATGAGGGTGTCACTGACCAGGCAGCATTTATTGCCCATCCTAATTGCCCAGAGGGCAGTTTAGAGTCAACCACATTGCTGTGGGTCTAGAGTCACATGTAAGCCAGCCCAGGTAAGGATGGCAATTTCCTTCCCTAAAGGACATTAGTGAATCAGATGGGTTTTCCTGACAATTGACAGAGGGTTCATGGTCATGATTAGAATCTTAATTCCAGATATTTTTACTGAACTCGAATTCCACCGTCTGCCATGCGGGATTCGAACCTGGGTCCCCAGAACATTATCTCGGTCTCTGGATTAACAGTCCAGTGGTAATACGGCTAGGCCATTGTCCAGTAAAAGTGAAGCTACCCTCAATATTCATAACATTTTCTCCAAGATATCTTCCCTCACCCACTGGTTGAGCAACTTCTCAGCCTCATAGATTTTAATCTCTATCTAGGCTCACCTCACCTACTGTCTGCTGAATTCGCTATTCCCCATCTACATTTCAGTGTCTCCATACAAACTCTTCAACTCATATTCACAGCCATTTCTTTGATCCTGCTATCTCCGTAGTTTCTAATCCCATAATCTTGATCACTGTCAAAGTTACCATCTTGTATCCCTCACAATCCACATTCCTTATTTCCTTCCAATTTTCCCACATTCATCTTGGAAAAAGTGTTCCTGGGTTATGTGGTAGCCTCTTCCATGCTCTCCAACACATGACCTGGTCACATCATCACCAACCATACCACTGTACTATTTGTCCCAATAATTCCGCTTTCTCAGCTAATCATACGCTTCTCCTTTGGCTATGTCTGTGTCACAGTCTAATATCTGCATTCTGAAGATCTGAATTTTCCAACAAAAACTAACTGCTTAGGAGAGTCTCTCAACTCAACCACTACGTATCAACACATTTCCAATTTTAAATTAGGAAGTAATCCATAAGACGAAACTCTTTCCACTTATCTCTGATTCCCAACCGTGAGTGACTGTTAACGCAGTGACCACTGCTGGGACTGCAAGCAATTGTACAAAGAGGAGCAATGGTGACTGGAATTAAGCAAGGCTTACACTTAGGGTGGAAAGGGAGGAGCAAGTGGGGTCAGGAGGGCAGATGTAGGTTGATGGGAAGGCAGGAAGTACGAAGGTGAGACTAACAGCTTGGGGATTATACCCAATGTGCAAAAGTCACCACACCTTTACCCCTTCTTCCTTTCTGCGTTTTAACTAGCTGTGTTAAAAAGACAGTCACTTTGCTCTTGAATGCCTAGCACTGCTCAACATATTGTGGTAGCCCAGGTGGACTGAAGGCTTTAAACTGGCAATATTTGGCCACTTAAAGGCCTCAACAGGCCAAAGGGCATAAAGTCTTTTACACAACTGACTCAACCACTGTATCATGCAGACCAGGTTGAGGGAGGACAAGAAGGCAGACCACCTGAGATATTTTGCATATCCTCCTGTTGAAAACAAACTCATCGGTCGTTGCAAAATCCAGCCCATGAGCTCTTAGAAAGCAGAATATAGGAAAGTTCAAGCCAACACTACTACTGAGTTTCCCAAATTAGTGTCAATTCCAACAAACTTGTCATGGATACAAGAAGGAAAAACCATTCTCAAAAGAAATAAAGGACTTGTACATGTTCCTTTCCAAAGTTTGGAATTTGGAAACACAAATGCGGTTACAAAATTATGGGCTACCTATTGAATCCAAATCAGTTCACTTTGATATCACATTTATTTTCGTTATTATATGTAGAATAACATTCACACATTTAAAGTATGTTCCTTGAATGTAATGGGGAAAGTGTTCAGTTAGTATATAAACAAACACATTATTACATAAAGAAGTTAAAATCCTTAATATACAGCTTCAATTCCTTTATATCTCCTTTATTAAATTATAGTTTCTTAATAAAGGGTGTGCATTGAAGCCTGTCAACAATCTTCACATAGTCTGATCAACTAGCTTATTGAAGATAACTGAGCAACATCATTTCAACAATTAATTTGAAAGTGTGTATTCAGGACTGCAAACAGTGTCAGAAAGCCATTAAAAGAAATTTTAAAGGTTGCTGATGAATCCGAAGTTCTTCCAAGAAAGGGAAATCGAGTTTGTGGGACAGATATATCAAAGGCATTCATCGATACAAGGAGCATATAATGCAATTCAAGTGAAAAGTTCCCCTCAAGTTTTGCTTCAAATATCAGAACAAAATATTCAATCTGGGCTGATGATGGATGATTGTCTTTGTGTTTAATAATCCAGCATAAATGCAATGAAATCTTATACAGTAGAAAATAATTTGCAGATGCCTTGAAACCAAACAGGAGGCAATGCGATGATTTTTGACAGAGACCTTAGCTGAAGATTTCATAGCATTATGAAGTTATCTCATAAATATCTCAAATATTAACAATTATTCATGGACTATACTCGAACTGTGACAGTTTTTTGGTGTGAACTGAATTGTGCTAAAAAATACAATACAGATGCCTTCTAAGTTAAATTTTTGGACTTCATGTTAAATTGCTTAAAATCTTTAAAAAATACCCTGGAATAAAGTTGCAACAGTATATAATACGGGCTGTGCTAGAAAACTATGTTATAAAACAGTAAGATTATGATTTCTAAAATGTAGTGGTCAGTATGTTGCACTGCATAGTACCTAATATGCTACAACATTGAAGAAATTAGTTACAATTTATTAAATTAATTGGAAATTCTGCAAATCGCCCAATTGTGTAAATTATTTGCATGTCTATATACCCAATGAACATTATTCATTGACTGCTCTCATGCAACTAATTTTGCAACAAAGGATAATAACATATTTGTGATCAGTATAATATAACTAACTTTGTTGAATGAAAACCCACAGGATTACAGAAATATCTGAACTTCTGATTCTGGTCTAACATTGTATTTTGCATATCTGTCATTGGCTGCACCTTCTCTTTCCCAATTTGTACACCAAAAATGGCAAAAATAAAGAAATTATATAGTCATAACATCAATCGCCAAATGTAAGTCCTAACCTTCAAAATGACCAGAGATATACAGTCATCCTCAAGTAATATTTTATCACTTTCTTGGATTGGCAAGGTCTAACAGGCTGAATAGCCTGAACTAAGCTTTGCACAAAGTATATGATGGCTATGAAACTACTAAGCATCTGAGGGCATAACATTTTCCCTAAAAATATGCACATTGTCTCAGGTTAAATGACAAATCATTGAATCTACAACACAGAAGCTTGTCTTTGGAAATGCTCATGCCTCACACACTCGAAAAAACTTTATCCCACTCGGCATGCACTTGCCTCTATTCCCTTCCTATTCATCAAACTGCTCTTAAAATGCATCAGTGGTATCCATTTCAACCACTGCATATGGAGGTAAGTCCTACATTCTCCCAAATTTCTAAACAAATTCCTCATGAATCCTTCAGTTAAACTATTAGTGGTTCACATATTGAAACCTCTTTGCTCCGGATTCAACCAAAAGTAAGAACAATTTCTCCACATCCAGCCTATTCAACCCATTCATAAGTTTAAAGAGTTTTATCAGATCTCTTCTTCCTCAGACGATAATGATGTCTGTACACAGACTGTGAAACTAGTGTCGGCTGATGCAGTGAGTCATGTCTTGAAGGGTTAATCTTTGTCACCAAGCAACCCACCTTGACCTACTTGCTGCATCAGATTTGGCTGTAAGTGTGGATTGCTGCTGAATGAAAGATGATGATAAGTGGGCATACAGTGATACAGTGCCTATGGTCACATGTCAGCTGTACAGGTGAATACAGCCAGGTTCAGGTCAAAGACCATGCTCAGCAAGGTGTGTGCATTGAATGGCAGCCTGCAATATGGGGAAGCTTGAAAAATGATATTTTATTCACTTGTGGGATGTGGGTGTCAAAACCTTGTGATCATTTGATCTGTTTGTATCTGTTGAGAGACAATGGGCTGGATTTCAATGTGTTTTTTTTGCTAAGTGCAAGCTACATTGAGTTTTTCATACAGATTTCAGCCACAAGGCCCATTGGTATTTCTCTCCCTATCTTACCAAATGCATCTAGTTAACAACCCATGCTCCTCCATGTTACCCCTCACGTTTGACACTATTCCCATTTTACCAGGCTCTGTTCTTTAAACAACTTGCCACTCAGTGGGTGTCTGACAAAAGACCAGAATCCCTTGCGCATGCACCATCTTTAAAAGCCCATAGTGCACCTGGACAAGTGTGGATCCTCCCTGCATCGTTCCTGGAATTTGCCCTAGTCAGGGCAACTTGAATTTCCCTCCTAGGTCTTGGTGTGGGACTTGATCTCGGAACTTTGTGTTTTAGAAGTGAGAATGAGCTAATGAGCAATAAACACACAGAGAATGCTGAAGAAACTCAACAGATCTGGCAGCATCTGTGGAGAGAGAAACACGGTTAATGTTTGAGTCTGGTATCATTCTTCTTCAGAACAGCTGGTGAGCCGTGACTGACTCTGAACGAAAGGCACTGAAACATTAGGCAAAACCTTCACAAGCTCTGACAAAATGGGAAAATATGTCAAAATCTGAGGAAATGTGATTCTCAACATCAAGAAAAATAAATCTGATCTTGCAACTAAGTTTTGAAAGGCAAGTCGAGAATCTCATTGGTGAACAGTGAGAATTTTTTTTTGCATGCATTTGCATACAATTAGTATTGAATTTGACCTCATTGATATACTTGCCTATTTTCCTAGACGATGATAACTCTTGGCATGAAAATCACAGCATGTGACAGTTCCAGCTCATTGCTTACTCCTCTGGGTACCACCCTGGACAGAGCCACCAATATCTTTGGTTATGTTTCCTGGGTAGCAAATACCCACATCCCTTACATCTACAGAGATTAGCATCAAGTTCATTCCAGCTGCACCATCATGACATATCCCCAACTTATTTACTATACAGTTCTAAACTCCAATGCTGCAGATTGCAATGTTCTGGCACCTTTCACTGGAATGCTGCTGCCAGGACACTGTGTGCATGACACTCTTGGATTTGATCAGAGTGCACATGGCGTCTCCTCACTTGCCTTCTAACCACTCATTCACTTAGCACCTATTTGGATGCTGATAGCTTCTCTGCCTTGCCTTGCCTATATGCACTTTGCTACCTCATTCAGAACTTAAAGGCTCACAGTACTTATGTTTTGCTGTGCTGTTTAGCGTAGATACAAATCCAGGCAGCTTGTCATTGTCATCAGCAGAGATCAGTCAACAGAAGGGTATGTTGCTGTATGGCACCATGTTTTGTCAATTTTACACCTACTGCATGTGCTAGCAGCACATGTGCCAAACAGATGGCATGTGCTTCAACCAAGTGATCATGTCTCAAAGTCTAAAAGGAGTAATCCTCGGTCAGGTCAAGGGATACAGTCTTTAGTCAGTGGCTATCAACACAATAAATCAAGAGCAGTCCAGGGTCTGTAAGTGGTCAGTCATCCATTGGGAAATTCAAGGGCAGAGATCTGATCTCTCCAGTTCAGGGAGCGGGCCTCAGTCAGTCCTGCAGGTCCAGTTCAACCAGTATAGGGAATGGGTCAGTCAGGGATCTGCAAAGATATCAATCATCAGTCTGTTCATTTATCAGTTGGTGTTGTCTCTTGAAGTCAGTAGGCATTGGGTCATGGTTAATACTGGGGTTCTATCAAAGTGGGATTCTCAGGGACTGCTGCTGCAGAAGGGAATCTGGCCCCATCTATCATGGGGATTGGAGGCAGAGATGCAGTGCAGACAATAACTGTGAAGGAGGTAGCTAAATGTATTATGGTGGAATTACGGGAGGGCAAGAGGTATTGTGGAATTGGAGAAGGGGAGGGGTCAATGATAGTGACTACCACACTTGCTTCAACTGGGGGCAGTACTCGGCTATGTTTGGGTATGGTCACACTGTAATGCCTAGGCGTCAGGGTGTGAAGTGTGGAAATGAACAGTTAAATAAATGGGTTGTGTGGGAAAATGAGGAAGATCGAAACCTGTAGGCTTGACAGGGAGGGCAAGGAAGAAGAGAACTTGAAGAGTTGAAGGTGTCACTTTGACTGAGAAGCTAAGCGTGTGACTCACTATGTGAAGTGAGACTGACTATGGCCTTCCATCGCCATCCAAATGCAAATAAGCACTGAAAATGGCTGCCATAACACTGAGTGCTAAGTATGTATTTCTTTTTCAGAGGGACAGGGGTTCACTTTTGTGCAAAGTGTGGCCCTTCAAATGGTAATAGCATTAAACAGACACCCATACAGTATGAATCAAGGACATCGGTTAGCACAAAAAACAATGTGTCAACTAAAATGCTGGTAGCCTGGAAAGATTGACTACAATTGCCAAAGTAGGAATCACCTCCAAGGTCCCACAGCCAGCACAGATACAGGGGTTGTTCACCACACCATTAGCCTTTATACAATGCTCCCTCTCTTGAGTATTGTGGAAATGGGGTGAGAAGGGAGTTGCTCATTATTGCTGCCACACATACGATATACTACTGTACGTGCAGTAAAAATGCTGGAGTAAGAGCCAACAGGGCAACAAAGGAGAAACAACATGTAGAGGCATTGCACTGACCTCCTTGTCAGGGCTCACCATGTTGCAATGTTTTGAGGATGCTATTCAAATGTTCTTTGTGTGTGGCTGTGCCTGCTGAATGGTCACATGAATGAGGAGCTGCTTTGTTTCTGAGATTGCCCACATCAGCTCATTGGGATCATCCCCAGTGGGTCCCAGCACAGAAGCTGTGATTGTCCCAGTGCCCACTGCACTAAGGGCTGCCATATGAACACACAAGGAAACCATGTGCCTCAAAACACAGGAGCAGCATCAATCTCCAGCCAATGTGAAGCTGAGCCTTTCTAGTGAGCTGCAGCCATAGGTGCTGTCAAAAAGCAGTGAAGGTGCAGGAGAACCACAGTCATTTCTCTTCCATGAAATGCTGCGCTGATAAGAGAGTGCCTCACTCTATCCAAAGGTGGAGTTCAGAACACCATGTCATACTGTACAGTGTTTCTGTAATGAAACACCTCCTTCCATAGGCCTCAATCAGGGACATCATAAAATTATAGAATCCGTAACAGTGCAGAAGTAGGCCATTTGGCCAATCGAGTACACACCAACCCTCCGAAGTGTATCCCACGCACCCTTACCCATATCTTATTCCTGTAATCCCACATTTACCACGGCTAACTCACCCAATCTGCACATCTTTGGCCATGGCTGGTCCCTCGACATCAGGCATCTATAAAAGTCATGTCTGATCCATACATCTATCCAGGCAGAGGGCACTGTCTCATCCTCTAAACAACTGGAGGACATAATAAAGCTTACAAATGGATGAAGGAAATACATGAAAGTGGCAGCATTGTGATGATGAGGACATTCTTCAAACAGAGCAGCACTGTGAGCATCCTACAGCTCAGCAGTCTGCCAAAGCAACAAAGAGAGGACTTGGAGGGATTTTCAGGAAGTCATCTTTCACTGACTAAATGGTTTGAATCTGCTTAGGCCAGCACCGCCTGTACACCCCCAACCACAAGTGCAGTTTAATGTTTTGATCTTTCTGTTCAGTTCATACTGTTTTAATAAAAATTAAGGTTACAAACTGTTGGAAGCCTTCACCATCTAATACGCCCTCATTCAATCCAGACAAAATTTTATGCAGGTATGGGCATTCTGAACAATTATCACTGAGACAGGGTTCAAACATCATGTGGTGCTAAGAAATGACTAGACTATCTACTTTCATTCTCGTTGTTGTGGCTAAAATGACATTAGCTCACAGAGTTGATGATGATAAGTGGAAATATATTTACAAATGTGACAATGCATTTACAATGAGGAGTCACCCATGTCCCAGGTGGCCTCTTTTTCCCTTCCCTCCCTCTACATCAAGGTGTAGTCCCGCTGTCTGCTGCTCAGTGGGTGGCAGACCACTGTATCACAGAGCCTGTTGGCCTTGACGTTTTTGGTGGGTGACCCCTGAGGGGTGTCTGTGGCCAGAGAACCCAGATGCAGGTTCACCCTCCCAGCTCGGAATCTGAAAGAGCGAGGGTGACAGACGGGAAGTGAAGGTGGAAGGCAGTGTGCTGAGAGGAGACTTCAGGCGAGTGCCTGCTAGGATGAGTACCAAATGACTACAGTGATGAAGTGCAGGTCTGTGTGTGTATGTGTACATATCTGGCAGGTGCTTAGGCTGCTGAACCTGGCAGCTCCACAGAAGGCACCAACCAGAAGCAGCCAGATGTTCATGTGCCAGATGCAACGTGGTACAAAGAGTGTTGGCAGACTCCTCCAACCTTTGAATCAGTTTGCCCAATGCCTCCAACAAAGTTGTCTGTGTCTATTTGTGCATTTGGTTAAAGATGGTCATGGCTGACACCATGGAGTTCCCTCCTGCCTGGGGCTGAGGAGGTGCCTCATCTCCAGATATACTCTGAGGCCCAGTGATCTGTGGCATTTCCCAGTCCTCCCAACAGTAACTTCACTGATGTAGCCAGTGGGGTGCCAGCATCTGAGCTGGCGCAGGGTACAGGAGGCAGCCTTGCTTCTGTTTCCTCTGAGGGATCTCTTCTTCAGGGATGGAGGAATTGAGGGTGTCTTGTGAAGCTGCTATCTTTAGGATGGGGACTGTGTAAATGTCACTGGTGACTGCAGGAGATCAAAATGGGAATGAGCTGGGGAATGAACAAGGGAAGAAGTCAGGCATGGTATGAATACATTACTGTGCAGGTAACGGAAGAGCAGTACAGCACGTGATAATAATTTCTGCTTGGTTGCACAGACATGGAGGTTTCATATCACCAGACATGCAGTCCCTATCCTCATCAGCAAGGGCAAGGATCCTGTCCTTCAATGGGATGAGGAGACGGATGTAAGGCACCAGTCTAACTTCTTGCCTCTCTCTCTGCCCTCCTGTGGACTGTTTCCTCCTGGAATGAGACAAGGCTAGGGATTGAGTGAGATGGAATTGGCAGACACAGCTGTTGGTGTTAATGGAAGTGGAAGAAGGATACCGAGGTGTCCTCAGTGAGCAAGCGTGCAGTGTAGAGAGCAAGTGCAGGAGTTGATGTGAGGGAGGGAAGATACTGCATGCAATCAAGAAAAGAGTAGACCCTGAGACTTGGTGAGAGATGAGTGCCGAGATAAGATAATGGCATTTATCCTCAAGGTTAGCATAATGTCATTAACTTTCTTGTGGCATTGATAAGCATGTCTTCAGACCATGAACACCACACTGACCTCAGGGGCAACACTAGACCACGGCTAGTGGGGTCTGGTGCCACGATTGCCTCTCGCAGTCCTGAAGAAAGAGGATGGCCCTCCTCTGTACCATCCCATTGACCAGGTCCTCCACGTTCTTGTTGGTAAAGTGGGAGCTGCCTTCCCTGTCTCAGCCATCCCTGGGGGCAATCTTCCAGATGCAGGAACTGTGAAGAGCAGCTCCCGGCCGGCAGGCGCTTGACCTGGTGCCCAGGCTTTTTTTAAAATGATGCTGTGCTGCCACGTGTGGACCTTGGAGGTCCATGCAGCAGCAGAAAAACGTAAAGGGATATAGTTCATGAGTCTCCGAAAGGCCCAGCAGTGATGAGTTCCTCCACTGGGGGATGGAAAGGTCATGTGCGCAGAGCACCACAGCGGCATAGGACGAACTGCCGACCAAAATTAACACTGAGCTCATTTCTGGTAAAATTCAACCCGATATTTTCTTCAAGGTCCATCGCAGGTAGCAAGACCTTCATTTTCACATTTGACTGAGAATGCACACTGACACAATGCTGACACCGATACACAGCCTTTGTAAAGTGAAAAGGCTGGCTGAAACTCGGGATGGTTAAACTGAAAGGTAAGTGAAATCAGTGCAGCTGGACTCTCAACTATTCGACCAGACACAGTCTGCAAAGTCGTGCTACTTTGACCACAGCTTGTTGTGAGGAAAGGAACAGACTGTGGTTTTGGTTGTGTGTGGGTCTTTAAATCACTGAATCGAGGTTTGTGTAGCACTGAAGACAGCAGCCTGAAGACAGGTTGTTATGTTGTACTTGGTACATTGGACCTACATGGCTATATTCTACGTGAAACTAATGATGAAGCTAGAAACGTTCAGTTTTTTGTACACAAAACAAAAACTAATGCTCCATAAAATGCTGTTTGAAATGTACTGACCCTCTGTGAGCAGCAAGAATGTAATATCTCATCACTTGACTCATCATGATGTGAAGTTCCTGTATTTAAAGATTTAACACAACACTAAGTCATGGCGTGTTTACTTACATCTAAATATGTTTTTAACGTGTGATAAGTTTCAATTACCAGCACAAAAAAATTGCACCAAAAATGAACTTTTATGAGCACTTATTCATTCTGCTATTATTTTAAACATTGTTTTGAACTGTAGAATAGACACCGATTCAGAAAATTAAAAAAGTTTTTAAAAATCATGACATCCTGTACACAACTGTGTCGGGGACGTGGTTGCAGCTCCCATGACTGACTCAGCAGAATGAGTAATCTAGCTTTGTTTTATCGTCGGGATGTTTCCTGACTGCATCAAGTGACTCATTCATATTGGATCTGATAATGACTTTTTAAAAAGCGGAACACTGTTTAGCAATCCTCATTTTGATCTCAATGCTTGAGATGAGGAAACTATTTCTAAGAACTAAATCTATTAGTCTCGATTTTCCTATTTGAGAGGGCACCACCCGCAGAGTGGGAGTTCCACCTCAGAAGCTGAATGATTTTCCAAGCCTGGAATCAGGTGATGGATTCCTTGGATTTCTCGCTGGAGTCACGGTGGGAGCCCACCGGGAATAAAAGGCAAGAGGGAGGCCTGAGAAGTGAGCGAGAGTGAGAACAGAAAGGTTACATCTCTCTATATTGTATGATTTGCTGCTCTTGGTGGAGCTTGTCTCCACCAGTCTTTTTAAGTGTAGGAAACTACAGCTGTAGTGTGGTAGAGAAAAATTACTCCATGCTCAAACTAGAAATGAACAAAATATTGTTCATTGCATGTTCGCAGCTAGGTAGGTTAGATAGGTTACTTTGATATGATATACATTGTTACAGAGACTTTAAGAACACGATGTAAGTGACCCTGGGTTTTAGATTTAAGTAAAACATCTGTTTAATCTGCCACTTTTGGAGATTTTTTTACAAACATGGCTTTATGCTGGACTAATAAGGGAAAGTGTGCATTCTTTTCTGTTTAATGCACTGGTCAGAATCTAATAGGGGCATCAGCAACAAGGGGATTTATGAGCAGAATTGGACAAAACAACTTGTGAGGCCTCACTTGATGTCAGGATCATCTCACGCCATCTCTTATGCATTTGCTGGGCAGAGAGGTGAACATCTCTCTAGGCAGCAGCAAGCTGCCAATGAAAGAGGGAATATTGCTGGTTAAATGTCTCACTGACAGCATAAGTCACCTCATTAATATCCAGCTTCCGATCTTCTCAAATGCACCAAACAAGCTGAATATCGAGAATTCTTGACATGGAAATCGCGCTGTGCGCCTGGCGAGTGCAGCTCACCGTGTGCTGTGACAGTACCTCCATGTGGGACACAGGGCACCAGCATCTTGGGGCACTCTGTCTGGGTACCAGTCACATGCACCCCACAACGGCATGCAACATGTGCCAGCCTCTAAGAACCCTCAAGGTACACCTCCAATCCACTTACAGCACATTTCTGCACTTCAATGTTGCACCTCAGGCTTCACCACAACTACCATTGTATTCTGCAGCGAGGACACTGAGTGCTCAGGGACATACATCCAACTCATGGACTGGACCAAGCGGCATCTCTGAGATTTTGGATTTCTTTCACAACATTTACTTGCTACCTGGATGCTCACAGCATCCTTGCCTTTCATTGCCTTGCCTTAGCTTTGTGCATTTTGCCCCCTCCGTCAGAGATACCAGGCTCATATTAATACTGTCTTGCTTTGACAAACAGTAGAAGGTAATGCAGGGGAGAGGGTTATTGACCCTGGGAAAGGTTTGTGTTGGGGTCAGATTGAGAAATTGCGGCGAGAGTGAGAGATTGGGGTGGGAGTGAGAGGTTGGGGTAGAGTTAGAGGTTGGAGTGGGAGTGAGAGGTTGGGGTGGAAGTGAGAAGTTGGGGTGGAAGTGAGAGATTGGGGTGGAAGTGAGAGGTTGGGATGGGAGTGAGAGGTTGGGACAGAGTTAGAGGTTGGGGTGGGAGTGGGAGTGGGAGCGAGAAGCTGGGGTTGGAATGAGTGGTTGGGGTCAGGAGGGAGAGGTTGGGACAGGAGTGAGAGGTTCTGGTGGGAGTGAGAGGAGTGCAGTGTTCATCATTGGGTGCCAGATGGCTTCACAAACTCAGGCTAGCTGATCCAGACCCAGTTCTGCTGGGAGAGCATTCGCTGTCAACTGAGTGGCTACAGAGGCCCCGATCTCATCAGCTGTCTCTTCCCCTTGTAGTTGCTCACTTTCCCCTTCCCCTACTCCTCTGTGGACGCAGAGTGGTCATCATCCTTGTGCCCCTGCAGGCTCAGTCATTTCTGCAGCACTCTGTTGTCCAAGGCACATCAGAAAACTCCCATTAGGTACAGCATATGCTGGTGCATATACAGAAATCTGCCTGAGTTCAGTTGAGGCAACTTTAACAATCCAATGGTATGCTATTAATGGCTCTGATGTTTATATGGTTCAGATATACTTTCTGGTGTATCAGGTTTTGGACTTTTCATGAATACTATTAGCCCCAGTTTCCAAGAAGCTGAGAAGGCTTGTCTTTAAAGTACATCGGTGTGTGTGGGATGTCATGGTGCAGACTGAAATCATCATGGCAGCTTCCTGGTTACTTCGCTCAGCCATGGATCAAAACCTTCTGACAGCCACTTATCATATTATCACTGAGAGAGTGAAATCCCTTTGAACAATCTGGATGACCTATGCCGGTTGCAGTTTATGACTTCCTGTGCCTGTGAGAGTGCAACAAGAGCTGCAAAAGGCACCCGATGGATTGAATTTTCCCAAGTTCAGGTAAAGTAGATTCATGGCATCTGGTTCGTCATGGCTAATAGTGACTTCTTCACATGATCTTCTGCTCTTTCCCTCATTCCTTATAGTTTTGGTCCCTGCAGCCCCACCTTGTGCATTGGTATGGCAGAAAAGGCAGAAATGAATTCCTCAGCATTCACACTACTGCACTGCATTCAAAACCCATTGCACATGACTTATGATATTGCAGATACCTTTCCCACTGTGACCCTGCACCACTGTCCCAAGGAACAGGCCCACAAATCAGCAAATAGCACACAGCCCAGTGCACTGCACATAGGACCCAGTTCAGCGCACAGCAGAAAGGACCCAGCTTATTGCACAGCAGATAGGATCCAGCCCAGTGCACTCAGATAGGACCCCATTCAGTGCAAATCAGATAGGACCCAACCCAGTGCACTGTAGGTAAGACCCAGCTCAGCGCACTGCAGATAGGACCCAGTTCAGTGCACTGCAGACAGGATCCAGCTCAGTGCACTGCAGATAGGACCCAGCCCAGCGCGCTGCAGATAGGGCATACCTCAGTGAACTGCAGATAGGGCCCAGCTGAATGCACAGCAGATAGAACCTAGCCCAGTGCACTGTAGATAGGATCCAGCTCAGCACACTGCAGATAGGACCCAGCCGAGTGCACAGCAGATAGGATCGAGCTCAGTGAATTTCAGGTAGGACCCAGCTCATAGCACAGCAGATACAAACAAGACCAGTGCACATCAGGTACGACCCAGCTCAGTGCAAATCAGATTGAATCCAGCCCAGCGCAGTGCAGATAGGATCCGGCTCATTCAACTGCAGATAGGACCCAACCCAGTGCACTGTAGATGAGACCCAGCTCAGAACACTGCAGATAGTACCCAGCTCAGTGAACTGCAGATAGAACCGAGCCCTGTGCACTGCAGATAGGATCCAGCACAGTGTACTGCAGTTAGGACCCAGCTCAGTGTACAGCAGATAGGATCCAGTCCCGTGAACTGCAGATAGGACCCAGCTCAATGCACAGCAGATAGGATCCAGCCCAGTGCACTGCAGATAGGACCCCGGTGAGTGCACAGCAAATGGGATCCAGCCCAGTGAACAGCAGATAGGATCCAGCCCAGTGCACAGCAGATAGGACCCAGCTCAGTGCACAGCAGATAGGACCTGGCCAAGTGCCCAGCAGATAGGACCCAGCTCAGTGCACTGTAGATAAGACCCAGCTTAGTGAACTGCAGATAGGATCCAGCCCAGTGCACTGCAGATAGGATCCAGCCCAGTGTACTGCAGATAGGACCAAGCTCAGAGCACAGCAGAAAGGACCCAGCCCAGCGCACTGCAGATAGGGCCCAGCTCAGTGAACTGCAGATAGGGCACAGCTGAATGCACAGCAGATAGTACGTAGCCCAGTGCACTGTATATAGGATCCAGCCCAGAGCTCAGCAGACAGGACACAGCTGAGTGCAGAGCAGATAGCATCCAGCCAAGTGCTGTGCAGGTAGGGCCCAGCTCAGTGCACAGCCGATAGGATCCAGCCCAGGGCACTGCAGATAGGACTCAACTCATTGCACTGCAGATAGGACCCAGTCCAGTGCACTGTAGATAGGACCCAGCTCAATGAACTGCAGATAGAACCTAGCCCAGTGCACTGCAGCTAGCATCCAACCAGTATACTGCAGATAGGACCCAGCTCAGTGCACAGCAGATACGATCCAGCCAGTGTACTGCAGATAGGACCCAGCTCAGTGCACAGCAGACACGACCCAGCCCAGTGCACAGCAGATAGAACCAAGCCCAGTGCACTGCAGATAGGATCCAACACGGTGTACTGCAGATAGGACCCAGCTCAGTGCACAGCAGATAGGATCCAGTCCCGTGAACTGCAGATAGGACCCAGCTCAATGCACAGCAGATAGGATCCAGCCCAGTGCGCTGCAGATAGGACCCAGTTCAGTGCACAGCAGATAGGACCCGGCCAAGTGCACAGCAGATAGGACCCAGCTCAGTGCACAGCAGATAGGATCCAGCCCAGTGTACTGCAGATAGGACCCAGCTCATTCCACTGCAGATAGGACCCAACACAGTGCACTGTAGATAAGACCCAGCTCAGTGCACAACAGATAGGATCCAGCCCTGTGAACGGCAGATAGGACCCAGCTCAACGCATAGCAGATAGGATCCAGCCCAGTGCACTGAAGATAAGCCCCGTTGAGTGCACTGCAGATAGGACACAGCTCAGTGCACAGCAGATACGACCCAGACCGGTGCACACCAGATACGACCCAGCTCAGTTCACATCAGATAAGATCCAGGCCAGCGCACTGCGGATAGGACCCAGCTCATTGTACTGCACATAGGAGCCAGCTCTGTGAACTGCAGGTAGGACACAGCTCAGAGCACATCAGATAGGATCCAGCCCAGTGCACTGCAAGTAGGTCCCAAGTCAGTGCACATCAGATAGGAGTCTGCCCAGTGCACTGCAGATAGGACCCAGCTCAGTGCACTGCAGGTGGAACCCAGCCCACTGCATTGCAGAAAGGACCCAGCTCAGTGCAGAGCAGACAGGATCCAGCCCAGTGCTCTGCTGATAGGATCCAGCCCAGTCTACTGCAGATAGGACCCAGCTGAGTGCACAGCAGATAGGTTCCAGCCCAGTGCCCTGCAGATAGGACCCAGCTCAGTGAACTGCAGATAGGATCCAGCCCAGTGCCCTGCAGATAGGACCCAGCTCAGTGAACTGCAGATAGAACCCAGCCCGGTGCACTGCAGATAGGACCCAGCTCAATGCACAGTAGCTAGGATCCAGCCCAGTGCACTGCAAATAGGACTCCGTTGAATGCACAGCAAATAGGATCCAGCCCAGTGTCCTGCAGATAGGACCCAGCTCAGTGTACATCAGATACGATCCAGCTCAGTTCACATCAGATAAGATCCCGGCCAGCGCACTGCGGATAAGACCCAGCTCATTGCACTGCAGATAGGACCCAGCCCAGTGCACGGGAGATAGGATCCAGCTCAGTGAACTGCAGATGGAACCCAGCCCACTGCACTGCAGAAAGGACCCAGCTCAGTGCAGAGCAGACAGGATCCAGCCCAGTGCTGTGCCGGTCGGGCCCAGCCCAGTGTCCAGCAGATAGGACACAGCTCAGTGAACTGTAGATAGGACCCAGATTAGTGAACTGCAGACATGGTCCAGCTCAATGCACAGTGGATAGGATCCAGCCCAATGCACTGCAGATAGGACCCAGCTCAGTGCACAGCATTTAGGACCCTACACAGGGAACTGTAGATAAGTCCCAGCTCAGTGCACTGCAGATAGGACCCAGTTCAGTGCAGTGCAGACAGGATCCAGCTCAGCGCACTGCAGATAGGACACAGCCCAGCGCACTGCAGATAG
>JAHRHZ010000144.1:41560066-41597005 GCA_024137785.1 Ginglymostoma cirratum
CTGCAGATAGGGCCCACCTCAATGCACAGCAGATAGGATCCAGCCCACTTCACTGCAGATAAGACCCACCTCAGCGCACAGCAGATAGGACCCAGCTCAGTGCACAGCATTTAGGACCCTACACAGGGAACTGTAGATAAGACCCAGCTTAGTGCACAGCAGATAAGACCCAGTTCGGTGCACTGCAGTCAGGATCCAGCTCAGCGCACTCTCAGATAAGGCCCAGCCCAGCGCACTGCAGATAGCGCCCAGCTCAGTGAAGTGCAGATAGGAGCCAGCTCTGTGAACTGCAGATAGGACCCAGCCCAGTGCACTCCAGATAGGATGCAGCCTAGTGCACAGCAGATAGGATCCAGCCCAGTGCACTGCAGACAGGACCCAGTTCAGTGCACATCAGATAGGACCCAGCTCAGTGCACAGCAGATACGACCCAGCTCATTGCACATCAGATAGGAGCCAGCACTGTGAACTGCAGATAGGACCCAGCTCAGTGCACATCAGATAGGATCCAGCCCAGTGCACTGCAGGTAGGACCCAGCTCATCGCACTGCAGATAGCATCCAGCCCAGTGCTCTGCAGATAGGATCCAGCCCAGTGCACTGCAGATAGGGTGCAGCCCAGTGCTCTGCAGATAGGATCCAGCCCAGTGCTCTGCAGATAGGGCCTAGCTCAGTGCACAGCAGATAGGAGGCAGCCCAGTGCTCTGCAGATAGGATCCAGCCCAGTGCTCTGCAGATAGGGCCTAGCTCAGTGCACAGCAGATAGGATCCAGCCCAGTGCACTGCAGAGAGGGCTCAGATCAGTGCATTGCAGAAAGGACCCAGTTCAGTGCACTGCAGACAGGATCCAGCTCAGCGCACTGCAGATACGACCCAGCTCATTGCACATCAGATAGGATCCAGCCCAGTGCACTGCAGATAGGGCCCAGCTCAGTGCACAGCAGATAGGAGCCAACTCTGTGAACTGCAGATAGGACCCACCTCAGTGCACAGCAGATAGGACCCAGCCCAGTGTACTGCAGATAGGACCCAGACCAGTGCACAGCTGTGCAGAAACCTGCCTAATGATGTTCTTTTCTCTGCAAGGGTAAGTGTCACCATCTTCTTTCTGCACAGGCTCCAGCCCAGTGCACTGCAGGTAGGTCCCAAGTCGGTGCACATCAGATAGGAGTCTGCCCAGTGCACTGCAGTTAGGACCCAGCTCAGTGCACGTCAGACAGGATCCCGCCCAGTGTACTGCAGATCGGACCCAGCTTGGTGAACTGCAGATTGGACCCACCTCAGTTTTCTGTAGATAGGATCCAGCCCAGTGCACTGCAGATACGACCCAGCTCAATGCACTGCAGATAGGATCGAACTTAATGCACTGCAGGTAGGACACAGCTCACTGCACAGCAAATGAGACCCTGCTCAGTGCACAGCAGATAGGACCCAGCCCAGGGCACAGCAGATAGGACCCACCTCAGTGCACAGCAGACAAGACCCAGCTCATTGCACTGCAGATAGCACCCAGACCAGTGCACCGTTGATAGGACCCAGCTCAGTGCACAGCAGATAGGATCCAGCCCAGTGTACTGCAGATAGGATCCAGACCAGTGCACAACTATGCAGAAACCTACCTAATGATCTTCTTTTCTCTGCAAGGGTTAAGTGTCACCATCTTCTTTCTGCAAAGGATCTGCAGACTTACATGTGGAAAATAACAAAGCACACCGCTAGTCCAAAGTGACATTAGTTATGAATTAATTCACATTGTTGTGAAGGGTCTTAGTTTCCCATCATATTTTTATAAAATGATTCTTGATTTCCCTTAAAGTAATTTATCTTTTTGAGTCTTTACAGAGAAGTAATTCTTAACTTCATATTTCCTGAAATGTTTCTGTGTATTTTAATGCTTATTCCATCACAACTTTGTCCCCATTTTAAAAGCACCTTATCAATATATTTTCGTTCGAAGCTTCCTTGCTCAAATTGCTCAGTGCCTTCAAGAATTGTGTGATCAGAGTCTGCAACCATCCATTTATTCAGCGAAACTAACTAGCACTAACCTTGTTCAGAAATACAGGCAGCTGCCTGTAAAGGTTCCACATTTGCGTAACACACTGGTTGGAATCTGATTGCTCTCCCTAAGAATGTGCATTAATCATGTATCGCACATTTTGTTTACATAAGACATGTCAGACCAAATGTTTGAAATGGATCTGAACACACCCTGACTGACAGTATGAACCTCACCCTTCCGTTTATTTCCATCTACATGAGCCTTGTTCCTGCAGGGATAGTCTTTCTTTCAATGCTTGAATTACGTGGCACAAAACTGGCAGCCTCAGGTTTTTAAATTGTTTAACTGCATGAGTGGCCTGTATACAACTGGTTTGATTGGAGACTTTATCTATAAAGGTAATATACTGCACCTTAAAACAAAGGAACTCAGGACAAAGTACAAGTTAACAGCAGATTATAACACAAACTTCACCAGCAGAATTTGGCAGCAAGAAACACAGAAACTATTCCAGCATTCTGTCTCAGATCTTGACTTGCTGTTTAATGTTCTTCAGAACTTTTGTAGCATTTTACTGTGAAGTGCTAAAGTATTGTAATGGTCAAGATTATCAAGTTTGGTAAAGCAGGGAAGGGATCATTCTGGCTCAAGTACAGTCAACAGTTGTGGCAAAAGTTTCATTATCAATGTTAGTGCAATTCTCCAAATGAGCTGTTGACTGACCATCTCTATCATATCAACCATCCGAATCTGTTCAATGTCAAAAGGTCTGAAGGCTCAGTGATAAGAAAGGAAAAATTGGTTGAGAACGGAGGGAGTCAGCTCCCATTATTTAACATCCAGATGAATACTACTGATTTGCCCTCAAACATCCGTATGCATTACCAGAACGGAACAGATGGTCTTTACAACTTTACAACTCACCAGGTGTATTATTTCACTGCACCAAACAATAATGCACATTTTACGAAACCTACATTCTCTCTCCAAATTACATGTTAAGCATCTTCTCCCTGAAGAAGATGGCCATCAACAATAGTTCAGGAGGGGTAAATGTACTCATGTTACATTGGCTCTACCTAGTCTGATGTCACCCACGATCAGTGGTACAGATAGTCAGTTCCACTCTAGCGATCAGAGGAAGTAGATTTATCTGTACCATCTCCCACGATCCTGGAAACCATATCTGAGCAAATGCTGATGCCTTTCTGCAGTTATGCAATAATCCATTTTGCTATCTCAGAATAGCAGTTCTTCTGTAGATGCGCTATGGTGGTGTATCTTCTATCACTAATGATTAGATAGACAAAGCAATGACAAAGGAGGATCGGAGGCAGTAAAATATCTCTAACAATCCTTACTCAGTACCACATACTGGCAGAGGTGGCAAATACCACAGGATATTAGGAGTCCTCATTTGGTAAAATACTATATGTTTGTAGTGATGCTGACCCTCCCATGACCGGGAGGATAAGAAATCCAGAAGAAAACAAAATTCAAGGAAGTGAGTTTACCACTTTAAGAGCAGTGCCACTTTAAGAAGTCACAGACAGCGTACAAATGAAAAGCAATTACAGTGAGAGATAGCAGTGGCATGGAAGCAGCAAAATGATAAGCATAGCTCTCTAAAGGCAAAACTTCATTCAGAAGCTGTTAAGAAATGCAGGAAAAGTGTGTAGGCTGGGAAAAGAGAGATAAGCCTGCCACATCCAGATAGTAATGAGGCATTAGTGAAAGAGGCTCTGCAATGAGCTACTGAAGATTCCAGGAGATAAAGTCAGAGAAACATAAGGGAAAATGGCACAAAGACCAGAAAAGGGAGCATAAAGGAGAATTCTTACTGCACTGATAAGCATCGTCCCTTTAACATTAGACTCCTCAAGATGCAACTGTGAGGAACAGTGATCAGACCTGATAATAAACTTAGACTTGGATACAGAACTGAAAAGGCATCAGAATTGATTTAAACATAAAATGAGCAACTTTGTGAATATCTAGTAAGAGTCCAGCAGAAGAAAGAAAAGCCAGGGATATGAAAGATTTGAAAGACCTAAACTGAGTAATTAAGCCAAGATGCTTGTGTAAAAAAAAGTTTGGTGTTTTAGAACATGAAATGTGGGAAAACATCAATTTTATGTGGGAAGAAGTGACAAAACTCTGCTGTGGCTACAAAAGGTAGGACTATCATAGCAGCAGTGATATTCAACATTTTGTTTGGTGGAAGAAAGTAAGAAACCCAGTGAGGATTACAGAGATACAGTATTACAAAGGAATATGTTTTAAAAGCTTGAAAAGAGTAAATTGCTACAATAAGCAGCTGGAAATACAGCTCACAGCTTTATTGAATGATTTAATACATTATTTCAGAAACAAAAGGATTGGCAACCCAAGAAAATACTGCATCGTTACTGTGTTCAATTGTCTAGCAAACTCTACAGTAGTTCAATTTAAAACAGCTTTGATGAATACTAGAATACAAGCTGAAAGATTTAAAGAAGTATTGAAATGATACAGATGAAAACTGCATTTTTAGTAATAAGATTATTCATCATATTGAGAGGAATGCAAAAAGAAATAATATGTCCTAGCAGATTCAAGGTCAGAGAAGGGCCATATAGAACACAAGATTAGACTTCGTGGAGGCAATAGTTTTAAGAAACAGTATTGCCTCTAAATCAAATACTATATGCAGAACGAGGTAATTCCCTGGAACTTACCTCTTGCTGGTGTGTCACGAGTAATAGCAAAATGGTCAGAAATATGGTGAGATCAAAAAATGTCAGATTCTTGACATCAAGAAAGTTTTCTTGATTTTTCCCTCAAACCTAAAATAGTAACTTCAGAAAATCACCATTAAGCGGTGACTATCTTATTCCTATTCATTTACATTCCATTAAAGCGCCAACTCATCTTATTTCCATACCACTTCCAATTCTCCACTCTTTTCCCGACAAACTAGATGGCACAAACACTCAATATGTGAATCAGAGCAGGTTCCTGGTGGCTTCAGCTTGCTGAATCCGAGCCATCAATGCAATGACTTCTACACAACAATGTCCCCACCACCCAGGTCCATAGCCACTAGCCTCCTCAAACCTTCATCGAAACAAATTAGCAGCAGAAAACCAATCTTCCCATATCATCCTGCCTCCTCTTGGACGAACTCTCGCACCAATTCAGCCCTTCAGCACATTAGAGCTCAGCAACACATATAACATGTTGTGGCAGGTAGGTTTACACACACGTATATACATACATCTCATACATCTACACAGGATGCATCTTGTGAATCTTAGTTTTCTTTCTTCGCACTTAGTTTGTGATTATTTGGAGGCTTCCATCTACTTTCCATTGCTGTCTTACCGCACATTCAATAACTCCAGCACTGACTTACAGCCTGCCAGCTTCATGTTGGGTCACGTCGCTTTCTTAAAATACAGGGCCTTTACAGCTCAGTTACAGGCTGCCAATTTCTGAGGCCTGTATTGCAGTGAACAAGGCAGACAGTTTGTTACAATGAGGCACACTGAACAGTCACTGGGGGTAGACATGTTGCTATGTGGCTCCAAGCTTCATCAACATCCCACCTGCAGCATTTGCTTCAGGCAACTGACAATGTGTCAATGTCAGAAGAGAGCAGTCTTTAAGTGAATGAGGGGAGCTTCATGTGTCAATTTCAAACCAGTACCTCCCTCTGATAAATCAGTTAAAATAAGAAATCCTCTATGTGACAATGACACAAAATCAATTCACAGGAAAAGGAAATGTACAGATTTCCTTAAACTTAGATACTGCAATTTAAATACAAGAAACAAAAATGAATATGAAACATGAAGCGATCCCTGTCAGAACTTGTATGCACACTAACACATGCACCTTCAGATGTGTATTGGTAACCGTTACACATGAACAAAATTACAAGTTTTTTAAAATACTGTGTAAGAAATAACATATTCTTAGAAAAGCATATATAAATTGCAATTATGTGTAAATTGTTTTGGCTACAGGAAACACTGAAGATACAATATCCGGATACATCAATCTATCAAATGTGCAATGAGCCAACAATCTCAATGTAGAGATGTGTACAGTACATGGAATTCTTGCAGGCGCTTGTAAAGATAGCAAAACTTGTCCAAAATGGTAAGCAGGATTTTATTGGATGATTAAGACTGAGTTCTATCATGCACTAATATTTATTATATGCCTTGGCAACAGTGATTATACTGAAAAGAACAACAGGTTTTACAAAGGGAAATCTGAGCTTACAGAGGGAGGAACCGTGGGTTGAAATTGACCAGGGATACCAAGTAAATCCCTGAGGGCACATGGGAGAAGAGGTTCATTTTGCAGCCTCTTCAATTCCTTACTGTCATTATTTCTTCACACAAGCTTACTGACCTCCAGACATCAAAAAGCAAAAGTCTTTCCTTCATGTACAAGTCCAGAAGTCCTCCATGATTTCCCATTCCTCAATGCTGAAGCTTTACAACTGCTGGCATTTTCTGTGCTGGAGACTGTTCTGTGCAGGACTGACACCGAGTATTGGGCAAGTCCATCATTTGTAAAGTTATTTGTTACTTGATATAGTTATTTGGACTAAAATTGACACTATTTTATCTCTTTACTTAATGTTTTATGGTACATAACAAAATTTGCAGCATTTAAGTTGATTTGTGTCTATCTGCATATTTACAACAACACTGCAGGACTGCAAGAAAAACACTCATTTCAATCAGAAAACTACTTTTATCTTTCAACCATAGAATCAGACCTGATGAAGGGTTTCAGCCTGAAATGTTGACTTTCCTGCTCCTCTGATGCTGTCTGACCTGCTATGCTTTTCCAGCCTCACACCTATAGACTCTGGCTTCCAGTATCTGCAGTCTTTAATGTCTCCATACCCTTTATTCTGTTTTGTTACACTCCAATCTTTTATCAAGCAGCTTAAAAACTTGACGACTAAAAACTAAAGTTGTCAAGCTAAACAGTTTAAAGGGCCTCACGCCTTTTTGAATGATGTACATGTCATGTATTTGTATGGTCCTGTTCATCATCACACCTTCTATGAAATATTCCAAGTGTGTGAGGCAGAACTAAACTGCCATCTAGTGGTATTTTAAAATAATGCAATTAATTGGCATTCCAATTATCCAGGCAAGCCTTCCTCTCAGAGCTATTTCTTCTTCGTCACTTTTATTTTGTCAGAAATGTAGTGGAAAGCCTGTTAAGACACTTCTGTGGAAACACCTCCGAGCTCCTTTCTGGCTGTTCCGACTTGCAAGCTTCAGCTACAACCAATGAAGACATTCACACTCATGGAAAGTCATTCAGACCATTGGTAACACAACACAAAACTACCCCACGTCCCTGCTCACTCCTCTTAGTCTTGTTCCTCTGCTTCAAAAAAAAACACCCAATTCCACCCCCCTCCCCTCGATAAAGCAAAAAGCTGTTTCACCTTGTATCTACTAATGTATGTACAAGATTCGAATTTCACCATAGCAGGTTAAGAAGTACCTGTATTTCGATGTGCACTTGTGACGGCCGAGGCACAGGACAAATGCTGGAAAACAGGATTGGAACAGTTAGGTGGGTGTTTTTAACTTGCAAAAATATGATGAGATAAAAGGCCTTTTGCTGTACTGTAGACATCTGTAACTCTAAGTGAGTGGACAAACTTGGCAGAGGGAATATAATGTGGGAATATATGAGGTTTTGCAATTTGTCAGCAAGAATAGAAGAGCTGAATATTATTTAAGTGGAGAAAGACTTCAGAAAGCTGCAGCACAGAGGGATTTGGGGGTCCTCAGGCACAAATCCTTATATAGTTATTATTACTTGATTGTGTAGCGTCACTGTGTTGTTTGCTATCTGTCATTGTGAATGGATGAGTTTCTATGTGTTGTTGATGTGTGGTTGTTGTCAAGCCTGCTGTCTTCAGTATCTGAGTTGTCACCCTGTGTGCCTGGGGTTGATGATAGGCAATGCAGATATGTCGTCTATTTCTTTGCAGGACGTGACTATTACTCATGACCACATCTTATGAAGTAAGCTGCATACATCATTGTAGTATCTTTCCAAGAAGCCATGTATTTGTGTGAAATTCTTGTATGTGTATTTTTTTTGTCCTGTTTTTGCTTGGGAAAGCTATCTGCAGACCATTGGTCATGTTCTCCCTTCTTTCCAACAGTCTGCTGTACACATGTGAATTGGTACTGAGTGCGGGAGGGAAAAACTGTGTGGATTTGACTTGCAATATATGTGGGCAGTAAGGGCAAACCATTGCCTATGGATCAGCACATGAACTCAACATAGGCAGCCGAGAAAAAAAAAGAACTGCGGTTGTTGGAAATCGGAAACAAAAACAGAAATTGCTAGAAAAACTCAGCAGGTCTGGCAGCTGCCATGGACAGAAATGTTGAAAATGTTGACAAACTGCCTTCCATTTAGTGCTCTTGGATTTTACAATACAAACAAGGCATTATGTGAGGCCATTTGACTAAGGGTGGTGAGAAGTAGCAGTAAGATGTTGGACATTCCCTTTCCTGCACCTGTCTTGGAAGGGTGCACTGTGCGAATTGCTGTCACTCACATTTTGTTGAAGTGAACTGAATCATAACTGTGCTCAATGTGTCAACAACCATTGCAATAGGGGTATCTTTAGTCTGTCAAACAGATGGAAATTTGGTGAAATAGTCACCAGAAGTAATCATGTCCTTGGAAATAGAAAATATCAGTTGCAAACCTGCTCATGTGGGAGGAAATGTACTCCTGATTGTTGAGCTTCACGGAGTTTGACATGTTTCCGTTGATCAATGTTCTTATTAATGCCAGACCTGGGTATGGATTTTGATTTTTCCTTGTGCCCGTGTAACCTGTAGGGATATGGTGTGGCATCCCTTGAAGTAGAGCTCATGGAATTGTGACTCAATTGCCCTTGAAGATTACATTGTTGCAGAGTGCTAGTCGATCTCTGAGTGGTCAGAATATCTGTACTAGCTCAGGGACCTGTTGGATGTTTCCACCCACTGATGTTAATCTATTCAAGTTGTTGTAGCTGGCCATTACCAGGTGAAGCTTGTTAAAGTTGCTCAGCTTGGCCATGGCCAGAATGAATGAAATTGATGTTCTGGCTTGGAATCTTCAGTGTTGTAACCGAAATGATCCATCACTTCATACATCACAATAATGTGTAAATCTATGCATGCAATAGACTGATAATAATTGGCTGATCTGTTTCACTGATGTTAAAGCTTTTAGGTGTCCAACCCCAGGATCCATATTGAATTTAAAATGGATGAGTCCAATCCACAGAATGCCACATCCATAGTAAGCAGTTAGACTGTTACATGTGGGCTATAACACAGAGCCAGATTACTGAGTATATCTTGTGTAAAATGCAGGAAGAGGTGACATTTGCACCCACACCAGTGACATTTTTGGCATATAGCATAAATTATCCATTCCTTTTGGGATACGTCGCTCGGATTGAGGCAGAGGCTTCAGTTGTTCTGACAGTGTCCATATGGTATGTCAAGTTAACAGCGTGTTCTTTCTGACTGGGATCTGTCAGCTAAACCTTGTGGTTACCACTGGGACTTTGCTGACTCACTTGTGAGTCACAGATGGGACTTTGGAAGCATTTTTGATCAGGTTCCTTGGTTGGCTTTTCACGTGCTGTTAGGGAGAATTGTGTTATTTTAGGATCCTCTGCGTGTTTGGAATTCCTGCACCCTTTAGCCCAATGTCCTGTTGTAGAACATAGTGTCCAATATTTCATGACAAATGTAAGCTGTCCTGGTAGGTGATAGGACTTGGATATGCCACTGAACTAGTAAATAGCTGCCATAGTTCTTCACGAATCAAGCATTTTCTTCTGCTGCTGGTTTTCAAACTTGTGATCGTATTTTAGCAGAATGTCAATGGCATACACTTTGAGTTTGTTCAAAAGGGCCCTTCAGTATGGAGGCAATGACAAGTTCTATCCTTTCAGCTAAGTTCACTTCAATGAAATTATACATCAGGGTGGTGTGGTGGCTCAGTGGTCAGCACTGCTGCCTCACAGTGCCAGGGACCCAGGTTCAATCCCACCCTTAGGTGACTGTCTGTTTGGAGTTTGCACATTCTTCCCCATGTCTCTGTTTCCTCAGAATATTCCAGTTTCCTCCCACAATCCAAAAATGTGCAGGTTAGGTGGATTGGCCATGCTAAATTGCCCAGAGTGTCCTGGCATGTGTTGGTTAGGTGAGTAAGCCAGGTAAATGCAGGAATGGGGTAGGTCAGGGTGAGATGTACTTCAGAGGGTTGGTGTGGACAAATGGCCTGCTTCCACACTATAGGAATTCTATGGACTGCAATGCTGCTGTTAATGTTTAAGCCTTCATCATCCACCTATTATGACTAACCAGCCACCACACTAGGTTTTAGTGCCAGCTTGCTATCACCATCTTCTAGTACCCATGTCCAGCCACCATAATGTCATTTTATGGTTTTCTGTCTACGTTAGTCTGCAAAACATACACCAGGGCTAGTCAGGTTCTTCTTGAGTTAGGTATCTGAAACTTAGTTGCAAAACTAACTAGTTGCAAGCCAATGATATCACACTTTTTTTTATTGCAAAGATATACTTTATTCATTAAAAAAAGGCTATTAAGGCAGTTCTGCATATCAAGAAAAACATTGGAACTTGACATTCCCTGTAGTTGCAATCACCAAAGGCATTTCTTACTCATGCAGGAGAGTATTTACAAGCGGGTCGAATAACTGAACAGACCCTCATTATACTAGGGGAGGCGATGGCCTAGTGGTACTATTGCTGGACTGTTAATCCAGAGACCCAGATAATGTTCTGGGGACTCGGGTTTGAATCCTGCCAAGGCAGATGGTAGAACTTGAATTCAATAAATCTGGAATTAAGAGTCTAATGATGACCATTGTCGATTGTCAGAAAAACCCACCTGGTTCACTAATGTCCTTTAGGGTACGAAAACTGTCATCCTTACCTGGTCTGGCCTACATGTGACCCCAGACCCATAGCAATGTGGTTGACTCTTAACTGTCCTCTGGGCAATTAGGGAGGGTAATAAATGCTGCCTAGCCAGCGATGCCCTCATCCCATGAATGAATAAAAAAAAACTTCAGCAGAAAGACCTCAGACAACGGTCTTTCCCCACTGTACCATGGTAGCAGCTGCCCCAGGCTTTACTGCATCGGTCAGCATGTAGCGCTGGACCTTAGAATATGCCAGTCTGCAATGGCCGTAGTCTTAGTTCCATGTTTACTGATGTTGCTATACATTACATACATGTATAGCTGAGTAACGACACTACATTAGGAAGAGAGTGTGACTGAAAGCAACCTTTATACCGAATCGTCGCAAGTTGTGATGTTTTGTAACTGTCTTAAAGGTGCTGTAGCTTTGTCCTTTGGAATGTGTGCCATAATACAACACTGTATGTCCAGTGCTTACCAACTTCATGTAAAGTTACCTGAATTCATACGTTTTGAGGTGCAGCGTGCTGTTGGTCCACGGCATAGCACTTGGGGCCCAGGCAGGAAAATACTGGAAAATCGGGACCATTGCAGATTTACAGTTTACAGTTAATGATTTCATGGTGGGTTTTAAACAATCACTAACAGCTGTTTAGAAAACCAATTAGATGTAATGAAGTACTTTTCTATAACTGTTCTAAATAAGATTTAAATTTTGAGTGTTTTAGCTAAAATGAATGGGCAACAGCCCAACCAAGTGGTGAAACATTGAAACTGTGCCTTTGTTTGCAATGTTTGACTTAACACTGGCATTTCAAAAAGAAATGAAAAATAAACAGCTGCGTAAAGATTGCATTAGGAACAAGGCCAAAGATTACAGGTACAACCAGTCTCAAAGTTCAGAGCAAGCTTAGTAAAAGTGAATCCAGAGAAAGAAATCTTCACATAAAGGGTTGCAAAGCAGCAGAATGCACCACTGTACTGCATCAGTTGAAGCATTTTAAAGAACAGTTTAATAAAAATATCAACCAATGTAAAATAAACAGGTTCTGTTAAGATGGGTGGCAAACAAAACCAATAATGATTGGCAGACAAACATTTGAACCATATAATGTCAAAAGTAACATAACAAACTCATTCAAAGTCTTTTTGCAGACTTTCTATTATACCAGGAAACCAGACCATGCATGTGCAAGTTCCCCATCACAGTTCAAAATTAATGCTGAAGATTTTGATTATTTTCATTTAATAATCATTTCTTATTAATATAAAGTCCATTTTTGTCAAAACACAGCACTTCGCTTTGTGTACATGTCTTTAATAAACTAATTATTAGTAATGTTTTAAAATATAATTAATAATAAAGCAATTAACAAGTAAAATTGTTTGAGTCACACTATCGAAAGCACCAGTAGGTCTTTTTCAACTCCTCTTCTTTTCCTCTCTGAAGAGATCTATTCTGGAAACTGTTGACCATGAACAGTGGCTGAAAGAAAATTCCCACCAAAGGATTAAGCAAAGCTAAGGTGAAAATGAAAGTCACAGTAAATTGCTAGTAACAGTGACACAAGAAACACACTGTACCCTTGTTTTCTATGTATAGTACTTGCATTGATTCTATCCTGTAAACAGTAACTCATTTGAGCATATTTATTAGGTAAATGTTATGTTATGGTTCACGGATTAGAATATCAATGTACTTTTAAGATCTTACAGATCAGGTGATAGACAATCCCAAGAAAAATGCTAACAGACTTTACTTACCATTTCGCTCCCCTGGTAATCAGATACATTCACTTCCATCAGGGGTCACTGTTTAGCAAGAAGGTTCAATAATCCTGGCTGATTCTCATTCTTACTGCTGACTGACTTATTGCCAACCTGACTGCTGCCCTAACAGACATCCGTGACCCTGGCAGAGACTGAGCATTTAACCCCAAACCTTCAGCAGTGTACTGTATTACCACACAGAAGGAGGTCATTCCGTCTAACTTGCCTGTGCCACCTTTTCAAATAAGCAATGTACCTGGTGCCATTCGCCTGTAATTCTGCACATACTTCCTTTTCAGATAATAATCTAATGCCCTCTCAAATGCCTCGATTGAACCTATCTCCACCATAATCTGAGGAACATACTCCAGATATTAACCACTCACTGTATGAAAACATTTCCCCTGTTTCTCCATCGCCTCTTTTGCCACTTACCTTAAATGTCTGCCACTTGTCCTCCCACCAGTAGGAACAGCGTTTCCCTACAAACTTTGTTTCTCGCTCGTCTCTACCCCTCATGAGTTCAGCTACTCAGCAAATAACTCGATAACCTGTTCCATCAGTATCACTATACCAGGTTGGGATATATAGCCCATGGGTGGCATTGGAACCTTATCTCCAATGGAGTTCTCCAGAGTCAGGAATTTTCTACTTCTAGGTGAACACCTGGGGCCTGTACCAGCTGGCTATGGGAGCAATAGACTCACCTTGTGGAGAATCAATTTCAAAGGAGCAGGATGTTCTGTTTCTGACTGAGGCCAACACACTGCTGAAAGTCCCACCGCTGTATGCTACTGAACACTGGATTCCTGTCAGTCCCCAGATTACTTGGGGCAGGTTTTGAGATCCTGCAAGCAAATTTCCTGTGCCAGCAGGAAATTATTTGTGCCAGGACTGCATCTAAGTTTCTCTTCCATTAAAAATGTTAACAAAGACAATTAAAATGTAAAAAGTATGATCTAAAATTTTGCCACAATAAATAACTGCTGCAGACAAGAAACGTACATCATACAGTACAATCAATGGTTGACACGCTGGCTCAGTGGTTAGCACTGCTGCCTCACATGCCAGGGACCTGGGCTCAATTCCAGTCTTGAGCAACTGTCTGTGTGGAGTTTGCACATTCTCCCTGTGTCTTTTTGGTTTCTGTTGGGCACTCCGGTTTCCTCCCACAGTCTAAAGATGTGCAGGTTATGTGGATTGGCCATGCTAAATTGCCCTTAATGTCCAGGGATGTGTAGATTAGGTGGATTAGCCGTGAGAAATGCAGGATTACAGGGATAGGGTAGGGAGGTGAGTCTCGGTGGGATGCTCTTTGGTGAGTCGGTATGGACTTGGAGGGCCGAATGGCCTGTTTCCTCACTGTAGGGATTCTATGATTCCAGTGACTCTTCTTCAGAACTGCTTGTGGTGAAGGGTCACAGGACTCGAGATATTAACTATTTTCTATCTCCACACAGATGCTACCAGATCTGCTGAGTTTCTCCAGACATTTCTATTTCTGTTTGCCTCAGATCTCTGTCATCTGCCATTCTTTGTTTATGGTCAGTAATATATTGGCCTATATTTGTGATGACGCATACAGTGTCATTGGGGTGTTTAAAGCCACCCATCCACTTGAATTAAAGTTATTTTCTTTCCACTGACAGCGTTGTTAACATTGTTTGCAAAAGGGCTGCCTTGGATAGGCAGAATACCCTGCTAAGTCAGGCTGTAGGCCCTTTTAGTGTGCAACTTGGGGTCCTATGCATTCAGATTACCACTTTAATTGTAAACTGAGCACATTCAACAGAGTCTCTGCTGCCACTCCAGATGAAGAGAGGACCATAGGCAAGATCAGATGTATTTCCCTGGAGCAGCAGCAGCCTGGTAAATCACAAGCCCTGAACATGTTCGCATCACAATCTACGCTCACTGGGTCGCAGAAAACATATTAAGTCCAAGGCCAGGCTTTTTGCTAGAAATTGACTCATTCAAATAAAAGCTTGAACAAAATACAATAAAATAACATAATGACAATTCAGTGGATGCATCTAATCATGTTACGTGAGATGTTTGAATTTAACTTAATGTCATTTCAACCTTCATTAAGGCGATAGAAATTTAAATTATACTGGCAAAAATATATAGTGGATGAAACATTTTCAGGTGAAATTTTTTAAGGCATTTTGGGAGATTTGTGCAGAAGGGATATTCTGTTAGCCACAGAGTGACCAGGTTGTATAATTACAGAGTGATGAATTTACACAGGCAGCTCCCACTAGAAATGTGCATTCATCCACTCACATAAGCTCTGCTCAAAGGTGACCCTTGGCTCCCTATCTGCTGATGCTTCATTCTGAGCCATTTTTCTTGGCCATTTTTATCAGTGGTGGTTTACCATTTCCTGTTGCTGTTAGAGCCCAAGTAACCTCAAGTTTACCTCAGCTAGAAAAGGAAATGAGACATAATGCAGACTTATTCTGAACCTAACTCTAGTCATCTAGTCCCATGATCAATACAGAGTTTTAAAACAAAAAGCAAATTGCACATAAGGGTAACTCCAAAAAGCAAGGTTTTGTAGGCTGCGAATCCATGCAAATGAACAACTTAATAACAGATAAGACAGATTGGAAGAAAAAATTGCATTGATATTTATTTCAAACCATCAGATGAATTAGTCTGATGCGCAGTGACTATTGTAATTTTGGTGAATGCAACAGGAACAGAAATTTGGATCTCACAAACAACAATAAGATGAAGACACATCATCTATCATTAATGAATTTGGGTGAGAGAAACATGTTGTTTAAGACACATTTAGAATTAGCTGAACTTATTCAAACAAACGGACCATTAACATCCACTTCATCCACCAGAACAAAGGCTTGATTTCAAAACTCTCCCAAATGACCATTGCTCCAGTACAGTGGCCCTGAATCCTCAATCTAGGTTATACTCAATTCCTGGAGTAAGGCTGAAATTTACAGTTTTCAATTCAGAGACAAAAAAGCCCCTAACTAAGCATTTTTAAAATTCATTCACAGGAGGTGGGCATGACTGGCAAGGCCATCATTGATTATCAACCCTTCATTCCCTTTGAGAAGGTAATGGTGAGGCACCTTCTCGAACCTTAGTGCAGGTGATAATTGTGCTCCCACATTGCTGTTGGGGATATTCCAGCAGTTTGGCCCACTGAACAGGAAGGAATGCCCATTTATTTCAAAGTCAGGATAATGTGTGACTTGGCAGGGAACTTGGAGGTGGTGATATTCCCATATATATGCTACCCTTGTCCTTCAGACTGGTGGAGGTCACAAGTTTGGAAGGCACTGGCAAAGGAGTCTTGGCAAGTTGCCTCGGTACATCTTGTAGATGATACACTTTGCGCTAGTGATGGAGGGTGGTTTGAGAGTTACTGAAATGGTACCTGTTCAGGAGAATGAATTATACTGACTTGTGCCTCGTAGATGGTTAACAGGTTTTGCAAAGTTTTGCTCGAGAATCCCTGGTTTCTCATCTGCTCTTGCAGCCACAGAATTAATAGGTTTAATCTATTACATTTCTGGCTGATAGTAACTGGCTTGTCTATTGCCTACCCTGCACCAGATGCCAGTAGGAGGGTTTTCAATGGCGAAAATGCAATCGAGTGTCATGGAGGGGTGGTTGGACTTTTGTGTTGGAGATGGTCATTACCTTACATTTACGTGACACAAAATGTCATTATTTATTGGTGGATATTAAAACTTGAACCTGTTCTAGATGTATATTTATTCAAAGTTGTTCAAATATATTGTTAATTAATTTAGGACCTTGTTAAATATTCCATGTAGAAACAGATATCCTCTGCCTAAGTACAAGTTACACGTTGTATTTCACGTTTAGTCGTCAGTAAAAACATGTAGCAGAAGCAATGTACAAATGACGAATTAGAAAGTTATTGATCAAATATTGTAAATCATATATTCTCTGATATCAAGAGAATGTAATTCATTTTCTACAATATGGTTATAAATTCATAAGTAACTGATATTTCTCAGTAGCAATCAAGAAGCAGCAAAGTCCTAAATCATCAAATGATAGGTATCGATTCAGCAATTTATGGTTTGATCCCTTGTGTCATTGGGAGGTCAATCCAAACGTAGTGGGTGTTACATATCTGTTGAAAATCAGTGAAAATGTGAAAAAATACAGCAACACAACATATTTGAAAGTCAACTTTGTGCAATACAGGGCTAGCAAGCTGCAATAGTCACCAAATCCAAATGTGGTTGTTTTAAATTGTAAATTTGTTTTAAATTTAAACTAGAATAAAATCATATGATTTTGTCTACTTTAATCTATTCAATAAAATTAATTTTGAATTACATATTCCATTTATGTTATGATCTGAAATAATTTGAAGACATCGAGGAAAAGCTTCCTGCAGTTATGTTTCGACATAAGAGCAACATTTCTAATGAATGCTGCAAAACACATTGGGATTTCGAGCCTAATCAACCTGGTTTGCTGAGTTATTCATTGTAGGCCCCCCCTATAATTATCACTATCATCCTAACCATCTTCATGTTGGTCTGCCACTACCCCACTGTGTTCACTTTATCAGTCTATAGCGAACCTGAGATGACAACTCAATTATGCTGACAGCCATACAATAATTGCTTTAATTTATAAACATTGCAAATTATATTAAAATATAAACAAGATAATGAATAGTTAGTAAAATAAAAAGCATATCATTGTTTCATTCAGGGAATCTACAAACAGGAAGGGAAAATACAATAATTAATTATTCTGCATCAGACTGATACTGATCCAGGAGATTAATTCATTGATAGAGATGAGAAACCATGTGTGGTGCAGACTGGAAAAAAGTACTGTGTCAAATATGTTTCTCAATGAAAGAGAATAGTTCTCCCGGATGGCCTGACTTACAGAAAGACAGTCCTATTGTTAAAAAGATGTTTTGTGGCATACCATAGAGGCACACCACCTCACCCATCCATCAGCGAAATATTTGCTGGGTGCTCAGAAAGCATACAGTTAAATGCATGTTGTAGTGTATAGGTTATGATTATATGTGGTTATATTTCTGTTTAGATATCATTTATTGAAATAATCTGCATCTGACACATGCCCAATGTGCCTGAAGGATTGGGAAATTATCTTGCATAGCATTTGAGCACAAAGCATGCTGATTGGGTCAGATGGCAAAGTAATCAGAAGCAACCAATAAAGGAACATTTTAAAAATATTATGCACAACACATGGCTCTGTTCCTCAAAAAAAGTTCCATTCATAAAGATCAGAACCAACAGCATTTTTCAAGCTTGGCTCCATGTTAGCATTACAGACTCTGTATAGATCCTGCACAGACAGAACTTGCAGCTTGTGGCAGGTCAGTTTGTACTAAGAGACAGCCAGACATCTTTTGTATCTATATGGAATTTGTAGTGCTGACATGGAGTCAAGCACTTTCTGGATCATAGCCTGCCTTTCAGCACACAAGGCCTTTAGCACTTACTCACAGTTAGGCATCAACAATAGTTTCACTAGCTTTTTAATGTGAAGGAGAGGCAGGCAGAATGTGGTGGCAGGGATAAACGTTTCAATCACAAAGGGGGTGGACACGTTGCTGTGTGGCATGGTACGACATCAACCAGCAGTTAATGCAACAAAAACAATGCAGGCTCTTGTGGAAAAGGGCAATATGTGAAAGTCCAAGGGAACGAATGCTTCGTGAGGAGACAGTGAACTCCAGTCAATGAGGGAGCACCATCACAGTCAGTCAAAGGAACAGGCCAATTGGACTCCGGGATAGAGGGTGCAGGTCGGTCAGGCAGGATTTTGTCCCATGGGAATCCTGGGATCTGTGAGGGATTGGGTCACAGTCAGTCCCCAAGGTCAAGTGTCAGCAGTCTGTGAGTTACATTTAGTCCAGTCAGGGTGCTGTTGAGAGATCAGTTTGGGATGCAGAGTCACAGTCATTCAGGGCTATTCTGCCAAATCAGTCTGGGAAGGGGCCATGGTCAGTCACGGAGGCTTGGCTGCAAACAGCCAAGAGCCTTATCAGGGAGATGCCACAGCCCTACCCATGGTTTCCTGGGTAAAAGTGGGCAGGAAACATCTGGACTTGGTTGTCATTGCACTGCATGGCTGAGGGGATTGTGACAGTTTTGGGGACAACTGGTGTCCCTTTAATAACACTGTGTGGTCTCTCTGACCTTCACCACAGATTAGCTACTGACAAAGCTGTAATGTCAGATGCCATGCCTACTGTTCATGGAGCCTTGCTTCTCCTGAGAATGAGCAGGAGAAGGAGCCAGTCGAGACAAGGACTTCAGGAAATGCAGCAAAAACAGCCATCTCTGTGGCTGCCATACAGCATTCCCCAGGGGAGAAGCATCAGAACAAGATCCACCAGGAGGCACACAACAATGGCAAGAACAAAGATTTTTATAGGTTTTACTGAAGTTATGTGCAAACATAAGAATGCAACGTCATGGAAGATTAAGACTGCCCTGATCCATCGTCTCAGACCTAAGCTCACTGCTGGGAGGACACAAGGTCCCTCAGGACTGGACTTCAACCCCATCTCAGTGGTCATCCGGGTCACTGCTACCCTTAAATTTATATCTTGCAGTTCATTTCAGAAAGCATCTAGGGAGGGCAGTGGCATCTCGCAATCCTCCAGTCATATGTGCATCCAGAAACTTATTGACACTATTTTCACCAGAGCTCAGCTCTTCATTATCTTCAACCTTGATGATATCAGTCAAGCAGCAAGGTCAGAGACAATGTCATTGACAAGTACTTCCCGGATAACTTGACAGCACAGTGGCTCAGTGGTTAGCACTGCTGTCTCACAGGGACCCGGGCTCGATTTTACCCTCAGACAACTGTCTGTGTGGAGTTTGCACAATCTCCCTGTGTCTGCATGGGTTTCCTCCAGGTACTCCGGGTTCCTCCCACAGTCCATAGGTGTGCGGATTAGGTGGATTGGCCATGCTAAATTGGCCGTAGTGTGCAGGGAGGTGCAGGAAGGTAGATAAGCCTTGTGAAATGCAGGATTAAAGGGATAGGGTAAATAAAATCCAAAAGAACTGTGGATGCTGTAAATCAAAAACAAAAACAGAAGTTGCTGGAAAAGTTCAGCAGGTCTGGCAGCATCTGCGAAGGGAAAAAACAGAGTTAACGTTTCGGCTCCGATGACCCTTCCTCAGTTCTGGACCTGAAACATTAACTCTGTTTTTGCCTTTACAGATGCTGCCAGACCTGCTAAGGTTTTCCAGCAACTTTGTTTTTGTTCCTGTTGTTAAAGGGATAGGGTAGTGGGCTAGGTCTGGGTGGGGTGGTCTTCAGATGGTTGTTGTGGACTTGATGCGCTGAATGGCCTGCTTCTGCACTGTAGAGATTCTATGATTCTAACTAGCTAGGTTCAGACTTCATTTCATTGTTTGCATATCTACATTGCTCATCTGCCAGGCAGTTTCCCTGCTCCATGTAAAGGGCATGTCTAATGTGTTGGTTTACTGTTCCTCACATTTTGTGGTCCAGATTAAATGTTACAATATCCATATTAATGTATAAATGATGTCTTCCATTGAACTAAAGTTAAATTAGCTCAACAGACCCTTCCCATACAGCAGTATTAGGGAAAATGCAAATGTAAGTCAGTGCACTGACACCATGTGGCACTAACATTATGCAGCTCTGAAAGTGAAGATGTAGCACATCAGCCATGGAATCCAATGTTTCATGAGAGCCACCAGGTTGTCTCAAATTCTGAGGAAACTCCCTTTGACCTTTCCTTCATCTGTATCCCTTCAATGTTACAAAGTACACAGACTTTTAGTTTGATATGCCTCACTTTCCTCTATGAAGGTGTTTAATCTGTGAGACACAGTATTTTGCACAGTTTTCTCTCTGGGCCACTACACTATGAAGGACAGTGGACTTGTGACCTGCCAATTGAATATCTACCAGCCTGGCACCGTCAGCATCACTGCCTTCCACATCAATGGGTAATGGCTTGGCTCCTGTCCCCAAAGTTAATGTTCAAGGATCCCTGATGTAGTTGACTGTCAGGAGTCAAAGACTTGGCCACTTGTGTGGGATGATCAATGCCTGGCAATAGCCCATTTCTCTCTCCCCTTCAGATGAGCGCAATATCTCCCATCAGCCAATGACTCCATTAATCTCTGACATATCAGTCCAGTTGGAGGCCAGATTTTCCTGCAATGACAGATAGAGAAGGATTGTCGGTAATGGAAGTAGATGCAACAACAGTTAGTGATCATACATGAGCAGGAGAATTTTGCAAGGTTTTCTCCCAGTTGCGGAATAGGAAACATAGACAGCAAAAAGGGTCAGTAATTGTTGGAGATGTGGTGGGGATGAGCCTTGAATGGACATGTAATGTCAAAAGTTGTATCCCCTCAGCTTTACTGAGATGCATGTGCAGTGAATGCTCACCCTGTAGCTGTGCAATAGCAGGGAGAGAATGGTGCCCCTTACCGTGTCAGACACAGGAGACCATTGCCCTTTTTTTCTCGGACAATATTCACCAGAGTGTAGAATAAAGAAGGGGATCTCAAATAAACCTATAAAATTTTCACAGGACTAGACAGAGTACATGCAGAAAGGCTGTTCCCAATGGCCAGGGAGTGCACATTGTGGGATTGCAGTTTAAGGATACGGGATATATCATTTATGACTGAAATGAGGAGAAAGTTCACCACCCAGAGAGTGATGAACTGCGGGAATGCTCTGCCACGGAAAGTGGTTCAGGCTGAAATATTGAATGTTTTCAAGAAGGCATTAGATATGGTTGTTAGGGCTCAAGGATTTAAGGGTATAGAAAGCCATGATCACATTGAATGGTGGAGCAGATGCAAAGGGCTGAACTGCCTGTTGTTTTCTATGTTTCTGCACTGTTGGCCGTCCCATTTCATGGTGCAACTGCATTGCCTCATGCAGCTGTTGTTACCCAGGTTAGATGTATCTGCTGGTGTAGTTGCTTGTCGCGGTCAGCTTCTCTCCATCATCATCCCATCCACCAGGTCCTTGACATCTCCATGAAGCGGGAAATGAGCGTATTTTTATCCTGTGCCACATGTTGAGATTTTGGAGGTGAGCACCACAGTTCCTGGCCTGCAGCATCTGAAGGGATGTCCAGCTGGGCTTTAAACATGATGCCAGAGCCTTGGAAGCTGGATGTACTGGCAGTGGTGAAAACGTCTGTCTCGTTTGCTACATGATTCAATGAATAACATGGCCAGCATCTCACTTGCATAAACAGTGAAGTGAGAACAATGTGTTTGTATGAGATAACTCAGCATGAACAATGGCAGAAAAGGCCACGAAACCCATTCACCAATATTCTTCAAGTTCAAATGGGAAAATCCCAGCCATTGGGTAAACAAGTCTTCCATTTTTCTCTCTTTTAATTCCATCATTCTTCGTGTTCTTTTTCCCTCCTGTCTCCAACGTATTATTTATTGCTTTAGGAATCCATATTGAACCTCCAATCTAGTTGTGAGCTAGTTATGTTACCAACCCCAGCTGTCTGTTATATTCCCTTCTCAGAGTTTTGATGCAGACTTATACCTAAATCTGAAAAACATTTTGAAATATTCAAGCATATCCTGTTGAAAATGTGTATAATATTTCTGTTCTACAGCTGTTTGATGTCATTTGCTTTAATGGCTTCCACAAAGCGAAGTGAAAGCACTAACAGCAAAGGTAGAGGTCACATGGTTACAGCAAGCCACCTAACACACTTATGTACAAACACACTTCCCCAGACATCACCCATTTCATTTAAAAGCTGCATGCATGATCACTTGCAATTAAAAGTTACCAAGGTTACTCAATAGATATGGTTAGCAAAAAAAAACAAAAATCATTTGTGAACAAAACTGTGATAATTCTAGCCTGTCTGACTTTCATCAGTCTGTGTACCTGCATTTCCTCCAGTATCTCTAAAGCTTTCAGTCTTTTAACAAAATGTATGCAAATTGTCGGTGTCTGTTTGTTTGGTATCCACTCGTTTCCCAGGTGATGCTCCTTCCCTGGGGAATGTCATTCCTGGGGTGAGTTCATTATCAGAGCAAGACATTTGGGTTTTCAGATTCATTGTCTCTGCAACCTAGTTAATAGCTTCCAGAGCTGGTGAGCTGTTGTTGCTTTCTTTGATTCAAGAGAAATCTGCTCCTTGTTCTGATGCCCCAGTTCTGCTGTATACAGCAGCAACATGACTTGCCAACATGCCCCAACCGATGAAGGCAAGCATGTCGTTTGCCTACTTTACCACCTCATCCATTTGTGTTGCCACTTTCAGGAAGCTATGGACTTGCACCCCAAGATCCTTCTGTATGTCAATGCTCTTAAGGGTCCTGCCATTTACTGTACACCCTCCTCTTGCATTTGACCTCTCAAAATGCATCACTTCACACTTGTCCAGATTAAACTCTAACATTTCTCTGCCAATTTTCCAACTGATCTACATCCTGCTGTATCCTTTGACAATTTTTTTCACTATACAAAATTCCATAAATCTTAGCGTCATCTGCAAACTTGTTAATCAGAATACTTACATGTTCATCCAGATCATTTATATAAATTGCAATTCAGGTCCCAGCACTGATCCTTGCAGAATACCACTGGTTACAGACCTTCAGTCAGAAAATCACTCCTCCACAAATACCCTCTATCTTCTGTGACTAAGCCAATTTTGTATCCAACTTTCCAACTGACTGTGGATCCCATGTGGCTCAATCTTCTCAACCAGCCTACCATGATAGAGCTTGTCAACTGCTTTAATAAAGTCCAAGTAGATAGTATCCACTGTCCTACATCATCAATCATTTTCATCACTTTCTCAAAAACTCAATCAAATTATTGAGACATGATCTCCCACGCACCAAGTCGTGTTGACTATCCCTAATAAGTCCATTATTTTCCCCCCACAAGAGGGGTGGCATGGGGGCAAGCATTGCTACCTCACAGCACTAAGGACCTGGGTTCGATTCCACCCTCAGGCGACTGGCTGTGTGGAGTTTGCACATTCTCCCCATGTCTGGGAGAAAGAATACCTGCATGGTACCAGTGAAGCATCATTTACCAGCAACTATCTTTTACAACAAAAGTAGTAAAGACCTTTGCTTTGGTAGGTTTTTTGCAAGATTTCTTCTATGGTTGATATGGGATAGTGGGTTCCATTCAAACATTCATTTTAGATCAATTCATACTCTTCACTTTCCAGGTTGCTTCACTGGTACCATGCAGATATTCTTTCTGTAGGAGTTGTAACTTTCTTGATTCTTCCCTTCTTTTCCAAATCTTCTACCCTGTCTTTCAGGCCAACATTGAGGGCAGCGGGAATTCTTCTTGGCAATGCTGAGTTGATCTAAACATTCTGAATTCCTTTGAGATAATATTCATCAGGAATATATCCAAGACCTGCAAGTAAAATAAAGAACTGTGAATGCTGGAGATCTGAAACAAAAACAGAAATTGCAGGCAAAACTCAATCAATCTGACAGCATCTGTGAGAAGAAATCAGAGTTAACCTTTCCAAGTGAAGATTCACTGGACTTGATACATTAACTCTGCTTTCTTCCCACAGATACTGGCAGACCTGCTGAGTTTCACCAGTAATTTCTGTGTTTGTACAACGTACAATACAATACAGCACAGGAACAGGCCCTTTGGCCCACCAAGCCTGTGCCAATTCCTAGTCCTTATTTCGTCCTTATGACCTCACACAAGTGAAGGGATGACCTACGAGCTAATCTCCTATGATAAATGTAGGGTTATCAGCCCATGCTTTAGACACGCTTCAGCTGACGTGAGTGAACTTTGATTAATGTCTATATCTGGAACTCCTGATCTTCATTCTTCCCCTTGCATTGGGCTATCAGCTTCATTTGTCCACTTGGAATGAACTTTTTTCATCATAATCTGACCTTACCTTTCGGAGCTTCATTGTTGGAAGATCATCTTGAACAGCTTTGCACAGATTTGCAAAAGTCATGGTGTTGCATGAAGCATTGGTGTCTAACTACCACTTCACATTTATTTGATGCTCTCCTTCTGCAGCCATCATTCTAACAGTTATAAACCATTTATCATCGTTAGACCTGTTGATGTCAATATGTTGTATGGTGTTGATGAAATTTATCCAAATCATCAGCTGCTATCTCTCCAGTGACCAGCTTTAAAGGCATGGTTTGCATCTTTCCAGCTAAGCACTTGTATGCAAAGTGATTCAGCATCTTGCATTGCTTTCCCACATTGGCTTTCTTTGGATATGCTTTCTTTGGTGTGATGTCCTCCATAATACAAACATGGTGCCCCCTTGCCTTGGCCTTCTGCTTACTTTTCCACAAATATTTCTTCCTTTTTCTAATATGTTGTTCTGATTTAGTCCAGACTGTGTCTCAACGTAATGCAAAGCCTTGCTGTGTTCTCCTGTTGATATTCTCTGCCTGATGGCAGATAACTGCAGAACTTCTGCCAATGTCGATAGCTTACCTGTGAGTAGGTTTCTCATCTCCCAGCTGATGCGTTCTCACAGTGCGATTGCTTATGCCCAAGCAATTCCCACACCTGGCTAAATGTTCAGGATTCAGCTGGATGTGTCAGAACCATCACATATTGGTCAACAGTCTCCCTCTCCCCTGTAGCTCTAATGTCGAACACATACTACTCATAAGTAACAATTACATGGGGTTCAAAGTATATTTTCATAGGCTTCAAATGTTCTCCAGTCTGGCTTTTCTGCTCTTCAATGAGATCAAAGCTACAATACTGCTTGCAGCACTCTTTTCTCAGCGCCGATAACAGGGTTCTGTTCATACTCACTCAATCTTTTCATTCAATTCTAAAGGCACCTCACTGTCTTGCTTCTAAGTGTGAAAAAAAATCCAATTTCTGTCTCATATCTCCTTTCATTTCCACTGTAGCAGTGAGTAAAAAATTCACAGATATTCTGACTCACTGCTGCACTTCAGAGTTGCAGACCGCATTTTTAATTTTTCCTTGCTTTGCATTATCCAACTCTCTTACAGCTCTGATAATTCTTTCAATCTCCGCTTCACACTTCTGGTACCATGTTTCAAATAATGAGTTTTAGTGGCTAACACAAATTAAAGTGAAAGCACTTACAGCAAAAAAATGGGGGTCATGTGATTACCATATGCCAACCTGTACACTATGTATAAATGCATTTCTCCAAAACTCAACTACCCACTGAGTTCACTTCACATTTTTGCCAATGTACTGATGTTATCAGTACTTCTGCTAAGTTGCTAAAAGGTACAGGATGAGGTTAAAGCAACAATGAACAGAAAATAAAATAGTAAAAACCTAGAGGAACAAAACCATGAAGAGAAAAAACTCAACTGATAAACTACTGTTCCAAATTAACTAATCTAAATCAAGAACGAAGTAAGAAAAATGTGAAATGATCGAAATATGAGAATCTTTATGAAGTATCTTAAAAGAGTGAATCAAAAGGATAAGAATAAAATGAAAGCTTGAAGGAAAAGATGCCAGGTGGGGATAAAAGAATTAGTCGAAAAGGAAATGCATGAATGAAAATTCAAGGAAAAGATTATGGATAGAAAATTAAATGAATGAGAAACAAATATAATAAGAATTAGAGGTGCATAGATATGGAAACATAAAAAAGAACATGGCAATGGAAAGAAGAGAAAAAATGAAAAGAGAAGTAATGTATGAAAAAATGCTAAAAACAGTCTGTTTTATAACTGGTTACCACAATAAACACTGCTGAATCACAGAGCCAGCAAAACTTTAAGCTGCTCGCATATTACAGTGACTACTACTGTCCTTCAATTTTTATCAGTCAAAGAAAAAGCATTCATGTTGCAGTTGACAGGCCAATAATCAACTCACAAATCCTCCTACTACATCCCCATTATTCCCCAACATGAAATAAGTTATATTACTTGTACAATTGCATATTCATTATGTTTCCAGATGGCGGGCATTTAATGGGGATCACCGATCCTGAAACATTAACTCTGATTTCTCCCCACAGATGCAGTCAGACCTGTTGAGTTTTTCCAGCAGTTTATGTTTTTGTTTCTGATTTCCAGCATCCACAGTTCCTTTGGTTTCTTTTGCGTTCTAATTTGTGTTCGGTTTCTGAGGAGACTCTGGACCAGATGTCTGCTGCCTTAAAATACTCCTGAGGAAAGCATTCAGTTCTTTCACATTTCATGGAACAGTGAGACATTTGAATTGACACAAACAGAAGATTATTGATTATCGTAGAACATTGATTGTTAGATTTTGATATAGTCTGGAAGCAAGTTTCAATATGGCTTGATTAAAGAAAACAGAATAAGCATGAAAGCACTTTTATTAGATCTGGCTACTGGAGCAGAAGGTAAAATTGGAATAATATTATTTCTGGGTAACTGAATCCCAGGAATGCCCAAGGAACAGTTAATAGAGGCTTAAAGTACCATCTGAAGTATTATGGTATCAACCACCCAAAGCGAAGAGGCAAGTTAATTGAGATAATACAAAATGAAAAGAACTCTGAGAAAGAGGATGAAGACATGACAAATCCAAGGAAACTAAACTGATCACAAGAAGTTTCAGTTCTGTGATAAGTGAGTTATTCATATCTCCCTTAAGTGTGCAGTACTAGGTATGCTTGTACTTCCACATTGTATAAAACAGATTAGTTAAAATATAACCTGATTTGTTAAGTAGAGACAATTGATGCAAAATTAAGAAATATAAAATTACGACTTGCTTTAGGTTGAATGATGACAACACATGAAAAGCTGTGTACAGCATTGTGTTTCCATATCGACTAGCTGGAGTCAGCTATTTTAAAAGCAGCTGAGAGAGATGAGAGTGTTTCATACCATAGGCCAGCTCCACCGCAGCCAACATTTTCAAGGTGTGCAGATTCCCCATCCCCTAACTGATCCACTCCCCCACAAACTCGTATCCCACCCACCCATTCCGCCAAACCCCCATTTCAAAGAGATTATTCTTTTACATAAAAACATAAGAACTAGGAGCAGGAGTAGACCATTCGGCCCCTCGAGCCTGCCCCGCCATTCAATAAGATCGTGGCTGATCTTTTTGAGACTCAACTCCACGTACCCGCCCACACACCATATCCCTTAATTCCTTTACTGTTCAAAAATTTATCTAGCCTTGCCTTAAACACATTCAGCGAGGTAGCTTCAACCGCTTCACTGGGCAGGGAATTCCACAGATTCACAACTCTTTGGGTGAAGAAGTTCCTCCTGACCTCAGTCCTACATCTGCTTCCCTTTATTTTGAGGCTATGCCCCCAGTCCTAGTTTCACCTGCTAGCGGAAACAACCTCCCTGTCTCCACCTTATCCATTCCCTTCATAATCTTATATGTTTCTATAAGATCTCCCCTCATTCTTCTGAATTCCAATGAGTATAATCCCAGCCTACTCAGTCTCTCCTCATGATCCAACCTTCTTAACTGTGGAATCAACCGAGTGAATCTACTCTGCACCCCTTCCAGTGCTAGTATATCCCTTCTTAAGTAAGGAGACCAAAACTGCACGCAGTACTCCAGGTGTGGCCTCACCAGGACCCTATACAGCTACAGCATAGCCTCCCTGTTTTTAAACTCCATCCCTCTGGTAATGACAGACAATATTCCATTTGCCTTTTTAATTGCCTGCTGCACCTGCAATCCTACTTTTAGTGATTCATGCACAAGGACACCCAAGTCCCTCTGCACAGCAGCGTGCTGCAATTTTTTACCATTTAAAACATAGTCCATTTTGCTGTTATTCCTACCAAAATGGATGACCTCACACTTATCAACATTGTACTCCATCTGCCAGACCTTTGCTCACTCACTTAGACTAGCTATATCCCTCTGCAGACTTTCAGTGTCTTCTGCACACTTTGCTCTACCACTCATCTTAGCGTCATCTGCAAATTTTGACACACCATAAATTAGTCCCCAACTCCAAATCATCTATGTAAATTGTAAACAATTGCGGTCCCAACACTGATCCCTGAGGCACACCACTAGCCACTGACCACCAGCCAGAGAAACGCCCATTTACCCCTACTCTTTGCTCTCTACTAGTCAACCAATCCTCTATCCATGCCAATACATTACCTGTAATACCGTGCAAATTTATCTTATGTAGCAGCCTTTGGTGTGGCACCTTGTCAAGTGCCTTCTGGAAATCCAGATACACCATATCCACTGGTTTCCCATTGTCCACCATGCAAGTAATGTCCTCAAAGAATTCCACCAAATTAGTTAAACATGACCTACCCTTCATGAACCCATGCTGGTGTTCCCAATGGGACAATTTATATCCAGATGTCTTGCTATTTCTTCCTTAATGATAGATTCAAGTATTTTCCCCACTACCGAAGTTAAGCCAACTGGCCTAAAGTTACCTGCTTTTTGTCCACTTTCTTTTTTAAACAGTGGTGTCACATTGGCTGTTTTCCAATCTGCGGGAACCACCCCAGAGTCCAGTGAATTTTGGTAAATAATTACTAGTGCATTTGCTATTTCCCCCTTCACCTCTTTTCGTACCCTGGGATGTATTTCATCAGGGCCAGGAGACTTGTCTACCTTTCGCCCCATTATCTTACCCAGCACTGCCTCCTTCGTGATAATGATAGTTTCTAGGTCCTCACATGCTATAACCTTCTTGCCATCAGTTCTTATGTTCTTATGTATTCTATTTTACCTCTTATCAACCCCAGCACCTCAGCCGGCTCTTACATCACCTTCCCAGTACTGTAAATCGTAGGAGCTTTAACACTTGCCCAATAATCTCTTCCCTCTTCACTGGCCCAGCCAGCAAAGGTCATGAGTGATTTCTTTCAACTGTCCAAGGCCCCAAACTCTCCACATCAGTCATAGGGCTAAACAATGGTATCCTGAGCCATGGTCACTGCCATTGCAGCTACCGTCACTCGGGGAGCGATGAAAACTGGTGTGACCTCGCACAGATGGCGTCGGTCACTGTCCTGATGTATATGAGGGTGCAAGATGGAGAGATCCCACATAGGTCACCTATCACTGCCTGGAAGGAGCCAGTCACATGGAAAATCAAAGCAGCTGTCGCATTTGCAGCCAATGGTCTCCCCACCTGAAGCTATTGCATCATAGAGTCATACAGAGATACAGCGCAGAAAGTGTCCCTTTGGTCCAACTCATCCATGCCAACCAGAATCAGCATTTGGTCCAAATCTCTCTGAACCCTTCCTATTCATGTAGCCATCCAGATGCCTTTTAAATGTTGTAATTGTACCAGCCTCCACCACCTCCTGTGGCAGCTCATTCCATACATGCACCAAACCCTGTGTGAAAAAGTTGTCTCTTAGGTCCCTTTTAAACTTTTACCCTCTCACCTTATATCTATGTCCTCTAGTTTTGTATTCCTCCACCCTAGGGAAAAGATTTTGGCTATTCACCTTATCCATGCCCCTCATGATTTTATAAACTTCTATAAGATCACTCCTCAGCCTCTGTTTCTCCAGGGAAAATAGCCCCAGCCTATTCAGCATCTCCCTGTAGCTCAAACCACCAACCCTGGCATCATCCTTCTAAGTCTTTTCTGAACCCTTTCAGGTTTCACAATATCTTTCCAATAGCAGGGGGACCAGGATTGAACGCAGTATTCTAGAAGTAGCCTAACCAACGTCCTGTATAGCTGCAATATAACTTCCCAACTCCTATGCTCAATGTACTGACCACAAAGACAAGTATACCAAAAGACTTCTTCACTATCCTGTCTACCAGCGACTCCACTTTCAAGGAACTATGAATCTGCACTCCAAGGTGTCTTTGTTCAGAAATACTCCCAGGACCTTACCATTAAGTGTAGAAGTCCTGCTCTGATTTGACTTACCAAAATGCAGCACCTCACATTTATAAATTAAACTCCATTTGCCACTCCTCAGCCCACTGGCCCATCTGATCGGGGTCCCATTGTACTTTGAGGTAACCTTCTTCACTGTCCACTACACCTCCAATTTTGGTGTCGTCTGCAAACTTACTAACCATACGTCCTATATTCACATCCAAATCATTTATATAAATGACAAAAAGCACTGGATGTAGCACCAATCTATATGGCACACCTCTGGTCACATGCCTCCAGTTTGAAAAGCAAACCCCCACCCCCACCCTCCGTATCCCACCTTTGAGCCAATTTTGTATCCAGATGGCTAGCTCTCCTTGTATTCCATGTGATCTAAGCTTGCTAACTAGTCTACCATGCGGCACCTTGTCGAACGCCTCACCGAAGTCCGTATAAACAACGTCCACCACTCTGTCTTCATCACTTCTTCAAATAACTCAATCAGGTTCGTGAGACACGATTTCCCACACACAAAGCCACGTTGACTATCCCTAATCAGTCCTTGCCTTTCCAAATACATGTAAATCCTGTCCCTCAGATTCTTCTCCAACAATTTATCCCCCACTGATGTCAGGCTCACCAGTCTATAGTTTCCTGCCTTTTCCTTACAGCTTTTCTTAAATAATTGCACCCTGTTAGCCAACCTCCAGACTATGATGCCTCACCTGTGGCTATCAATGATACAAATATCTGAGCAAGGGGCCCAGCAACCACTTCCCTAGCTTCTCACAAAGTTCTGGGCTACACCTGATCAGGTCCTGGGGACTTATTCACCTTTATGCATTTTAAGACGTCCAGCACCTTCTCCTCTGTAATATGGACACTTTTCAAAATATCACTATTTATTTCCCCAAATTCTCTAGCTTCCATAGTCTTGTCCACAGTAAATACTGACACAAAATACTCGTTTACTATCTCACCCATCTTCTGCAGTTCCATACGTAGGCGGCCTTATTGATCTTTAAGTGGACTATTCTCTACCTGGTTGCTCTTTTGTCCTTAATATATTTGTAGAATCTCCATGGATTTTCCTTAACTGTATTTATCAAAGCTATCTCATGTCCCTTTTTGCTCTCCTGATTTTCCTCTTGAGTATACTAATACTGCCCTTATCCTCTTCTGGAGATTGACTCAATCCCAGCTGTCTGTACCTGACATATGCCCTCTCAGGGTCCGCTCCAGAATCCGGCACAGTTCTGTCACAGTGGCCCCAGACAATGGAGTCTGCATCAACACTTCATCTCTTGTCCCCAAGATATAGAGTCAGGGCCAGATAGCTCTGGGCGTCCTGCACACCTCATGCATCCTAAGAGAGCCTGTAACAGCGATCTCTCTCTCTGAGCTGGGTGCTCCTCGTCCATCATAATGGATAGTTCCAGACCTGCTGTGTTTCTCCAACACTTTCTGCTTTCAGTTCAGACAATGATTTGATCCCCTCATCAAATCCTAATGTTTCACCTCTTAGTATTAGAATACAGAACAGTACTGCACAAGAACAGGGCCTCCAGCCGACCATACCTGCAATGACCATGATGCCTTCTAAACTAATCCCATCTGCCTGTACATGGCCCTTGTGTGCAGAACTTTCATACTTAATGCCCTGTCCAATGAAACCAAGCATGCCATATGCTTTCTTTACCAGTTTACCCACATGTTGCCACTTTCAGGGAGCTATGGATTTGCACCCCAAGATCCCTCTGTATATTAATGGTCTTAAGGGTCCTGCCATTTACTTTCCTCTTGCATTTGTCCTCTCAAAATGCATCACCTCAAACTTGTTCGAATTAAACTCTATCTGCCGTTTCTCCACCCAATTTTCCAACAGGTCTATATCCTGCTCTATCCTTTGATAACAAGCATGGGGCTGGATGAACACAGCAGGTCAAGCAGCATCATAGGAGCAGGAAAACTTGACGTTTCAGGCCTAAACCCTTCATCAGAAAGGTTCTGATGAAGATTTCTGATGAAGGGTTTAGGCCCGAAATGTCAAGTTTTCCTGCTCCTACGATGCTGCTTGACCTGCTGTGTTCATCCAGCCCCATGCTTGTTATCTCAGATTCCCCAGCATCTGCAGTACCTTTTATCTCTATCCTTTGATAAGCTTCTTCACTGTACACAACTCCACAAATTTTCACATTGTCTGCAAACTTACTAACGTGATCTCCCACCATTGCATCCAAATCACTTATAAATATTACAAACAACAGAGCTCCCAGCACTGATCCTTGCAGAACACCAATGGTCACAGACCACCAGTCAGAAAAATACCCTTCCACAACTACCCTTTGTCTTCCATGGCCAAGAGCAGTTTTGAATCCAGCTTGCCAACTCACCATGGATACCATATGATTTAAACTTCTGGAACTGCCTACCATAAGGGATCTTGTCAAATAGTGTTCCAAAAGTATTAAAGGCATTCAGTGAACAGAACTAGAGAGAAGAAAAGCAACTCGCCTTAATTTTTTTACTTTTTTTCTATAACAAGAAGTACTGTTACATAAAACTGAATGTTTTCTTTTCGCATCATCAAATTACCCATGGTATTTTTTCACCTATTAACCATCATCAGTAAATCACCTGTGTTCTCCAATTGACTAACTTATATGTGGAGCCCATTAACAGCAATGCAGACCATCAAAAGTGAGGGAGAGGGGGAGGGGGCTAAATCAAAATGGAGATGGTAAAGGAACAATTTGTCTTAAAGTTACACTGACAAATTGCTGACACCTGTCAAAGATTAAAAATCCTGTCAAAAGGTGCAGGTATAACTGATGAAGAATATACAAAGCCAATAGAGAAGATTCATGAGAAATGTGAAATCTGCACAACACTGTCATAGTCTAGTGAAAGATTTTGATTGGAAAGTGCCTTTATTGAGACAGGTGTCATAGATCTGAAGGCATGGAGAAAGAAAGAGATATTTTTAAGCTTCATTTTATCGCCGTAACGACCAGAGTTAGTCTTTCTACAGTAATTGTTGGGAGGGATGAAAGTGTTCTCATACATATAATCATAGACAGCTGTTTTGTAATGCAGAGTGACGTCAACAGCATGAGTTCAATTCCCGCACTGGCTGAGGTTAACATGAAGGTCCCACTTTCTCAATCTTGTCCCGTGCCTGGGCGTTAGGTCTCTGTATTGAGAGCGCGGTCCTATGGTCTTCTGACACTGTGGCAACTTTACCTTTACCTACAAAAGGACATATACTCGCCATAGAGGGAGGTGCTGTAGATGTTCAATAATGTAATACCGAAGATGGCAGGACTGTCCCATGAGGAGAAATTGTTTTACCTAGGCCTTTAGACACTAGAATAGCGGAGGGTGAGAGGGAATCTGATTAAAATGTATGAAATTCTTACTGGCTGGAGAAACTAGTTGCAGACAGGATGTTTTTCCTGGTTGGGGAGTCTAGAACCAAAGATCACAGTGTCTGGAAAAGTGGCAGACAATTTAGGATTGACATTAAGAAAATGTTCTTCCCTCAAAAGTTAGTGACACTGTGGAATTCTCTGCCACAGAAGGCTGTTGCGGATAAGTTACTGAATATATTCAAGGAAGAGATTTTCTTTTCAAATTTTAAATGTATCAAGGAGTATGGGGAGAAAATTTGAACAGCTTTCGAATGGTTCTAACAGTCATCCAGCACTGTTTCCATGGTCAGGTAATGAGATGGAGGTTAGCTCGTGGCCTGCATTCCTTTCATTCTTTGCTATAGATTTTTCTTATTGACTCATCGAATAAGTGGGTTCCACTGGCTGGCCAGCATTTATTGTCCATTCCTAGTTGCCCTTGAGAAAGTAGTGGCGAGCTGCCTTCTTGAACCGCTGCAGTCATTGTTGGTTTATATATAGAATTATATAGAATCCCTACAGTATGGAAACAGGCCCTTCAGCCTAACAAGTTCACACTGACCCTCACAGCATCTCACCCAGACCCATCCCCCTATAACCCAACTAACCGACACCTCCCTGAACACTACGTGCAGTTTAGCATGACCAATGCACCTAGCCTGCACATCTCTGGACTGTGGGAGGAAACCAGAGCACCTGGAGGAAACCCACACAGACACGGGGAGAATGTGCAAACTCCACATTGTCTTAAACTGTCTGATACAAATAGTTGCTATTTTATGGTAATTTTGTTTTCTTATTCATTCACAGGACATGGATGTAACTGGGTAGACCAGAGAGAAGTCAACCACGTTGCTATGGGTCTGGAGTCACATGTAGGCCAGACCAAATAAGGATGACAGTTTCCTTCCCTAAAGGAAGTTAATGAACCAGATGGGTTTTTTCCCCAACAAATTGGCAACGGTTTCATGATCACCATTAAACTGTTAATTCCAGATTCTTATTGAATTCAAATGGCGTGATCTGCCTGGTGGGATTTGAACTTGGGTTCATAGAACATTACTTGAGTCCCTGGAGTAACAGTCTAGTGATAGTACCGTCTACCTTGAGTGTTATGAGTTCTTGGGTGATGAGAGTATATGGGTTAATTATGAATGTATGATCCATTGGGAGTGGATTGCTGCAGATGGGAACTGCAATCAGGTACAAAAACAAAGTTGCTGGAAAAGCTCAGCAGGTCTGGCAGCATCTGTGAAGAAAAGATCAGAGTTAACATTTCGGGTCTGGTGACCCTTCCTCAGAACCGGACCTGAAACGTTAACTCTGATCTTTTCTTCACAGATGCTGCCAGATTTGCTGAGCTTTTCCAGCAACTTTGTTTTTGTTCCTGATTTACAGCATCCACAGTTCTTTCGGTTTTTAACTGCAATCAGGTTTTTGCTGTGAAAGAGGAAATTGAGTGAGAGGATCAGGAAGGCAGCACAGTAATTCAGTGGTTAGCACTGCTGTCTCACAGCACCAGGGACCTGGGTTTAATTCCAGATTTGGGTAACTGTCTGTGTGGAGGTTGCACATTCTCCCTGTGATCTCTGTGCGTTTCCTCCCACAGGCGAAGGATGTGCAGGCTAGGTTGATTAGCCCTGGTAAATGTGGGGTTCTGGTCTGCGTGGGATAGTCTTCAGAGGGTCAGTGCAGACTCAATGGGCTGAATGGCCTCGTTCCACATTGATTAGAAAATACCTGTGAGAGACATGATTGGGATGAGCTGTAGCTTGATGGATAGTGCTCTTACCCTGATATAAAAGACCATAGTTTCAAGTCTCACTGAGTCAACATTGTTTGGATTGATAATGTTGTACTGAGGGAGTGTCTAAGATGTTTATTTGGGCTCTTGAGGTAATGTACCTGCCTCTGGGCTAGAAACCTAGGTTGAAGTCCCACCTGCTCCAGAGGCATGTCTTAACATCAACCCTTAACAGGTTTGTTAAAGAATATCTGTGAGGGAGCGACCAGTGTGAAGAGGCTTTTTTCCCCTGTTGAAGGGGAAAGGGATTGACAGTCAATGTGTGGGCTAGAACAGGAAATACACCAGCTACCGGAGGAAAACATTAAAATCTTCTTCACTGGGGCTGGATCCAAATCTGATGAAGCTTTGGAATTACAGATAGAAAAACTGATAATTGTCCAGCCATCCAGATAGTTTAGAATTCCTACAGTGTGGGAACAGGCCCTTTGGCCCAACAAGTCCACACCGACCCTTGGAGCATCCCACCCAGACCCATCCCCCTATAACCCACACACCCCTGAACACTATGGGCAATTTAGTATGGCCAATCCACCTAGCCTGCACATCTTTGGACTGTGGGAGGAAACCGGAGCACCCAGAGGAAACCCACGCAGACACAGGGAGAATGTGCAAACTCCGTACAGACGTCACCTGAGGCTGGAATCAAACCCAGGTCCCTGGCGCTGTGAGGCTGCAGTGCTAACCACTGAGCCACCGTGCCGTCCCACCTGTTTAGTTGGTGGTTTGACCTCGTTCCAACTAAGACTGTCAGAGATAAAAGGTACTGCAGATGCTGGAGAATCCGAGATAACAAGGCGTGGGGCTGAATGAACACAGCAGGCCAAGCAGCATCATAGGAGCAGGAAAACTTGACGTTTCGGGCCTCGACCCTTCATCAGAAATGGGGGAGGGGAAGAGGGTTCTGAAATAAATAGGGAGAGAGGGGAGGCGGATAGAAGATGGATAGAGGAGAGGATAGGTGGGGAGGAGACAGACAAGTCGAAGACGCGGGGATGGAGCCAGTAAAGGTGAGTGTAGGTGGGGGGGTAGGGAGGAGATAGGTCAGTCCAGGGAGGACGGACAGGTCAAGGGGGCGGGATGATGTTAGTAGATAGGAGATGGGGGTG
>JAHRHZ010000144.1:41611435-41675102 GCA_024137785.1 Ginglymostoma cirratum
AGTGTTTTTCAGTATCACGTTTCCATTTCACAGGTAAATATTAAGATCCCATTTCACAATGTATCATGTACACTCCACACAAAACAAAAAAAAACGCTAAATCTGTGCAACATATTTAAATAATAATATATACAAAAACCGTGACCGCGTGCAGTAAGAACTTCCTGCTGTTGTGAATTCTGCGCTGCATTAACCAGTCTTCAGATTACAGACCTAAAATCCTAAAAGGGGGATACGAAGCCTGCCTCTTTTGGAGTAGGATGCATACAAGGAATTTGTAACAAAGGCTTTTTAACTGTCCCAGGGATTACGCCAAAGAGTCTTGGTGCTGGCGGTCTGTTCTAACCGGGATCTGAGAGAGATTTCGCCGAGCTGTCAGCTGGCAGAATTGGGAACTCGCTCCGCATCACATCTGTGCGTGTCTGCTAAGGGCATGGTGCATTTCAGAAATTGCTTTCTTGGATTAATGTCCTTGCTTAAACAGGGCGAGGGTGGTTATCTTACATCAGTTGGGGCTGTTGCATAGATTCCTGGTGCGCTGGAGGGTACCACGATGTGTAGCTAGGGATGTAGTTTCCCGGGGTCCCTGTGGAGCTCTTGCCGGCAGATGAGGGGTTCCAGACGGGTGGAACTGGAGGGGAGGATCCGGATAGGCCCCTACCATTAGCAAGGGCGCTGTTTTCTAATGCACCATTACCCTGTTTCATCAGCTTTTTAAACTTAGAACGCTTGTTCTGGAACCAAATCTTTACCTGCATAATATAACAGACATGTTTTAAGCATTCAGACTTTAAAGAATAAAGGGTCAAGACTTTCAATAAATCCATATATTTATAAACAGCTTAATACAAGAAGTTAAATACTAAACTGACACATTTTTGAAAGGTTGTAATTAGTGGCGTTGGACATAATCTTTCCTATGTCTTGTTACCTTAAATAATCCCAAAGTATTAAAAATAACCCCCTTTTACCAAGCAGTCATAGTCAGCCACACTGATGAGCTCTTCTAAACGGGGACAACGATTCAGAAAACAGAAGATAATTATAATGTTATAATTTGAGCAACATGACGCATTTCTTGTGGTGACTTGTTGAAATTGTTTCTCAAACAATTTGGTGTAAGATATACGATCCATACTGCATGCCCTTTTAATGAGCAGATAGTTGGTGCGTGCAAGTGAACCGTCCCGTCATATCTGTGGCATTTTAAGGATTTGAGTTGCATTTTACTGCAACGCTTCAAACTTCCACTGGTGTAAACAAATACTTGGATTTATGCCTGGTAACGCACACTTTTGCTCTTTTGGCTTATATTTCTCGTGAACTCTGCGTTAAAGTGAAGTTGCCAGGGTTTAAGTTACCGATACCTGGTTTTTGCTCGGCAGTGTATTTTATTCGATGTAACGAATGGGACGAACAGAGGTGCTTTGCATTTTAGTTTAATATCTCTGTTACCTGTGTCTGTGTCAACCCCAGAGAAGCAGCAAGTTCGGCTCTTTCAGGCAGAGCCAGGTATTGAGTTTGTTGGAACCGTCTGTTCAAAGCTTGCAGCTGTAGGCTGGAATAAATGGTCCGGGGTTTGCGGATTTTTTTCCCTTTCCCATTAAACCTGACTTCTCCACTCTCCACCACGGTACCTTTATCTGATTCTGCTCCTAAAAAAAGGGGGCAAAAATTGACATAGCAGTGCAAATCCAATATATAATTACCTACAACAGAATACCAACGTATTTAACACAGCAGTTAAAAGTTTGTCTATTTTTACTAGCGATGGTTTACGTATAATTACCCATAATTGCATGCATTGTTTATAGCATTACGCAATAAATAATTACAAAGATCAGAGGCAGAATGATGCGAACTTCTGTTCTACAAATTTCCTCACCGGGCTTGTTCAAAAACAGCTGGGAGAAAAAAAAAACTTCCTCATGGAGTTTACAGCAATTTACAGGATTTAGGAATTGACTGATTCTGTTGTTCTTACCTGTGTCCTCTAATCTTGTGTGTGCCAGATTCGAGCTGTTTTGGTACGATTGCACTGAATTGATGTAGGGGTTACTGGAATGGTTGTTCACTGAATTGACATAGGGGTAGCCCAGAGACCGTGAGAAGGATGAAGCAGTGTTGTAGGAGCTGTCATGTTGAGAGTGGCCGGCGGAATGTAAACAGTGCATGGAGTAATGTCCGTGAGACATGGGAGGCGACATTTGTTGACTTGGTGGCCCAAACTCCATAAAAACTGCTTTACTTGAAACGGGGCTGTTGAGGTTTTCTGACATTGTAGTCATGGTCATCGTTCGCCTCCCAGCTTGTCACTTCACTTCTTTTCCTTCCACTACTCCCACCGGCCGAAAAGGATCCCAATTTAAGCGAATCTGATTTTTTTCACTCTCCATTCATAAGAAAATGGAGTTTTGGGGTTGACAAAGTCGAGGCATGATGCTGTGAATACACACTAACTCGCCTGAAAGGTTTGACTGGATAGCTAATGAATATTCAGAAATACAGCTCGCTGATAGGTCCCTTTTCACCACGTGCCGTTCTGATTGGCCGAGCCAAGAGGACCCAGGGGCCTGACACCATGTAGACAGATGGGCCCAAAGAGTTTCTCAGCATTTCCAAGTCAACGCTCTGGCTAACATCTCAAAATCAAACGAGTTTGAAACGGTTTATTGCAGACATTATAAAGTCCTAGTTTGATGATCTCAACTGAGGCTTTAATGACTCATAACCGCTGCACAATACTACACGTGATCCGTTTTCTAAATATCCAAAACAGTGCTGCCAAAAAATTACGATGTTATGATTTTAATGACAGCATTGACAACAAGATATTACTTTTGTTAATTTTACACAAATGTTTCAAAACTGAGTGCACTTCTATACTGTATTAAAGAATGACATAAAAAACTTCATGCATTATCTTCAACTTAACAACAACCGCTGCACTCCACAAAGTAACTCGCTGTGAAAGCTTTCATGATGTTCAGGATTTATGTAGTGATATAAATGCATAATGCTCCTCAGGTACTGTATTTAAACAGAGCTTGGCAATGTAAATAGGTTGTATATGGTATAATTTTGTTTTATAAAGAAGCCGCAACTAACCTAATATTTTCGTTTCCTACGTTGAAATGTATTATAGCAGAAGCCTACCCATCGATTTTCCATTGCTCAAAACTAAATTCGGATGGGGAAAGTATAGGCAAAATGGCAAATCAAGCAAACGGCCGAACTAGCCTGTTCGATCATTGTAAGGACTAACAAACATGCAATTTACAATAAAATCAAGCATGTGCAACAACTAATATAGAATTAAAACGTTTCTTCAACGTTGTACTCACTTAAATAGTATTTACTGTAGTATTTAACAAGATAACGCTTGTGATGTAGCAAAACTGCATCTATCATGAAGTGATACGGTGAAAGACCACACGTGCGTATGCAGCAGTTACTGATTCATTTGATTAAATGCCAGTCTCAAGAGCTCTGATAAACAGCTGAAGGCGGCTCCTATTAGCATAACTCTGAGGCTTAATTTTCATACGCATAATTAGCCATATATTTAACACCAATTGCAACATCCAATCCTTTCATCGTTAACAAGTGAGCCAAACTATAGCATAGAGATGTCTGTGTGCGGCATCAGGTTTTTAAAAAAATCATGCAGCATATTGATGATACACGGAAATTTCTGCATTTCACATGCGACCCGAGAATGATATAAAATATCTAGAAAGCATACTTCAATGTGGGAGATTAATTGCACTGTTTTGTTTGAAGGGCGAATAAAAGGTACTTAAAATGCATTTTCAGGTTTAAATACTTCACACACAGCGATAAACGGTGTAATTTGAATCCTGATGAGATGCTGGCGGCCAGTAAGTCTAAGGCAAAGCTGATATAATACAAATGCATACATCTGGAATAAAGAGTATTTAAAGCTTAAGTGATTTTAACGCACAGACATTTCTACATAACAAATGTTGCCTTTTTAACATGCGTCGAACATTTTCGATGCATTTTATTTCCATGATTCGTTTTATACGATTGCCCTCCTTTTCTATGAGGGAAAAACGAATTATTTGTGTTTTCACATAATTGAAACAGTGGCCGATTTAATGAGCTGTTGATTTGTAATTCTAACGGGAGTAATTCCATAATATTTCAACGTAACAAAGTCGATGCACGTAATAACAAGAAAAGGATTTACTTCTCAACACCCGAACACGGTTAACGCAGGTCCTGTTACATAAATCAATTAAAGAGCTATTTCAGAAGGTTGCTGCAAAACAGAATTCACAATATAAATGTATGCCCGCTATTGTATCCAAATAACCGTTAAGGTGAAATACACACTCACAATCTAAGTTGTGGCACATTTGGCTCTTCAGTAAATCACACTTTGCTGTAATTCAACAATTGGGACTTGTATTTACAAAGTATAACAGTTGGACGAAATGCACGTTTTCTTCAAATTGATGAAAAATATGTTTTAGCATTTTGTTGAATAGGTTGCGAAAATAAATGACACCACTTCTCAGCAGCAATGAAGTAATTGCCTTGCTGCTGAACAACAGTTTCAAAAGATTCTATGAATTCAGATGTTCGCTGTCCTGCTGTTAATAAATTCCTCGAACATTAACAGTAAGTGAAAACTCTTTCACGTACCAACCCATTGCCTCACTTAACGTCACTGACTGAGAACTGCAATAAAACACTGAAGGATTGACCGTGAAAATTTACATGTCAGCTGCAGAAACAGTGCCCAGCCCTGAATGAAATATTTAATTATAATCAACTGTTTAGGTCTATTCTGTATTTTGAGAAAGTCTGTCCTTGGCCAAGCCAATTAGGCACTAAAATTACGGCTCCACAAATTGATATGCATATTTATTCATGTGTTAGGTTCATAAAAATATTTGTACTGCAGGCATATTCAACATCTCTCGCTGCCAATGAAGCTTATTAGTGAGAGTTTTGTTTACAGGAAGGGAAAAGTGTAAATATATTAATTTAAGAGTCAACAGGCAAGAAAACACACACAGACACGAATTTTTCCAAACTTGAGAACGTCCAGCTATACAACATATATTCTCAATTAAAACGTTTACATTCCTACATATTTGATTAAACTCGTTTCAATAATGATACAATAAACTACTTAAATTAGCATATTATTTAAAGTTTCACAGCAAATTCATCGATTTTAAATCATTTTGATATGATTCAATTGTTAATTGAATTACAACTGATAGAACTATTTGCTCCAAATAATGTCGGTGTAGCAGGAATAACAAGTCGATGTTGTGGTAAGTTGGAGAATAGCTAGAAGATGACTGCATCTTAGCAAGGATTTCAAGGTATGCACTTCTCGAGCGAGATCGAAAAAACTTGTCTCTGAATCTATCGCCAGATAGAACAGAAAGAACACAGCACCTGTTTCAGATGAAACTTACACCACCAACAGTTGAGGTGTCGATTTGGTTCAATTCCTCTAATATTTAAAATGAACAGAGACGTTTTTATCTAAAGATCTTGTAAACAGGCAGAATTAATCTGCTCTGAAATCCACTCGGGGCTAACGTGACAATCTTACTTAATTCTTCCGACGTGTGCGTGATTGTCTCCAGATGCCACACCAATCCCAACAGCACGAATAGCTATTTTTTCACGTTTGTTAAAGCGAGAAAAATCTGAAGTGCACCAAATCTACACATTTAAGGGATGCATTGAAGCACTGTCGTCAAACTTTAAATGTGTGTTTCTTTCTCTATGTGATCGCTGACCAATTAATGTCTGACCCCGAGGGCTGTTAATCACAGTGTTGTTTTGATAACATCAAAAGTATGTTCAATATAGGAGCACTTGTAAAATTTTACTTGTTCTCATAATCACAAATAATCCGAAGAAGACTGCCAGCCTAACTTGCAAATGGATATATTTCGTAGCGAACAGAACACGATCTTACGTACGATCTTTAACATTCAGCGTTTAACAAACATCTCCACGTAAGATGACTCTTCTTGCATGCGCGTTACTATCATTAATGATTTAATTACATAACACAATTTAAGTGACAAATCTCGTATCTACAGGTTTATACTTTATGACCTTTAGTCTAGCCGTAAAAAGAATTAACATTTATTAAAAAAAAAGTTCTGGCGAGCTAAAAGATAAAAAGTTGTTTGGTTTGAAGAACCAGTGACTCGATTTCTTTCTCCCAACAAATAAAAACGACGGCAGTGAGCACTCAGGAATTGGAAACAAAATGGCGTAAACTTTCAACAAGACAATTTTAACCTGTGAAAGAGAACCTGCAAATAAACCGTAAGACAGTGGCGAGGGGAAACAGCCAAACCATTTTGTGCACAGTAATCGGTGATTATTTTCCTGCTGAGTACAGTTACTGTTTTACACTTCAATGATGATACGTACCTAAGACATTCGCTCTTTCCGGTTTATGGCTAGAAGGTTTTAAGATTTGAGCAAAGCTTTCACGTGAAACCCTTCCCTGTTGCAGTAATCACTTATTTTGTTTCAGTCTTACTGAATTTAGGTTGTTAAAAAATGGCACAGCATTATTCAGAGTACTTAGGATTTTACAAACTACAAATTTAAACGTGTAATACACACAATAAAACAAATGATCAATTACTGAAATGGTCTCAGGTCTACAAGTCCATTCTTTCCGATACGGCAGGGGTTAGATTTACAATAGGCAAATCCCCATATGTCGTAATTGGGGTCAGTGATAATATTTACATTTTTCTTGGAAATAAAATACAGTTTGTGTGTCTGCTCATTGATCAAAACAGGTATTAAACGCCATCTCTAGATACATCTAAGTGATAGGTGTTTAAATCATTCTTTTTAAGATTAATATTAATTACAGGCAGAGCGAACCCTGGAAGTTTCAACAGTCAGGGCCGGGGACCAGCGATTTCTGAAATTAGTTATTCGTTTTTGGTGCATCTTAACAAAAAGAAACCCCTGAAAAGCGTGGATAAAAAGTCAACTCGTGATCATATCCCGATTGATTTTGCAATTGCAGAAAATGTTCTTTGAGCTTTTAAAGGATTTAACAATAATATTAAACGTAACGATACAGGGTTATAGTCCGCTATACAAAAGTCAGGCACTAAAGATAACTGGAGGACTACATTCAGTTTCATTACAAAGTGAAAGTGATGGCGATTCAAATATAAACATACCGGTTCTCAAATATTTACCCACCAACTATATCTTTATGTCATCTGTTTTCTTTACATTTGCAGCTCATCGCTAATCAGTATTTTAATACGCACTCTTGAAAGCACCAGATAGTGGTGTATGTGAAAACGAATTTGCCATCCCCATTCTCTAATAAATAGACTGCCAATCACTGAACAGGACAAACAAATCCCGCCGTGATCAACTTCATTGTAGATTACTCTATCGTTCAGAACGGTAGAGAAAAGAATTGAGAGCTGAGGGTCACATCTCCATACCACATTTATAATGTATTCTTTGAGAACCTCGTGGTTATATCAATTCTGTTACCCATTTCGATAACCATCATATTTCACGATGCAGTGAAACAAACTTTTCAACCAGTCCGTCCCGGGTAGACATTCAACTCAGATATTCACCCATTCATGTTAATTATGATACGTATGAAAGATATCAACTGGATAAATTAATCCTTCTTTCCACGTTACACAATTTCGACCATAGTTTACTTGACAATGATGGAAGTTATTGTCGAAAGAGTTATGTCCACCTAGACGTAATCCTGATAGACCAAATGTGAATGATGTTAATTTGTAACGTGTAAACACCAGTAAGGTTATCCTTGCCCTACACTGTTTTCTGGTTTTGCGTAAATATAAGGAAGCCTTCTTTCGCTGCTCAGTCAACACCAGCCCAATTCTTCTGCTAAGTGTAAGCAGAAGTTGTACTTTCCTTTAAAAATAGCTTTCAAACTCAAACTCCAATAGGAGGCTAGGCAACGCTGTAATTTGGTTGTTTAAACCGTTTCATATGGTCCGTTCATTTCCACCAGCAAACAAATTACAACACATCCATCTCCACACATTTGAACACACACGCCACTGGAAGCTGGAGAGGACAGTTCAGATTTGTCCGACCAGCTGCAATTCTGACACCAAATGCACATAACAGATTTATTGGATGATTATTTTCAAAACATTTATAAGAACGAAGCACACAATATGATTTGTCAAGGAAAAAAAACCGTCAAGGGGATAAGTAACAAATTCCAAGTGCGACAAATGTCCGTCCTGCAGTGAAGACTATTCATCAGCGACGTTAGCAGTGCGGACTTGAAACACTCTGGATACAAAGTCATTTCACTGCTGTATCTGCAAGGGGTCTCTGGTTTTCCTGTTTACTCTTGATCTTCCTCCGGCAATTTAGTTAAAATTTCTGCTCCTTTTGATGTAATTGCTATAGTATGTTCGAACTGCGCTGATCTTAAAAATAACAAAATTTAAGCAAATACATACACGGTACTTGGGAAATAATGTATCGATTATATTGAAAAGACAATTACTGAAAGCAAATGTTGGTAAGATAAAACATAATTCCTAAAATAAAACTAAAAAGTTAATATCAGCACCTAAGGCCATCAGCAGATAGTGCAGTCCAGCCATCCTGCAAGATCCTGAATTCGGTGGATCCCTCCATGAGAATTGGCTCTAGAATTCAGATAATATATGCCAGGAGTTAGGCAGCTTTCAAAAGAAATTGAGTCACAGATATCAAAATATATTCTCTTTTATGATTACTTAAGTGTAGTATAACAAAGGAAAAATGTGGTTAGAGAGGCAGTTAGAAGTTTAAATGATAAAATTAGTGATAGAACTGAAAGACTTATAATAGTCTATCTGTAAAGTAGGACTGCAAGGGATTTAAATAAGTGACAAATAAAGTTAAAGTAGACATGCGCAGGAACTTCCTTATTTAATGCCTGATAAATATTTGGTGCAATCTTCTATTTAGAGCTTGAGAGACATAGTATTAAGGCTAGTCAAAGAACATTAAATGAATTGTTTATTAATGAATAGTTTATTAAAAGATTTAGGGCTAATTTTACAACTTTACGCAAAAACTGCTGTTATATAAATCAGTGTAATGTAGTTCTCTTAACTGCCCTTTTGGCAGAATTTTGACTCTATTCCATGCTGTGTCAATGACATTATAATGGTTGATGGTGGTATACTGCAATGTAATGGCCTCAGTTCAGCCAAACCAGTTAAATTGCCAGGCATCAATGTATAAAATATAGTTGAATGGGAAAGGCAGGACATGAGGAACACAGAAATAGGAGTAGGCCATTCAGTTGCTATGACTGACTTGTATTTAACTCCATCTACCTGACTTTGTTCTGCAACCCTTAGTACCCCTTTCTATCAAAATTCTATTAAGTTCAATTTTGAAAATTTCTCAATAGCCATTTTGAGGAGAGAGTTCCAGATTTTGAGGCCAGAGCTCCAGATTTCCACATCATCCTTCAACAGGCTAGCTCTAATTTTAAGGTTATATCTCCTCCTCCACCAGTGGAAATGGTTTCCTTCTGTCTTCCTATCAACTCCTTTAATCATGTTAAGCATCTCAATCAGATTCCCCTTAATGTGTAATAAGGGATGACCTTCAATGAATTAATGGCCTTTTCCAATCTTCACATTTTTATAATCTTATGAAAAATACTGATTACATATAAACATTAAAATTACTGATTAAGTAAATGGAGAAAGTGATAAAAATGGTTAAACTATTCACTCGTGTACAGGTTATGATAACCACAAACATTAACTCAAAATATTCTTTCTACAAAAATACAATGACAAAATAGGGAAAACCGCGCTGAATTATTTTACAACATTCATCAGCAAATTAATGTTTAATAATTGTAAAATCAAATGCAATTTTTTACTATTAAGTTATATTATAGCAGATAAACATCATACAATCTACATTAATTTCACCCTAATCAGAGTTGTAGAGCTTAAATAGACCTGATAATATCTCAGAAACATAATGCAGTTTCCTGACTTTGAGATTTCTGCACAAAATACATGTCCAATTGGCAGATAATACAGTGAAATTTATCAGTTACAGTGATGACAATATTTACCTATTGTAAATGTCATTCCCTCTTCCATCACCAAGTCATTGGTATTAGCTGTTATAAAGGCAGAAACAAAGCTTGTTGAGCTACTTATGCTGGTGATCTGAGAGGCATATCAATTTATAAAGAACTTCACATTTATTCATAAGAAAACAGTTGATTATGGAAAATGCGGTATTCAGATAGGATAAATAAGCCAATGCTTCTCCTCTCCTCATTTCCATTAATGAAATAATAAACAATTTAATTTTAAAACATCCTTGTTTAAACCACAGAACTCCCATTGTTTGGGCCTATGGTTTCTTGTGCAATTTGTGTCAAACATAATCGAATGGCTCAATTTCAGCAATATGTTTTTATTTGGTAAGTAACATGATTGCTTTAAGCAGTGGATGATAAAGCTTACATGAAATGAATATTAGTCTCTTTTTTATAAATCAGATGACTAATTCCAAATATGGGCCTAAATCAACCAACCAATGAAGGTTGGTTTTAGTAATAATACACGCTTTTCACTGGGACAAACGTCAAATCTAAACATGTAAACATGATTTAAGCAATTAAACACTTTGACCATAACCCTGAAATATTTCATTATAATATCCAAAGCAACTTTTAAGATTAGATTATTCTAATTTCTATTCTATTCTACAAATTGTGAAAGCATCAGATGCAAAATTAGGACTTCTTTATTACACAGCAAGTTGTGTGCTACAATGCATTACCTGAAGTGATGTAGAAGTAGATTCAATAGTAACATTCAAAATGGATTTAAAGCACTTAGAAAGGGCTATGGGAAAAGAATTAGGGAAAGGGAATTGTTGACAATATATATTAATGGCTTGAATGAAGAAAGAAAATGTACTATTGTCAAGTTTGCAGATGATATAAAATTGGTGTAAACGCAAGTGCTAAGAATGACTCACAGAGTCTTATCAGGGTTATAAATAAGTGAATGGGCAAGTCTTGGCTAATGGAATAATAATGTAGGCAAATGTGAAGTTATGCACTTTGATAGGAAAAACAGAAGAGCCAAATATTACTTAAATGGAGAAAGACTGCAGAAATCCATAGAACAGAGAGATTTGGGAGTCCTCATGCATTTTTTTATTCACTCTTAAGATGTGGGCGTAGCTGGTTAGCCAACATTTATTGTCCCGAGCTGCCCTTGAGAAAGTGATGGTGAGTTGCCTTTTTGAACCGCTGCAGTCTACATGCTGTTAGTTGACCCACAATGCCCTTAAGGAGAGAACTGGATCACTAAAAGCTAGCATACAAATTCAATAGGTAACAGGGATGGTGAATAGAATGTTAGTCTTTATTGCAAAGGGCATGGAGTATAACAATAGGGAGGTCTTGCTAAAACTACAAAAGAGATTAGTCAGACCACAGCCAGAATACTGTAAACTGCTTTCAGCCTCTCATCCAAGGAAAGACACAGTGGCACTGGAGACAATCCAGAGAAGGTTCAGAGATAAAAGGTACTGCAGATGCTGGAGAATCCGAGATAACAAGCATGGGGCTGGATGAACACAGCAGGTCAAGCAGCATCATAGGAGCAGGAAAACTTGACGTTTCGGGCCTAAACCCTTCATCAGAAATGGGGGAGGGGAAGAGGGTTCTGAAATAAATAGGGAGAGAGGGGGAGGCGGATAGAGGATGGATAGAGGAGAGGATAGGTGGAGAGGAGGCAGACAAGTCGAAGAGGCGGGGATGGAGCCAGTAAAGGTGAGTGTAGGTAGGGGGGTAGGGAGGAGATAGGTCAGTCCAGGGAGGACGGACAGGTCAAGGGGGCGGGATGATGTTAGTAGATAGGAGATGGGGGTGTGGCTTGAGGTGAGAGGAAAAACAGGTTAGGGAGGTGGAGATGAGCTGGGCTGGTTTTGGGATGCGGTTGGGGGAGGGGAGATTTTGAAGCTTGTGAAATCCACATTGATACCATTGGGCTGCAGGGTTCCCAGGCTGAATATGATTCCTGCAGCCTTCGGGTGTCATCATTGTGGCATTGCAGGAGGCCCAGGATGGACATGTCGTCTGAGGAATGGGAGGGGGAGTTGAAATGGTTCGCGACTGGGAGGTGCAGTTGTTTGTTGCGAACTGAGCGCAGGTGTTCTGCAAAGCGGTCCCCAAGCCTCCGCTTGGTTTCCCCAATGTAGAGGAAGCCACAACGGGTACAGCGGTACACCACATTGGCAGATGTGGAGGTGAACATCTGCCTGATGTGGAAAGTCTTCTTGGGGCCTGGGATTGGGGTGAGGGAGGAGGTGTGGGGGCAGGTGTAGCACTTCCTGCGGTTACAAGGAAAAGTGCCGGGTGTGGTGGGGCTGGAGGGGAGTGTGGCGCGGACAAGGGAGTCGCGGAGGGAGTGGTCCCTCCGGAAGGCAGATAAGGGTGGGGAGGGAAAGATGTCTTTGGTGGTGGGGTCTGACTGTAGATGGCGGAAGTGTCGGAGGATGATGCGTTGGATCCGGAGGTTGGTGGGGTGGTATGTGAGGACGAGGGGGATTCTTTTTTGGTTATTATTGCGGGGACAGGGCGTGAGGGATGTGTTCCGGGAAATGTGGGAGACACGGTCGAGGGCGTTCTCGACCACTGTGGGGGGGAAGTTGCGGCCCTTGAAGAATGAGGACATTTGAGATGTATGGGAGTGGAATGTCTCATCCTGGGAGCAGATGCGGCGGAGGCGAAGGTATTCGGAATAGGGGATGGCATTTTTGCAGGAGGGTGGGTGGGAGGAGGTGTATTCCAGGTAGCTGTGGGAGTCAGTGGGCTTGAAACGGACATCTGTTTCTAGGTGGAGAAGGTTCACTCAGCTGAACCTGGGCATGGAGGTACTAACTCATGACGAGTGGTTAGGCATGTACTCATTGGAATATAGAAGAGCAAGAAAGTGATCTTATTAAATCATACGGGAGTCTTCAGGGGCTTGACAGGTAGATGTGAAAAGGTTGTTTCCCCTCTGTCTAGGACTGCAGGGCATAATTTCAGAATAAGTGGCCTCCCATTTTAGACAGAAATGAAGAGGAATTTCTTCTCTCGGAGGATAATGATTCCATGGAATTCTTTATCACAGAAGGCCTTTGAGGCTGGGTTGTTAAGTACATTCAAGGATAAGATAGCGTTTTAATCAGCAAGGAAGTTAAGTGTTATGGGAAGTATGCTGGAAGGTGGAGTTGAGATTATCACATCAAACACAATCTCATTGAATGGCACAGCAGACCCGCTGAGCTGAATGGCATACTTCGGCTCCTATGTCTTATAATCTTACGGACCTATGAGACTAACTGAGCAGTTTTTTCAAAGAGCTGGGCAAGACAGGATAGGCCAAAGGGTCTCCTTGATCGCTGTAAGTTTCCATACAGATCTGGGAAGCAATCCTCCCAGCTGTCCTCACGTCAGAGATTTCTATGCTGTGTCAGACACAATTTGGTCTACTGTTTCTATTGTTTCTCAGCTTAGCTAACAAATTAATCTGCCAATAGTCAGCATGCAAGAATATACGTAAGGGAAATATATACAAAATAGCTGAAAGCAGAGCTGGTAATATGATTTTTGGAAAATGTTTATCTACAATCACGGAATTATTAAAAAAGTACTCAGCATGGAAAACTCCCAGGTTTGAGTCAGGTGATTTGAGTTGGTAAGTCAATAACGCCAATACTGGTAGGATGTCTGTTCACCTTCAGGCTCAGGAGGGAACTTTTAGGCTGAATTCTGAAGTAAAATAAACCAGTGTTTCTGCGCCTGGTAACTGCTGACAAGCTCATGTTAGGAGCGAATTTGTGCAGACTTCACTTGAGAGCACAACAAGGCCATACTGGAACCCTTCCACATTAGAACAGTCTGTTAAAACTGGAAGGTGCTTGAGTAATTGGGTGATGTAATGGAGGCTATCCAAGGAACTGTGAGCCAGCAGAGAATCAATAGAGTTATAGAGTCATAGAGGTTTACAGCATGGAAACAGGCCCTTCAGTCCAACTTGTCCATGCCACCCAATTTTCATAATTAAACTAGTCCCATTTGCCTGCGTTTGGTCCTTATCCATCAATACCTATCCGATCCATTACCTGTCCAAATGTTTCTTAAATAACAAAATTGTACCTGCCTCCACCACCACTCCTGGCAACTTGTTCCAGACACTCACCATCCTCTGTGTGAAAAAATTGCCCCATTGAATCCTTTTGTATCTCTCCCCCTAAACATTTTGTCCTCCGGTCTTAGACTCCCCTACCATGGGAAAAGCTGTTTACTATCTATCTCATGATTTTAGAGACCTCTATAAGGTCACCCCTCCCTCTTCTACACTCCAGGAAAAGAAGTCCCAGCCTGTTCAGCATCTCTTTATAAGTTAAACCTTCCAGTCCAGGTGGCATCCTAGTAAATATTTTCTGCACTGTTTCTAGTTTAGTAATATCCTTTCCAAAGTAGGATGATGAGAACTGCACGCAGTACTCCAAATGTGGCCAAACTAAAGTCTTATACAGCTGCAACATGACTTGCCAAATTTAACATTCAATGTTCTAACCAATGAAGGCAAGCATGCCGCACACCTTCTTTACCACCTTATCCACTTGTGTTGCCACTTTCAGGGAACCTTGGACTTGTACCCCAAAATCCTTTCATATATCAATGCTCCTAAATGTCCTGCCATTGGTACAGTATGCTCTGTAATTTCACCACAGTAACTAATATAGAAAGAAGAATGCTGAACTGTATTATCAAATCAATGGAGTGCAATTTGGAGGACGTCATCCTAAACTGTACAATGCTCTGTTTTAACATACCCTAAGTACAATTTTAGTCATGGATACACAAAAGAGACACCCTAGAAGTGTTACAGAAGAGTCATGACATTAATTGATCATGATGACACTCAGGATTAAGAGAAAATCTACAGAAACTTAGGTTTTTTTAATCTTTGAAAGGTGGTGATTAAGAGGGGAGCTCACTGAAGTGCATGATCATGAATTGTACTGAAAAACTAAATATGGAAATCTACCTTGTTAAACCATGAAAGCAGATCAAACTAGTACAATGCAAATTTAAGTCTGATGTTTTGAAGTCCTTCACATATAGATCAATAAATATAGAACAGGATAGGGCAGTTGAGCTAGAAAATTTTGAAGCACAGGAATAATTGATTGAAATTGTAAATATAGTTTGAATATCGATTTCACAAAATATAACAAATTAATAAAATAGAAACCTCACATAGTACACAAAAATACAGGCATCTGGAAATTAGTCTAAGCATATACCTTATGAACATTCAACTTCTTGCATTATACTGCAGCTAACAAAACATGTATTCAAAGTCAGACACGGTGGGTCAGGCCAACATGGTGTATGCGTGCCAAGTTGCAATTTAGCGATGCTACGCTACAAAATTGGCACCAGTGCGAATTTGGCACTGTAATCACAGTGAAATCACATTTTAAAATCAAAACAGACATTAAGTTCTACAGCAATCAGAAAACAGAAACATCTGATCTGTTAATATGTGCAAGTCCTTTGGATCTTTTGAGATGACCTCAACAGTTTGAGGAAATGAAGGAGGAAAGGAATCTAGGGGTTTTGTTGGCTGGGTCATTAAAGCTGTCAGATCAACATTCATGGGTGGTCAAGAAAGTAAATAAAATGTTGAGATGTATACCTGAGGTGTGATTTATGTCATAGGAGGCAATGTTAAAGTTATATCTGACCTTAATGATGCCCTATTTACAGTACTGAATACAGTCTTGGCCACCATAATACATAGTGTTACTGGAAACAATCCAGAGGAAACAACATGGCAGATTCCAGAGGTAAGAGGTCTGAAATATGAGAAAAAATTTTCCATCCTGCAACTTCACTGTCAGGAGAAGAACAGGGACACAGTGAAACGTTTTTTTCCCAATTTTCAAAGGTTTCCAGATTTGGATTTAAGAAAACAAATTCAGGCATAAAACTATAGACTTTAGGAGACACTTAGAGGGATGAAGAAAAATACAAATGTATTGCTGAGGACTGGAAGGTAGGGTTGACATCATCATTACCCATCTGAAACTAAACACAACTTTAGCACATATGTAGATTGGCACAGAAATCCTTAAGTTGCCCTTGACAGTCAGTGCTCTGTCACAGGCTGCACTGAACTTGCCACTATGCACCCCTCCGCCCTTCTCACGGAAGGAGTACTCACTGACATTAGTGAAAACATCAACTTTCCCATTCCCACATCACTGTTAGAATTCCATAAAATGATTTAGAGTCATACAGCCCGTAAACATACCCTTTCAGGTTCTTGAGTAGATTTGTAGCTCAGGTGGTGGGTGCTGTGGTTGGTTAGCTCCCCAAGCTGGTTCATTAGTTCACAGGACCAGCTTGGCCTTCAGTCCAACCAGTCCATGTTGAACATATTCCCAAACTAAACTAGTCGCACCTGCCTGATCCTGGCCCATATCCCTCCAAACCCTTCCTATTCATGTACTTATCTAATTATCTTGTTGGACTAGTTATCACCAGGTTCTAATGGTGATGGGATAAATAAAATTTGATGAACAGCAAAACTTAATAAGGAAAAAAAAATGTAAAGGTAAGGTGCTATTAGATTATTAACTAGTGATTTTCAAAGCTAATTTTTAAAAGAAATTATTTTTCTCCAAATATTTTAACTTATAACTTTGCCTCATCTATGTCTCAATATTCAACTTGGGAACATTTTAAAAAGTGATTTAATTTTAATGCTTTTTGATTCCTGGTTGTGTCTCTGTGAAAATCCTTTAATGACACCAGCCTAGCTCTATGCTGAGAATTCCGCAGTAATGAACAGGGAAATCAATTGAAGTAACCATTGCACGGTAATAGAGGTGAAATTCTCACCTGCAGGACCGCTAAATTAATTAGTGAAGCTAACTTCAGCAGTCAGTGCATTGTTTCACTACCTGCCGCAAACTCCAATATTTTAGAAATTGATTACTTGTGATAAAGATGAGAAAGAAAACCATGGGAATTTTTTTTAATAAAAAGGAATGGATGAGGTCTTGTAGTAACAGCAGAGGAAGTGAATAGGTACTGGATAGTCAGAAACTTTTTCCCAGGGTTGAAGTTTCAATGACAAAGGGGCACAGGTTCAAGATCAGAGGGGGAAAGTTTAAGGGAGATGTGCGAGGGAAGTTTTTTCACGCAGAGAGTGGTAGCAGCTTGGAATGCACTGCCAGAAGAAGTGGTGAAAGCAGGCACATTGGAGACATTTAAGGAGCACCTAGATGGGTACATGAATAGGGAGGGAATAGAGTGATACAGATAGAAAAATGGCAGATTTGTTTTTAGATTAATTCGGTCATGATGGTCAACACAGGCTTGGAGGGCCAACAGCCTGTTCCTGTGTTGTACTTTTTCATTTGTTCATTTGCATCAGTTTTCACAGCGGAAGATACCAGCAGCATACCAGAACTTCAAAAGAGTCAGAGGACAGAGGTGAGTTTAGTGGCTATCAGTAAGGAAGAGGTGCTGGACAAATTGAAAGGTGTGTAGGTGGAGAAATCACCTGCTGAGGTGGACAACATCCCAGAATTTTGAAGGAGATAGTTAAGGAGATTGTGGATGCATTGTTGATGATCTTTCAGGAATTATTGGAGTCAGGGAGGGCCCCAGAAGACTGGAAAATAACTAATGTAAACTCCTGTTTGACAAGGGAGGGAGGCAGGAGACAGGAAACTATATAACTGAGCACGGTGGCTCAGTGGTTAGCACTGCTGCCTCACGGCACCAGAGACCTGGGTTTGATTCCACCCTTGGGTGACTGTGTGGAATTTGCACATTTTCCCAGAGTCTGCGTGGGTTTCCTCTGGGTGCTCCAGCTTCCTACCACAATCCAAAGATGTGCAGGCTAAGTAGACTGGCCATGCTAAATTGCCCATAGTGTTCAGGGATGTGTAGATTTAGGTGGGTTATGCGGGCTGGGTCTGGGTGTGCTGCTCCGAGGTTTGGTGTGGACTTGTTGGGCCGAAGGGCCTGTTTCCATACTGTAGGGATTCTATGAAAAATAGGCCAGTTAGCCTGACCTCAGTTGTTGGCAGGATTTTAAAGTCCATTTATTAAGGATGAGATTGCAGCATACTTGGAAGTGCGTGGGGCTAAGTCAGAATGGCTTTGTAAAGGGGAGGTCATATCTGACAAATCCATTAGAATTCTTTGAGGAGATAATGAAGCAAGTTGTTTAAAGGAGAACCAGTGGATATGATCTATTTGGATTTCCAGAAGACCTTTGACAAGGTGCCGTGCAAGAGGCTGCTAAATAAGATAAGGGCCGATGGTGCCAGGGGTAAGATACTGGCATGGATAGAGGTTTGTGTAACTGGCAGAAGACAGTGAATGGAGATAAAGAGGTCTTTTTCTGGATAGCAGCCAGTGACCAGGGGAGTTCCTCAGAGATCTGTACTGGGACCACAACTACTCGCATTATACATGAATGATTTGGACGAATGAACCGAGGACATTTTTGCTAAGTTTGTAGAGGATACAAAGGTAGGTTTGGGACAGGTAGTATTGAGGAAATAGGGAGACTGTAGAAGGACTTGGATAGGCTCGGAGAGTAGGTATAAAGTGGGAGATGGAATACAATGTGGGAAAGTGTGTTGTTATGCACATTGGTAGTAAGCATAGACTATTTTCTAAATGGGAAAAGACTTCAGAAATCTGTAGCAGAAAGGGACTTGACAGTCCCAGTTCAGGATTCTCTTAAGGTTAACATTTAGGTTCAGTTGGCAGTTAGGAAGTCAAATGCAATGTTAACATTCATTTCAAGAGGGCTGGAATACAAGAGCAGAGATGAACTACCGAGACTGCATAAGGCTCTGGTTAAATTGCATTTGGAATACTGTGAGCAGTTATCTAAGGGAGGATGTGCTGGTGTTGAATGGGGTCCACAGTAGGTTCACAAGAATGATCCTGAGGATAGCAAATGAGGAGTGGTTGAGAACTCTGGGTATGCATTCAATGGAGTTTAGAAGGATAAAGGGGGGATCTGATTGAAGCTTGCAGAACACTGAGTGGACTGGATACAGTGGATGTGGAGAGATGTTTCCACTAATAAGAGAGATGAGGACCTGATGTTACAGCCTCAGAGTGAAGGGATAACCCTTTAGAACTGAGAGAGGAGGAATCTCTTCAACCCGAGGATGGTTAATCTGTGGAACTCATTGACGCAGAGGGTTGTGGAGGCCAAGTTGTTGAATGTATTTAACTCTGAGATAGACAGATTCTTGATTGGTAAGAGGATCAAGGTTAATGGAAAGAAGGCAGGAGAATGGGGTTGAGAAACACATCAGCCATAATTGAATGGTGGAACAGACTCAGTGGGCCAAAGAGCCTAATTCTGCTCATACCTATTGGTCTTATCATCTACAACAGATATAGAAGTTATTAGCTTTAGGCTAACAGTAAGGCTTAAATGGGTAGATTGGATGGACTAATGGTCTTCTCCTTCTCAAAACATTACTCTGTTACTTGCACTTGTGTGTTCCTTCTTACAGTACATATATCATCATTCATTTGTAAAGGGTTAATCAAAGGACATATTGCTGTTTATACTACTGTGTCATTAATAAGGCAAGAAAAACACAATTCCAGCTTTTATTCAGATTTCCATACAATTCACAGGAAATAAAACACAGAATTCTGAAAATGCGCATCAGATGTGTAGGCATTTAAAATGAAGTAAGATAAGCTAATGTCCTGTTTAGAGATCCTTCTGCCGTATCTTTTATTATGTCATTCATATAATGAGAATAGCTGTAACATTATTTAAAAATCATAAGTTAATTGAGAAATACTCAGTTAACATGGAGCTTCTGGTTTTCTACATCTCTATGTTGTTATTCCCTTCAATGTAAGCTACAGGGCAGCAACAGATCTCCTATCTCCAGGGTGCAAATGTAATATTGTTCTGGAGCGAAGTAATTAGAAGTTTGAGTAAAATGCCAGGTGCTGCTGAATCACATTTTTCATGCAGAGTGCTTTGCAGTGGCTAGGCTGTTCAACATGTCCTCATCAGGAGGTGACAGAAGGATTTGTGGGGGAGGGCTTCTAGTAAATGTCTTGAAAACAAATTACCTTTTACAATACAACTCTTAAATTGCCAAAACTGCACATTTTGTTTTTTACAAAGACATTTAAGTAAACAGATTTCACCTGCCTCTGGCATATGCATGTGCTGGCTTTCCCAATAACATCTACTGTGAATTACAGTTGCTGGCTTGCTGTGTGTAAACATATTGTAATTTGTATCAGAAGATTTCAATTTGCGTCAGCAGGATGCAAATTCATTCTACACTAATCATGGAAACAAGGTTCAAGTTAAGATTTGCTCATAGAGAATGAAGACTTTGTTAAACAATTTATTTTCTCTGAATTTAACACAAATGCATTTGATTCTATATTATTTAATCATTCACAAATGCGATTCAGGTTATTTGACAAAGCTCATTATCTGGTTCACAAAGCTGTAAAGGGTGTCAAATATTAGTCTGATGGAAAGCAATAAGACAAGATGTCCTTTAATATATTTACGTCTAGTAGTTTTGTGTAATCCATGTCCATGTTTGTTGTTTCTAAAAAAAATTGGTGGTGGAGAAAATTTGCGTTCACCAAAATCTTTTCTCAGAATAGGAATTTTAATGATGAGTTGTGATATTTTAAATAGTTGAATTGGTAAAATATTTAGCTTTGGCAGAGGATCTGTATTTAGTGAGTAGAATGGAAGGTGAGCAGTTTTGCAGCTAGTACATTCATACAAGTTGCAAAGCATGCTGACATTTGTTTCTGATAAACATGAGATTTGAATCAAGCACAAGTAGGCTTCTTTTATTATTTTTCATAAAAAGTTTTAAATGTGAAAATGAATTATTGATGTTTGTAAAAATAAAACTTTACAGCAGGCATACTGCTTCCCCAATTGCTGTACAATGTACTAAAATTAGGGTTAAACCATAATAAGGATATTAAAAGATAATAATTCTTAAAAAGAAACATAAACTCCTACTTCCAGTTTTCATCCCATCACTGGTAGTTATGCCTGCAGTTGCCCAGACCCTAAGTTCTAGAAGTTCCATGCCAAACCTCTCTGCCTGTATTCACTTTCAACTCTCTCTTTGACAAAGCTTTTGGACACCTACTGTATAATTTCCTTGTGTATTTGGATTTCAAATTTTGTTTGATTAGGTTTGTTGTGGGATTTTATTTATTTTGTTCGAGCTGCTATATAAATACAAGCTATTGTTATAAATATTTGCATACAATCTTCACATACCTCCAACAACTTGCAGATGCTAAGTTTACCTTCGCTGAATTCTTCAAGTTCAAAATCTTTGAATTAAGCTTGGGCTGCAGTATACATGCATAGACATGTATGATGACTTTTCCAACCAGAACAACTTGCCTCTTAAGAAATATTAAAACTTTGATTTTCAAATTTGCAGATTCAAAATGTAGATTTACAGAAATTGAGACATGAGGACAAAACGGTTGGGGGTGTTAATTTTTTAAAAAGAGACAGAAGAGTAAATAAAGAATACAGAAATAGACATACTCATCTATATACTGACACACCAGATGCGTACAGAATGTGCTACAAACTCAATAGACATTGGTTAATTCTCTGTGTTAGTCCATCTTGCAGGAGATGAGACAAACAAAAAGATTAAGATACAGAGAAAATGTTTCATAACCATAATGACCATGACAAAAAGACTTAAAGAAATTCAGAAAGATGTAAATGTTTAGAGAATTGGTGATAAATACTACTTAGATATGAAGATACAGAAATAACCAATACAAGATGAGGAAGACCATTTAGTCCATCTTAGCTTGTGTGTCCAGAAAGCAACTACAGTCCCTTACTTCTGCCAAAACCCTCCCCCCCACACACAACTATGCTCCTATCATCTAAAGAGCTGTTTTTAAAATTGTACCAGCACTTTTGCCTTTAGTAACAAACCAGAAAATTCAGTGTGTTGATCACATTTGTAAGAAAGAACATCTTGCTGCCAGTCCTAGAAAAGTATCTTTTCTAGTTTGAACCTGTGCTGCCATAAGTTATATCATGGGGCAGATGATGATCTGCAGTTGACTTGATCTTTGCCTATCCATTTGTTCATATCTAATAGAATAAGTCAGAATATTATAATGTAACACATACTTGTAGACGAACGCAATAAGTAAGCAATGTAAAACATTACTTGGAATCTTATTTAATTCTCTCTATTCTGTATTTCAAGACTTTACAAAATAACAAGAAGAAACAATTTAGTTAAAGGACCCTTACAAGTATTGATGAAAATTATTATTCTAATGCAGGAATCAAGGTGTAAAAACTTACCATGATGCCAAATTTCAGGATGTCCATGAAAATAAGAGCCTATCCCATGGCCGATGAAATGAGGACATACTTGCAGTCCACTGGCATTTGCTATCTGACTGTAAATAATAACAAAGAAATAATCTGTTCTGACAATATCATATGAATTTTTTTATTTCTAAAATATACTTTATAAATAAAAATTTTTATATACACAGTCATTAAAACAGTTTGGTGTACAGTCTGTGCATTTGGAGAAACAAAAAATCATTGGAGTTCTTACTTGTACAAAATACTACTTACAGATGTTTGAGGCACCAGGAGGGTCTGATAACTGAACAGAGCCCCATTGTACTTTGGGTGAAAGACCTTACATGGTAGTCTTTCCCCACTGCGCCTTGGCCAACGGTTGCCCCAAGCTTTAGTGCGTCTCTCTGCATGTAGTCCTAGACCTTGGAATGTGCTGGTCTGAAACTCGTGGTCGGGGTCAACTCTTTGTGCTGGAAGGCCAACCAGTTTTGGGCAGACCAAAGAGTGTCTTTCACTGAATTGATCGTCCTCCAGGTACAGGCAATGAATCTGGTACTGAATTTGATGCATTCTAGCCAGAAACAGCAATATTTTCTCAGGAACAAAAACAAAGTTGCTGGAAAAGCTCAGCAGGTCTGGCAGCATCTGTGAAGGAGAAAACAGAGTTAACGTTTTGGGTCTGGTGACCCTTCCTCAGAACTCAGGCCTCTGTCAGTGCAGCTTTTCGGCGATGATGGAAACGTGGACATTGAGTTTGACTTTGAATATCAATTGGGATCTTCTAGATTTGCCTAATAGGGAGTTCTGTAGCATCTTTATTGACAATTACAGACCAGACAGCATGGTAAAGAATTGCACTCTAGTTTCCAACTGCTGCGATAAAAAAGGGGCATCTAATATATATAAATCAGCATTGGTTGACAAGATTCTGATACTCCCTCATTTTTTCCTCAATGGAAACATTTCTATTGCATACAGCGTCATTTTATGTGATTACTGAGTTCAGAAATCTGCTTCATTGGCATTTAGGAGAATACATTAATGTTTCACTTTGCTAGGGTAAGAATTATATGCAAATATTGATTATGCTTTCTGGGGTTGTTAGGGATTTTGAAAATCTGTAACATTATATGCAAAGGTGTAAGTTTATACTTGTATCTCATCTGCTTAGTGTATGCTATATGTGTGGCATATTATGTATGCCACCAACAGAATTAAGGTGCATTAAATAACATGACATGGAACAGAAATTTATATTTCTTTAGTGCCTTTAACACATAAGGAGATATCACGTCAGATGACCAAAGGCTTGGTCAAAGATATAAGTTTCAAGGAATATCATTAAGTTGGTAACTGAGCTGGAATGGCAAAGAGGTGATGGGAGGGAATCCATAGTTTTAATCCTAAGTGATCTAAAGGTTGAGCCAACAATGCTGGAGTGATTAATGAGAGAGAAGCTCAATAGGCCAAAATTAAACAAGCTCAGTATATCTTGAAATGTTGAGAGGTGGAGGCTATAACAGAGATAGGGGTAGATAAGGCCCTGAAGGCATTTGAAAACAAAGGTGAGAATCTTAAAAGTAAGGCCTCCTTGGCTGGGAGTCAATGCAAGTCAACGAGCACATGAGGAAATAAATAATTGGATTTAGTGTAAGTTAAGAGTTGGGCTGGAGCATTCTGGATAACTCAGCGTTTACAGAGGATAGATTGTGGGAGACCAGCCAGACATAGGTTAGAATTGCTTATAGAAATAATAAAGGTATAAAAGGTTTTAGCAGCAATTAAGTTGACAGAAAGAAGAATTTCAGCAATATTATGGAGGTGGAAAAAGGTGGTCCTAATGATAGCATGAATACGCAGTCACTCTGATGAAAGGTGTGTGACTTTTTATAAACATTATCCATTTTTGCAATTTGGATTTCCAAGTAATGTGTGTTGGTTACATTTCTGAAGGGGTATTTAAAATAAAATAGGTCAGACAGTCAGTTCAGAGGAGACCTGACTGGAGTCAGAAGCAAGTGTAGTTTCTCTCCTAGAATGGAGTTTTTCTAGATCACTTAAAGGGAAGGGGTTGCTTCAACAGCAAAGTTTATTTTCTACAGTTTCCAGACCGGGAGTGTTTGACCAAAAGTCTGCAAGTTATTAGAAGTGGAGAGAGTCTAATCTCTCACTTTTTTAAGCGTTCATGTAAGAACACTCCAGAGATCACAGGACAGAAAATAGGGAGAATTAGCTAAATTGAACTTAAAGATTGAACAAAGAAGTGAAGTTTCTTTAGATTTGAATCAATGTAAATTGGTGGTTTTGGGAAATAGGTTTAAGCTTGATTTGCTTGGTGTCTAAGATATTTTTCTAAGTAGGTTCTATACATAGATAGCTTGTTTTAGTTGTAAGTCATCTCTTGTGTAACAAATTTCTGTTCTGTTGTTAAAGAAACTCTGCTGTCTGGTATTACCATGTTTCAATGACTCACCTCCACATTAACTAAAATTAAAACTAAACGTGTAAGAGCAAAATACACTGGATGCTGGAAATCTGAAACAAACACAGAGAATGCTGGAGAAACTCAGCATGTGTTGCAGTATCTGTGGAGAAAGAAACCGAAGAATGTTTCAAGTGGAGCTCTGCAACAAAAACATATGATCTATCAAGCCAGATTTCATTCTAGGATCTGATTTGTCCAGTGGTACCATCAGCTGGGATCATGTCAAGTCCCATCAATGGGAAAGCTGAGCTGATTGTGCTCCAATCATTTTGGTCACAGACCTTGATGCTGAAATCATGCCTCACCAGAAACTGTAGGCCAATCAGAGCCTGGTAGCTACTGGGTCCCAGAGATCAAGGCTGAGGGCTTAGTTTTCTGGGGATACCATGGTAAGAAGGTAAGTACTTTTGGGTCTTGAGAGTGAGGGCTGCAAGGACAGGGAGTCAGGGTGTTAGCCTTAGAGGCCATTCCTTTACTCCTGCATCCCTGCCACTAATTGAGACAAACAGAGGCCCTACCCACTACACAACTCAGCAGTCATATTGCCCTGGTTTCTGAGTGGGGGTATCGTCCACTTTTATCTCCTGCTGGGAAGGCAGATAATCAGACTGGTGGCAAGTTGAGGCCCTTAAGTAACTACTAATTAATCACTTGGGGTCTTAATTGCTGCCGGGTTGAGATGGTAGCTAATGGAAGTTCTTGCCCATTGCTTAATTGCTGATGTGGATTGAGGTGGCACGCACTCAATTATTTGCCCTTATCACAATCCTCATTACCTCAAAGTAGGGGAAAATTGTAGCCTTACAGTGGGTATTAAGTGGGTAAAAATTGGTAAGTGTACACTCCCTAACGCAAGTGCAGAGGTCAGTTGTCAAATACCAAGTGGCACCTCATTGAAAACAACAAATTCAGACCAGTTTGGGACAGAAGGCTGCAGTTTTGGGACATTAAACATGAAAAGGGACGAAAGAATGAAAAAACAAAATAAGGAAAATAACTTGTTCTTGCATTATTACTTCCATAAACTCAAGATATACCAAAACATTTTAGAACCAATTATTTTCAAACGTAGTAATTACTGCAGAAAATGCAGGTGCCAATTTGGACAATTGGATCCCACAAATGGCAGTTAAGTAAATGATCAGATCATTTGTTTCAAGTGTTGCATGAGAGATAAGTGATCACCAGAACAGCAGCAGAGCTATTCTTCAAATGGTGCCAAAAGTCTTTTAGGTCGAACTGAGAACCTATGGTCGTGGTTTTATAGAATCATCGAATCCCTACAGTGTGGATACAGGCCCTTCGGCCCAACGTGTCCACACCGACCCTCAGAGCATCCCACCCAGACCCATCCCCCTATAACAAACCTAATCTACACATCCCTGAATGCTACAGGCAAATTTGCATGACCAATCCACCTAGCCTGCACATCTTTGGACTGTAAGAGGAAACTGGAGCACCCGGAGGAAACCCACGCAGACACGGGGAGATTTATTGGGTCACCTGAAAGATAGCAGTTCTGACTAGGGTTAGAGTGGTAGTTCAGGGCCGAATTGCTGGCCCAGATGTCGAGAATGCCTGCTTTGCTTGGGTCGGGGGGTGGAGGGGTGAGGGTGGGGGGAGGTGTGGGCGTGGTGGGGGTATGGGGGTGGGGCCTGGGCCAGGAACATTACTGGGGGCCATGATTTCTGTCTCTGCCGCTGGATTTCACAGTGCAATAAAGCCAAAGTTAGCACTGAGAATCCGCTGAAATCATGCACCCAAGGCTCTCAATGATTGAATGTACAACCTTCTCACACAGAGATGACACTACCCACGAGCGAAGGCTGAGCAAATGTAAGCCAGTATGTGTACAGATTTTTCCTTTTATAATAGTGAGGATTGCATGTCAATTCAGATTAATAATGTAAGGTTTTTGCTACAGTTTTCACTGTTTTGACAATGGACGTTTTTACATGTCAAAAACGTTTAAGGAAATTGGCATTTTTCTTTGTGGCAAAGATAACATAAATTCCTTGCAATTACTGGATATATTGCTATTTTAAAAATTACCTCAAAGGCTTGGAATAATTTTTAATTCTATGAACTGATACTTCAGTTTTGATTTGCATGTTAAACTGTAGGAAAGTAATTCTCAGCAACAAATAAACAAAATAAACTGAAAAAAAAATCACATAATATATATTAGTAATGGCACAGTAGAAAACACTTGCATCAGATATTGCATCAAAATCTGTCTCCTGGTGTTAACTCTCAGCTGACTGGAGTCATATCTGGCACAAATAAGATGGCTGTTGTGACTGGAGGTCAGTCAGCTCGATTCAAGGACATCTCTGCAGGAGTTCCTCAGGGTCGTAGAGAGATAATAGGTACTGCAAATGCTGGAGAATCCAAGATAACAAGGTGTGGAGCTGGATGAACACAGAAGGCCCAGCAGCATCATAGGAGCAGGAAAGCTTGATGTTTCGGTCCCAGACCCTTCATCAGAAATGGGGGAGGGGAAGAGGGTTCTGAAATAAATAGGGAGAGAGGGGGACGCGGATAGAGGATGGATAGAGGAGAGGATAGGTGGAGAGGGGGCAGACAAGTCGAAGAGGCGGGGATGGAGCCAGTAAAGGTGAGTGCAGGTGGGGGGGTAGGGAGGAGATAGGCCAGTCCAGGGAGGATGGACAGGTCAAGGGCGTGGGATGGGGTTAGTAGATAGGAGATGGGGGTGCAGTTTGAGGTGGGAGGAGGGGATAGGTGAGAGGAAGGACAGGTTAGGGAGGCGGGGACAAGCTGGGCTGGTTTTGGGATGCAGTTGGGGGAGAGGAGATTTTGAAGCTTGTGAAATTCACATTGATACTATTGGGCTGCAGGGTTCCCAGGCTGAATATGATTTGCTGTTCCTGCAGCCTTCGGGTGGCATCATTGTGGCATTGCAGGAGGCCCAGGATGGACATGTCATCTGAGGAATGGGAGGGGGAGTTGAAATAGTTCGCGACTGGGAGGTGCAGTTGTTCGTTGCGAACCGAACGCAGGTGTTCTGCAAAGCGGTCCCCAAGCCTCCGCTTGGTTTCCCCGATGTAGAGGAAGCCACAGCGGGTACAGCGGATGCAGTATACCACATTGGCAGATGTGGAGGTGAACATCTGCCTGATGTGGGAAGTCTTCTTGGGACTGGGATTCGGGTGAGGGAGGAGGTGTGGGGGCAGGTGTAGCACTTCCTGCGGTTGCAGGGAAAAGTGCCGGGTGTGGTGGGGCTGGAGGCGGGTGTGAAGCGGACAAGGGAGTCGCCGAGGGAGTGGTCCCTCCGGAAAGCAGATAAGGGTGGGGAGGGAAAAATGTCTTTGGTGGTGGGGTCGGATTGCAGATGGCGGAAGTGTCGGAGGATGATGCGTTGGATCCGGAGGTTGGTGGGATGGTATGTGAGGACGAGGGGGATTCTTTTTTGGTTATTATTGCGGGGACGGGGTGTGAGGGATGAGTTGCGGGAAATGCGGGAGACACGGTCGAGGGCGTTCTCGACCACTGTTGGGGGGGAAGTTGCGGTCCTTGAAGAATGAGGACATCTGAGATGTACGGGAGTGGAATGTCTCATCCTGGGAGCAGATGCGGCAGAGTCGAAGGAATTGGGAATAGGGGATGGTATTTTTGCAGGAAGGTGGGTGGGAGGAGGTGTACTCCAGGTAGCTGTGGGAGTCAGTGGGTTTGAAATGGACATTGGTTTCTAGGTGGTTACCCGCGATGGAGACAGTGAGGTCCAGGAAGAAGACAGCAGTGTTGGAGATGGTCCAGGTGAACTTCAGGTTTGGGTGGAAGGTGTTGGTGAAGTGGATGAACTGTTCCATCTCCTCGTGGGAGCACGAGGCGGCTTCCCCCATTTCTGATGAAGGGTCTAGGCCCGAAATGTCAAGCTTTCCTACTCCTATGATGCTGCTTGGCCTGCTGTGTTCATCCAGCTCCACACCTTGTTATCTCGGTTCCTCAGGGTCGTGTCTGACGACAACCATTTTCAGCTGCTTCATTAAAGACCTTCCCTCCACCATAAGTTCAAAAGTGCAGTAAGTGAGTGTGCAAAGATGTGATTAATGGAGTATAATGTGAGGAAAAAGTGAAGTTGTCCATTTTAGCAGGAAGAAGAAAAGAAAATTCAATGATGAGAGTTAGCAGAGTTCTGAGATGCAGAGAGTTCTGCATGTCCTTGTGCATGACTCACAAATAGCTAGTACGCAGGTGCAGCAAGTAATTAGGTAAGTAACAGCATGTTTTAATTTATTGTGAGGGGCACTGAATACAAAACCTCATTATACGGGGAGCTGGTGAACAGCACATCCAGGGTATCATGCACAGTTCTTAAGGAAGGATGTAAATAAATTGGAGGTTGTTCAGAGAAGGTTTACTAGACTATTACCTGGAATGGACAAGTTGTCTTATGAGGAAAGGATAGGTTTGTATTGGCTGTTGTTTAGAAGACAATTGAAACATGTAAAATCCTGAAGGGTAGATGTGGAGAGGATATTTCCTCTTGAGGAAGAAAATTGGAACTAAGGGTAGTTGTTTAAAAATCAGTGTCAACCATTTGAAACAAAGATTAGGTGAATTACTTTTCTCACAAATTGGTTGTGAGTCTTTGAAACACCCTCTCTGAAAAATTGTGAGAGCACAGTTCTTGAACATTTTTATGCACAAGTAGATAGATTCTTGTTAAGCAAGGAGTGAAGGGTTATCAGAAGGAGGGGGAAAGTGGATTTGGGGTTGCAATCAGATCTTAAATAATGATGGAACAGGCTCGAGGTACTGAATGGCCTACTCCTGGTCCTGATTCACATGTTCAGAAAGTATATAGACATCCTGACCATGAAACAAAACACAACACCAGAGTAGACTATTTACTGAGATCATTGTTGACCTGATTGTGAGCTCAACTCCACTTTCTGGTCTGTATCCATAATCCTTAACTCACTCATAGGTCAAAAATCTACATAACTTCGCCTCAAATATATTTAATGACTCAACATCCACTGCTCATTTGGAAAGATAAATCCATAATTAACGAACCTCTAGAGAGTTAAATAAATCTTTCACATCACCATCTTCAATGGGAGACTCTTTAAATTGAGCCTACCCTACAGCCTCCTTCTCCAGATCTCCACAAGGGAAACATTATCTCAGCATTCACTCTGTGATGTCCCATTAGAATCTTACGTTTCAATAAGATCATCTTTCACTCTTCTAAACTCCAGTAAGTATAGACCCAACCTGCTGATCCTTGCCTTATAAGAAAGCTCCTTAATCCCGAGGTTTTTTTTTCTATTCATTTGTGGGATGTGGGTGTTGCTCACTGGCCATCATTTCTTGCCCATTCCTGGTTGTCCTTGAGAAGGTGGTGGTGAGCTGCCTTCCTGAACTGCTGCAGTCCTCCTGCTGTGGGTTGACCCACAATGCTATTAGGGAGGGAATTCTAGGAGTTTGACTTGGCGACATTGAAGGAATGGCAATATATTTCCATGTCAGGATGGTGAGTGACTTGGATGGGAACTTGGAGGTGGTGCTGTTCCTACATGTCTGATGTCCTTGTCCTTCCAGATGGAAGTGGTCATGGGTTTGAAAGGTGCTGTCTGAGGATCTTTGGTGAATTTCTGCAGTGCATCTTGCAGAGAGTACACACTGCTGCTACTGAGCATTGGTGGTGGAGGGAGATTGGAATGCTTGTAGATGTAGTGTCAGTCAAGCGGGCTGCTTTGTCCTGGATGGTGTCAAGCTTATTGAATGTTGCTGGGGCTGCACTCATCCAGGCAAGTGGGGAGTATTCCATTACACTCCTGTGTGCCTTGTAGATGGCAGACAGGCTTTGAGGAGTCAGGAGGTGAGTTACTCGCCGCAGTATTCCTAGCTGCTGGCCTGCTCTTGTAGCCAATCTGTTTATGTGGTGAGTCCAGTTGAGTTTCTAGTCAATGGTAATCTCCAGGATGTTGATAGTGGAGGATTCAGTGATGGTAACACCATTGAATGATGATGATTAGATTGTCTCTCATTGGTGATGGACATAGCCTGGCATTTGTGTGGCGCTTGCAATGTGTCCCTTACCACTTGTCAGCCCGAGCCTGGACATTGTCCAGATCTTTTTGCATGTGAATATCGACCGCTTCAGTATCTGAGGTGTCATGAATGATGCTGAACATTGTGCAGTCATTAGCGAACATCTCCACTTCTGACCTTACGTTGGAGGGAAGGTCAGTGATGAAGCAGCTAAAGATGATTGGGCTGAGGACAATACCCTGAGGAACTCCTGCAGAGATGTCCTGGAGCTGAGATGATTGACCTCCCATATCCACGACCATCTTCCTCTGTGTCAGGTATGATACCAACCACTGGAGAGTTTGCCCCCGATACCCATTGATTCCAGTTTTGCTAGGGGTCCTTGATGCCACAAATGCAGCCTTGATATCAAGGGCTGTCACTCTCACCTCACCTATGGAATTCAGCTCTTTTGTCCATGTTTGAACCAAGGCTGTAATGAGATCAGGAGCTGAGTGGAACCCAAACTGGGCATCAGTGAACAGGTTATTGCTGAACAGGTGCTGCTTGATAGCACTGTTGATGACACCTTCCATCACTTTACTGATGATTGAGGGCAGACTGATGGAGCGGTAATTGGCTGGGATGGATTTGTCCTGCTTTTTGCGAATAGGACATATTTGGGCAATTTTCCACATTGTCGGGTAGATACTAGAGTTGTAACTGCACTGGAACAGCTTGGCTCGGGGAGCGGCAGATTCTGGAGCACAAGTCTTCAATACTATTTCCGGAATGTTGTCAGGGCCCGTAGCCTTTTCAGTATGCAGTGTCTCCAACTGTTTGCTGATATCATGTGGAGTGAATCGAATTGGCTGAAGACTGGTATCTGTAGTGCTGGGGAACAGTGGAGGAGGCCGAGATGGATCATTCACTCGGCACTTCTGGCTGAAGATTGCTGCAAATGCTTCAGCCTTATCCTTTGCACTGATGTGCTGGGCACTTCCATCATCAAGGATGGGGATATTTGTGGAACCTCCTCTCCCAGTGAGTTGTTTAATTGTCCACCACCATTCACGACTGGATGTGGCAGGACTGCAGAGCTTAGATCTGATCCGTTGGTTGTGGGATTGCTTAGCTTTGCCTATCACTTGCTGCTTTAGCTGTTTGGCGTGCAAGTATTCCTGTTTGATGGCTTCACCAGGTTGATACCTATCTTCAGGTATGCCTGGTGCTGCTCCTGGCATGCACTCCTGCACTCTCCATTGAACCAGGGTTGATCCCCTGGCTTGATAGTAATGGTTGAGCGGGGGATGTGCCGGACCATGAGGTTACAGATTGTGCTGGAATACAGTTTTGCTGCAGTTGATGGCCCACAGCACCTCATGGATGCCCAGTCCTGAGTTGCTAGATCTGTGCGAAGTCTGTCCCATTTAGCATGGTGATAGTGTCACACAACATGATGGAGGTTGTTCTCAGTGTGCAGGCAGGACTTCGTCTCCACGACTGTGTGATGGTCACTCTTACCGATACTGTCATGGACAGATGCAACTGCAGCTGACAGATTGGTAAGGATAAGGTCAAGTATGTTTTTCCCTCTTATTAGTTCCTTTACCACCAACCGCAGACCCAGTCGAGCAGCTATGTCCTTTAGGACCCGACCAGGTCAATCAGTAGTACTGCTGCCGAGCCACTCTTGATGATGGATATTAAAATCCCCCACCCGGAGTACATTTTGTGCCCTTGCCATTCTCAGTGCTTCCTCTAAGCATTGTTCAACATGGAGGAGTACTGATTCATCAGCGGAGGGAGGACGATATGTGGTAATCAGCAGGAGGCTTCCTTGCCCATGTTTAACCTGAAGCCATGAGACTTCATGTGGTCCAGAGTCAACGTTGAGGACTCCTAGCGCAACACTCACCCAACTGTAAACCACTGAGCCACCACCTCTGCTGGGTCTGTCCTGCCGGTGGGACAGGACATATCCAGGGATGGTGATGGTGGTGTCTGGGACATTGTCTGCAATGTATGATTCTGTGAGTACACAGAACATAGAACATAGAACAATACAGCGCAGAACAGGCCCTTCGGCCCTCGATGTTGCGCCGACTTGTGAACTAATCTAAGCCCACCCCCTACACTATCCCGTCATCATCCATATGCTTATCCAAGGACTGTTTAAATGCCCCTAATGTGGCTGAGTTAACTACATTGGCAGGCAGGGCATTCCACGCCCTTACCACTCTCTGAGTAAAGAACCTGCCTCTGACATCTGTCTTAAATCTATCACCCCTCAATTTGCAGCTATGCCCCCTCGTACTAGCCGACGTCATCATCCTAGGAAAAAGACTCTCACTGTCCACCCGATCTAATCCTCTGATCATTTTGTATGTCTCTATTAAATCCCCTCTTAGCCTTCTTCTCTCCAATGAGAACAGACCCAAGTCCCTCAGCCTTTCCTCATAAGGCCTTCGCTCCCGACCAGGCAACATCCTGGTAAATCTCCTCTGCACCTTTTCCAGTGCTTCCACATCCTTCCTGTAATGGGGCGGCCAGAACTGTATGCAATATTCCAAGTGAGGCCGCACTAGCATTTTGTACAGTTGCAGCATGACATCACGGCTCCGGAACTCAATCCCTCTACCAATGAAACCTAACACACCGTATGCCTTCTTAACAGCACTATCAACCTGGGTGGCAACTTTCAGGGATCTATGCACCTGGACACCAAGATCCCACTGCACATCCACACTACCAAGAATCTTTCCATTGACCCAGTATTCTGCCTTCCTATTATTCTTCCCAAAGTGGATCACCTCACATTTATCTGCATTGAACTCCATTTGCCACTTTTCAGCCCAATTCTGCAGTTTATCCAAGTCTCCTTGCAACCTGCAACATTCTTCCACACTGTCCACCACTCCACCGACTTTAGTGTCATCTGCAAACTTACTAACCCATCCACCTATGTCTGCGTCCAAGTCATTTATAAAAATGACAAACAGCAGTGGTCCCAAAACAGATCCTTGTGGCACACCACTAGTAACCGGACTCCAGGCTGAATATTTTCCATCAACCACCACTCTTTGCCTTCTTTCAGAAAGCCAGTTTCTAATCCAAACTGCTAAATCTCCCTCAATCCCATGCCTCCGCATTTTCTGCAATAGCCTACCATGTGAAACCTTATCAAAGGCTTTACTGAAGTCCATGTACACCACGTCAACTGCCCTACCCTCATCCAAGTGCTTGGTCACCTTCTCAAAAAACTCAATGAGGTTTGTGAGACACGACCTGCCCTTGACAAATCCATGTTGACTATCTCCAATCAAATTGTTGCTTGCTAGATGATTATAAATCCTATCTCTTATAATCCTTTCCAAAACTTTTCCTACAACAGATGTAAGGCTCACTGGTCTATATCTATATATGGACTATGTCAGGCTGTTGCTTTTCCGGTGCCTAGGTCAATGCCAGGTGATCCATCCAGTTTCATTTCTTTGAGTCTTTGCAGCAATTGGTACATCTGAATGGCTTGCTAGGCCATTTCATAGGGCAGCTGAGAGTCAACCACATTGCTGTGGGTCTAGAGTCACCTGTAGGCCAGACCAGGTGAGGATGGCAGATTTCCTCCCCTGAAGGACATCAGTGAACCAGATGGGTTTTTCCAACAATCAGCAATGATTTCATGGAGATCACTATATTCTTCATTCCAGACTCTTTTTTAATTCCAATTCCATCATCTGTCATGGTGGGATTTGAACCTGGGTCCCCAGAACATCAGCTGGGTTTCTGGATTAATAGTCTAGCGATAATACCACTAGGCATCGCCTATCCACCTGTGTAAACATTTTCCAAACTAAAATTCTTCAGTCAGGAGACCGAAGTTTTGCAAAAAACTCAAGTGTGTCTGCACTGTACAGTTATAGCAAGATTTGATCCTGGCTTTTATACACCATTCCCTTTCATTATTGGGCAACATCCCATTTGCCTTCCCAGCTGCTTGCTGTACTTGCATGCTAACTTGCTGTGATTCATGCCCCAGAATACCTAAATATCCCTGTCCTGCAGCATTATGCAGCCCCTTTCCATTTTAACAATATTTTGCTTTTCTAATCTTCCTGTCAAAGTGGACAATCTCACATTTCCCAGTTTCATAACTGCATCTGCCAATTCCTTGCCCAGTCACTAAACCTATTCTTTTTGAGACTCTTTGTATGCTCCTCTCAATTTGCCTTCCTATTGATCTTTGCATTATGGTTACAATTCAGCGAGATGGCAATAGAATAGGATGCTCCTGTCGGAGTTCCTCTGGTCTGCCTGTTCTTTTTCCTCCTTTTTCCTTTTCTCTCCCCCTCTTTTTTTTTCCTTCACTCCCCTCAGCACGGAGCCCTAGAGCAGCGCAGGGAATAGCCCCACAGTGGCACATGGGAAGGAGCCCTGGAGCATCATGCAGGCAGCAAGCGCAAGCCGACGGAGCAAGCAGGAGCAGGCGGGAGCAGGCAGCCCGAGGCGGCGACGGAGGGGCTGAGTCCCACAGCGATGGAGGGGCCAAGGTACGAATCCTGGTACAGTGCAACTTACCTGGCTGCTGCTGAGTGCTGGTGAGGAGAGAACTGGAGACTGCAGCAATGCGGGACTTGGGGCCTGGTGCCACATGCTGAGCTGCTGTTATCGGACTATAATTTAAAACTTCTTACTGTGTTGTAACTACCTCTTGTAAGTAATGCTTAAGCTTTCCTTTAATCCTCTTTGTGTTAAGACCACTTTCTTTTTAATTTGTAAGTTTTGTACCAAGGTATTTGTACCTATGATGGCACTATTAAAAGGCAGCCATTCTAAAATTTTTCATTGTACTCCTATACTTTTGTATTGTAGTACAAGTGACAAAAAACGATATTCTATTCTAATTGGTCCCTTCATCGAATTATCGTAGATCATAAACAGTCAATGCCCCAGCAGTAATTTTGATAATTTGAAAATGATTCTGACCCTCTATTTCCCATTAATTAACCAATCCTCTATGTATGCTAATATATCACCCAAACACTATGAGCTCACTTTGTGCTTTGATGTGGTACCTCACTGAATGCCTTTTGGAAGTCCAACTACACTACATCTACTGGTGTCCCTTTAATCACTCTGTCTGTTAAACTGTCAAAGAATTCAAGTGAATTTGTCATGTGATATCCCTTCCACAAAACCATTTTGATTCTGATTAATGCAATATAATTTTATAAATTCCGGTTCCCATCTCTGAATAATCGATTCCAGCATTTTCCCAATGACAGAACCACAAAAGTGTTACAGTACATGATGAGGCCCTTTCATCTGTTGAGTCTGCACCAACTTGCCATATGTATAACTTATTTAGTGCCACTCCCCACCTTCTCCACGTAGTCCTGTACTTTCTTCCTTTTCAGATAACAATCCAATTTCCTTCTGAATGCCTGAATTGAAGATGCCTGCACCACATTTGATCCTTCCCCATTGGTAACAATGTTACCCCTAGCCACTCTGTTCAGGCTCCTTGTAATCTTGAATACTTCTATCAAATTTCCTCTCAACTTTCTCCTCTCCAAGGAGAACAGTCCCAGCTTCTCAACCTATTTACATAATTGAAGTTTCTCATCTCTGGGACTGAGCTTTGGTGAGCAGGTTATTGATGAATAAGTGTTTCTTAATCATTCTGTCAATGACACTTTCCATCACTTTGTTAATCACAGAGTAAACTGCATGACTGGTAACTGGCCAAATTGGATTTATCCCATTTCTTGTAAATGGGATATACCTTGCAATTTTCCATTGGACTTTAAACAAGCAGTTTACTGGTATGGCTTCCAATCTGGTCGACTGTATTTGTTACTCACAACATAGTCTCCTCTACACTGGGAAGACCAACTGTAGACTGAGTGATCACTTTATGGAACACCTCTACTCTGTCCGCAAACAATCCAGCCACGTGTGATTTGAACACATTATCTTACTCTCATGCTCAAGTTCTGTCCTAAGCTTGCTGCAGGACTCAACATTGAGTTTAATAACTTCAGACCATGACCTTTATCCTCCATTTTAATAAATGTATATACATAATTTCCCCAGCTTCTTGTTCTTGTGGCTTTGTTTCAGTCATAGCAGTCATTCTGCTGTTTACACCGACAGTTAACATCCACTCTGGATTTATGTTTTACCTCATCTGTGCAGCAATTATCACTCCCCAGCATAGGAGCAAATTACTGCAGGTGCTAGAATCTATACTGAAAACAAATAATGCTGGAGACCACAGCGGATCAGGCAACATGTATGGAGCAAAGCTAAAAGGGAAGGAATGCGTTCACAATCTGAAGGTGTTGAGCTCAATATTGCGCCCAGAAGGTCGTAAAATGCCTAGTTTGAAGATATGTTGTTCCTCCACTTTTCGCTGGAGCGTTGCCGCATGCCAACAACAGACAAGTGGACATGTGAGCAGGATGCTGTGTTAAAATGACCGCTATGGGAAGGTCAGGGTCATGCTTGTGCACAGACTGGAGGTATCCTGTAAAGCGGTCATGAACCAGCATTTGTTTTCTCCAAATAAGAGTAGGCCACATTGGGTGCAGCGAATGCAATACACAAGACTGGAGGAAGTACAGGTGAAATGCTGCTTCACCTGCAAAGACTGTTTAGGCCTTTGGATGGTGAGCGGGGAGGAGGTGAAGAGGCAGATGTTGCACCTTCTGTGGTTACATGGGAAGGTGCTGAGATAAGGGGATGTGGTGTTGGTGGTTGTGGAATGGACTAGGGTGTCCCAGAGGGAACGATCCCTGCAAAATGCAGAAGGGGGAGTGAGGGGAAGATGTGCGTGGTGGTGGTGTTCTGCTGGAGTTTTCTGAAATGGCACAGAATGATCTTTTGTATGCGGAGGCTAGTGGGATGAAAAGTGAGAACAAGGGAAACCTGATCATGCTGTTGTTACTGATGGGAAGGGGTAGGAGCAGAAGCACAGGTGATAGGTCGGATGCGGTTGATGGCCCTGTCAACCACAGTGGGTGGGAAACCATGTCAGCAGTGCTTTTTGGAAGATGGCATCATCTGAACAGATATGATGCAGGCAAAGGAACTGGGAGAATTGGATAGAATCCTTGCAGGACGTGGGGTGGGAAAAGCTGTTGTGAAGGTAGCTATGGGAGTCACTGGCTTTGTAGTAAATGGCAGTGGACAGTTTATTCCCCAAAATAGAGAGAAGTCAATGAAAGGCAGGGAAGTGTTAAAAATAGACGATGTGAAAGTTATGGAGGGGTGGAAATTGGAGGCAAAATAAATAAATTTTTCAAGGTCCAGGCGGGAGCTTGAAGTGGCAGTGAAGTAGTTGTCGATATACCAAAGAAAGACTTGTGGGAGGGGCCAGTGTAGGACAGGAACGACGATTGTTCCACATACCAAATAAAGAGGCAGCCATAACTAAGACTCATTCGGGTGCCCATAGCCACTTGACTTGCCCATCGACTTGGCAGAAGAGTGATGAATTAAAGGAGAAATTGTTCAGTGAGAGAACAAGTTTAGTCAAGTGGAGGAGAGTGGTGGTGGCTGGGGATTGTTCAGGTCTCTAATCGAGGAGTTCTGAGACCATCCTGGTGGGGAATGGAGGTACTTTACAACCTCTGGGCTCAATATTGAGTTCAACATCTTCAGACTGTGATCGCATTCTTTCCCTTTGTTTTAGCTTTGCTTTCTACATTCTGTCACCATGTCCTCTCTCCCCTCCTCCCGCTACAGTAGGACTGTCTATTTTTCCAGTCTGGCAGTTAGACACACCATTGTTCTGCCATTCTCACATTCTGATCACTTAATCTGAACTATCAGCATCATTTCTCCCCCAGCACTTCAACCAACAGCCCCGCTGACTACTGCATTCTCCCAGTTCCTCCATCTTCAACTTTGCATATGTTCCAACTTTGGCAAGGGAGGCTCCGAAATGCCCACCTTCTTCCTCAACCAAGGATTCCCCAGCACCGTTGTCAACAGGGCCCTCAACCGGGTCTGACCCGTCTTCCGTATCTCCACCCTCACCCCCTCTCTTCCCTCCTGCAACAGCGATAGGGTTCCCCTTGTCTTTACTGACTATCCCACCAGCACCTACATCTAGAAGACCAACAGTCACCATTTCTACCACGTCCAGTGAGATGCCATCACCAGACATATATTCCCCTTCCCTCCCTTGTCCACTTCTGCAGAGACTGTTCCCTCTGGGACACTCTGGTGCACTCTGGTGCACTCTTCCTTCCCCCTCAACAGCACTCCACAGCCCCATGGCACCTTCCCCTGCAAGTGGCAAAGGTGCAACACCTGCCCATTTACCTTTTCCCTCCCCAGTACCCAAGGGCCCAAACATACCTCCCAGGTGAAGCAACACTTCACCTGCACTTCCCAGAATCTAGTCTACTGCAATCATTACTCACAATGTGGTCTCCTCTATATTGGGAAAACAAAGTGTAGATTGGGTGACCGCTTCGCAGAACATCTACGTTCTTCCCACAAGAAAGACCCTGAGCTTCCAGCTGCCTGCTACTTTACAACCCACCCTGTTCCCTGGCCAACACATTTGTCTCAGGCTTGCTGCAGTGTTCCAGCAAAGCTCAGCGCAAGCTGGAAGAATAAAACCTTGTTTCTGCTTGGAGACCTTGCAGCCTCTGGGACTCAATATCGCTTTCAATAATTTTATGACCTGAACTCGCCCATGTGCTAGCCCCCTACCCCACACACCAGGCCTTGTTATCACATTGTCTGCCATTACACACTACCTATTGTTGGCCACTAACAGTCCCCATTAACAACTATTCATCCTCCTCGCCAGATCGTTATCAACTCCTTTGTCTGTCCAACTGCTCTTCTCTCTCTTTGGGCTCTAGCCCCACCTATAAGAACCCTCTCCCCGCACCCTATCTTCTGCATATAAACCAACATTTTCCTAGTTACCATCACTTCTGATGAAGGGTCACCGTACCTGAAAAGTTAATTCTGATTTCTCTTCACAGATGCTGCCAGACCTGCTGAGCTTTTCCAGCAACTTCTGCTTTTGTTTCTGATTTACAACATCTGCAGTTCTTTCGGTTTTGATATTGCATAAATGCCGCCCTCTCCACACTTCAGCGCTGAAGAAGAGTCACCTAGACATGAAACATTAGCTTGCTTTCTCTCCATGGGATGCTGCCTCTCCACAGCCTTTTGTTTTGTGACATCTTTAATCTCTAATCTCCCTCATACTCCAAACGCTTTCTTGTCTTCCATTCGGTCCCATTTACTCCTCACTACCTTTCTCAATAGCATAAACCCCATCACTTTTTCACTCTTTTCATTTCTAAAGAGGAGTCATACTGGACTTGAAAGGAAAATGTTAACTGTTTCTCTCACTACACCTGCTATGAGACCCGCTGAGGGTCTCCAGATTTTTTCTGTTTTTGTTTGATAGATGTCTGTGTTGCAGCTTGGTTAGAAGCGCTGCTTGTTATAAAACCAAATTCTGAAATTTGTTCGCTCATGGGATGTGGGCATTGCTGGCGAGGCCAGATTTTATTGCTTTCCGAATTACACTGGAGAAGGCAGTGGTAAACTACATTCATGAACACCTGTACTCCTTGCTGTTTAGGGGATGCCTCCGCCTCCCCCTCTCTCCCTATTTATTTCAGAACCCTCTTCCCCTTCCCCATTTCTGATGAAGGGTCTCGGCCCGAAACGTCAAGTTTTCCTGCTCCTATGATGCTGCTTGACCTGCTGTGTTCATCTAGCCCGGTGATAGTTTCAAGTCAGGATGGCGTGGTTTGGAAGGGAACATGGGGAGCTGGTGTTCCCATGCATCTGCTGCCCTTATCCTTCTTAGTGGTAGACGTAGTGTGTTTAGAAGGTGCTGTCAGAGGAGCCTTGATGTGTTACCTCAGTGCAATTAATAAATGGCAAACACTGGACCTCTGTGCATTAGTGTTAAAGGGAATAGTTGTTTAAGGTGATAGATGTGGTACCATCAAGTGAGCTGTTTTGTTCTGGATGCTGTCAAGAATCTTGGCTGTTGTAGGAACTGCCCTCGTCCAGGCGTCTGAAGAGTATTATATCTCACTCCTGACTTGTGCCTAGTAGATTTTGAAAAGGAGGTGAGCTATTTGTCACTGAAGTCCTTGTTTCTGAACTGTAATTGTCACTACAGTATTTTTATTACTTGTCCAGTTTAGTTTTTGTTCAATGGGAGTCCCCAGGATGTTCATAGAGGAGGATTCAGTGATGGTAATGCCACTAGATGTCAAACGTCAGATTTTCTTACGTTGGAGATGGTTATTGTCTGGTACTGTGTATTATTTACACCTCCTCAGCCCAAGCCTAGGAGTCGTTCAGGTGAATACAGGCACTGACTGCTTCAGTGATTGAGAAGTTGCGAATGGGTGCTGAACGCTGTGTTTACACAAACAGTCTCACTTTTATGATAGAGGGAAGGTCATTGATGAAACAGCTAAAGATGGTTAGGTATACGACATTAGCCCGATGAACTGCAGTAATGCCACGCAGCTGACAGAAATAAGTAGTTTGATGAGGATGAGATCAAAGAGGCTTTTTCCAATGAGCTCATTCTCCCACTACTTGCTCCTTCCTTAAAGGGTATTAGTAAACCAGATGAGATAACAAGGTGTGGAGCTGGATGAACACAGCAGGCCAAGCAGCATCATAGGAGAAGGAAAGCTTGACGTTTTGGGCCTAGACGCTTCTTCAGAAATGGGGGAGGGGAAGGAGGTTCTGAAATAAATAGGGAGAGGGGGGAGGCGGATAGAAGATGGATAGAGGAGAAGATAGGTGGAGAGGGGACAGACCGGTCAAAGAGGTGGGGATGCAGCCAGTAAAGGTGAGTGTAGATGGGGAGGTAGGGAGGAGCTAGGTCAATCCAGGGAGGACGGACAGGTCAAGGGAGCGGGATGAGGTTAGTAGGTGGGAGATGGGCGTGGGGCTTGAGGTGGGAGGAGGGGATAGGTGGAAGGACAGGTCAGGGAGGCGGGGATGAGCTGCACTGGTTTTGGGATGCGGTAGGGGGAGGGGAGATTTTGAAGCTTGTGAAGTCCACATTGATACCATTAGGCTGCAGGGTTCCCAAGCGGAATATGAGTTGCTGTTCCTGCAACCTTTGGGTAGCATCGTTGTGGCACGGCAGGAGGCCCAGGGTGGACATGTCGTCTGCGGAATGGGAAGGCGAGTTGAAATGGTTCACGACTGGGAGGTGCAGATGTTTAGTGTGAACCGAGCGTAGGTGTTCTGCAAAGCAGTTCACAAGCCTCCGAGATAACAAGCATGGGGCTGGATGAACACAGCAGGTCAAGCAGCATCATATGAGCAGGAACTCCGCTTGGTTTTCCCAAGGTAGAGGAGGTGACAACGGAAACAGCGGATGCAGTATACCACATTAGCAGATGTGCAGGTGAACATCTGCTTGATGTGGAAAGTCTTCTTGGGGCCTGGGATGGGGGTGAGGGGGGAGCAGGAGGGGCAGGGGCAGGTGTAGCACTTCCTGCGGTTGCAGGGAAAAGTGCCGGGTGAGGTGGGGCGGGAGGGGAGTGTGGAGCAGACAAGGGAGTCATGGAGAGAGTGGTCCCTCCGGAAGGCAGATAAGGGTGGGGAGGGAAAAATGTCTTTGGTGGTGGGGTCGGATTGCAAATGGCAGAAGTGTCGGAGGATGACGCGCTGGATCCGGAGGTTGGTGGGGTGGTACGTGAGGACGAGGGGATTCTGTTTTGGTTTTTTTTATTGTGGGGAGGGGGTGTGAGGGATGAGTTGCAGGAAATGTGGGAGACACGATCTAGGGCATTCTCGACTACTGAGGTGGGGAAGTTGCGATCCTTGAAAAACAAGGACATCTGAGATGTACGGGAGTGGAATGCCTCATCCTGGGAGCAGATGCGGCAGAGGCAAAGGAATTGGGAATAGGGGATGGCACTTTTGCAGGAAGATGGGTGGGAGGAGGTGTATTCTAGGTAGCTGTGGGAATCGGTGGGCTTGAAATGGATATCGGTTTCTAGGTGGTTGCCGGAGATGGAGACAGAGAGGTCCAGCAAGGAGCGAGAGGTATTAGAGATGGTCCAGGTGAACTTAAGGTTGGGGTGGAAGGTGTTGGTGAAGTGGATGAACTGTTTGAGCTCCTTGTGGGAGCACGAGGCGGTGCCGATACAGTCATCAATGTAACGGAGGAAGAGGTGGGGTTTAGGGCCAGTGTAGGTACGGAAGAGGGATTGTTCCACATAACCTACAAAGAGGCAGACATAGCTTGGGCCCATGCGGGTATCCATGGCTACCCTCTTTGTCTGTAGGACGTGGGAGGAATTGAAAGAGAAGTTGTTGAGGGTGAGGACAAGTTCGACTAAGCGGATGAGGGTGTCAGTGGAGGGGGACTGGTCGGGCCTGCAGGACAGGAAGAAGCGGAGGGCCTTTAGGCCATCTGCATGGAGAATGCAGGTGTACTGGGCAGAACACCTACGCTCGGTCCGCATTAAATAACTGCACCTCCCAGTCGCGAACCATTTCAACTCCCCCTCCCATTCCACAGACGACATGTCCATCCTGGGCCTCCTGCAGTGCCACAACGATGCTACCCGAAGGTTTCAGGAACAGCAACTCATATTCCGCTTGGGAACCCTGCAGCCTAATGGTATCAATGTGGACTTCACAAGCTTCAAAATCTCCCCTCCCCCTACCGCATCCCAAAACCAGCCCAGCTCGTCCCCGCCTCCCTAACCTGTCCTTCCGCCTATCCCCTCCTCCCACCTCAGGCCCCACGCCCATCTCCTACCTACTAACCTCATCCCGCTCCCTTGACCTGTCCGTCCTCCCTGGACTGATCTATCTCCTCCCTAACTCCCCACCTACACTCACCTTTAATGGCTCCATCCCTGCCCCTTTGACCGGTCTGTCTCCTCTCCACCTATCTTCTCCTCTATCCATCTTCTATCTGCCTCCCCCTCTCTCCCTATTTATTTCAGAACCTCCTTCCCCTCTCCCATCTCTGAAGAAGGGTCTAGGCCCGAAACGTCAAGCTTTCCTGCTCCTATGATGCTGCTTGGCCTGCTATGTTCATCCAGCTCTACACCTTGTTATCTCAGATTCTCCAGCATCTGCAGTTCCTATCTGTGAAATAGTAAACCAGATGTTTTTTTTTGCAAGAATTGACAATGGATTAACTTCTCTCTTAGCTCAGCCTTTTTAAAGCCAGATTCAAATTCAGAATTCAAATTCCAACAGCTGATATGGCGGGATTTGATAAACTGCCCCCAGAGCATTAGCCTGGACCTCCACATTACTGTGCTACCTGTGATACCTACATTATTTTGGGCAGCAGCCACATTGCCTTCTTCTGATCCAGACTGCCATCTACAGCATCTTCAACTCTCCTTGGCAGTCAGAGCTTGGCTTCTCAAAGATTCGTCAACTACAACTTGACCATGTGAAAACAATTAGCATATGTGATAGGCATGGTACCACGAGGAACATGGTGCAGGAGATTACTCAAGCAATGCCTCAACTGCCCAGAAGGAATCCTCCAGTATAAGCTGAAGGGGACGTCCAGGTTCATGACGATCAGCTGCACTTTCCATAGTATTGCCACCCTGTCCCCTAATGCATTGTCTGAAAGTGTGTGCTCAGGCAGTAGTTTCCCTTAAACTACTTCCCCTTATTATCACGGATCCACTATTTTCCAGGTGAAATGTCGATCACAGTGATTCATGGGCACCATGATACAATAAAGCTACTCATACATCTTTTCATTAACACTTCTATCCAACAACACAATGATTATATAAACTGAAGTGAACTATTCACCCGTATCCATTCCAAGTTCTGCATGATACCCTGTAAAATGCTGGAGCTGGACTCTTCTGTTAATCTTGACAGTGTCTAGGAGGGTATTTAGCAAGTTTACCAATGTAAAAAGCATCTTGTTGTGCATTTTCAGAAACATTCTCCTGCGCTCTGTCCAATTAAATTCCTCATTTGAAACTTCTGTAGCAGAATCCTTCGACCTCACCCTCTGAGGGGCTGGCACCAAAGCTGTCCTTTCACCTTTGCCTACCTGCAGTCCACTCATGCCTGGTGGCTGAACAGGGCTGCATCCTAATTCTATTTTAGCTTTTAAGGTGCACATAAGGGCAGTCGTTGAAATACACTGCGGGTGTCAAGTGAAATAAAGGTGCATCATCCTGAGACATCTGGTGCAACTCTCTTTTCCTCATGGAACTGTAGTGACTGGTCAAGTTGCTGTTTTTGGGTATCTTCAAGGATGAAATCAGAACAGCAGGACTGGGTGAGTGGAAGGTGTGGGAGTGAAGTGGGAAGCAAGAAATTCATGTCACATATTATAAATATGTGAGGTGATTCACTTTGGGAAGAATAATAGGAAGGCAGAATACTGGGTCAATGGAAAGATTCTTGGTAGTGTGGATGTGCAGAAGGATCTTGGTGTCCAGGTACATAGATCTCTGAAAGTTGCCACCCAGGTTGATAGTGCTGTTAAGAAGACATACGGTGTGTTAGGTTTCATTGGTAGAGGGATTGAGTTCCGGAGCCGTGATGTCATGCTGCAACTGTACAAAACGCTAGTGCGGCCTCACTTGGAATATTGCGTACAGTTCTGGTCGCCCCATTACAGGAAGGATGTGGAAGCACTGGTAAAGGTGCAGAGGAGATTTACCAGGAGGTTGCCGGGTCTGGAGCGAAGGTCTTATGAGGAAAGGCTGAGGGACTTGGGTCTGTTCTCATTGGAGAGAAGAAGGCTAAGAGGGGATTTAATAGAGACATACAAAATGATCAGAGGATTAGATCGGGTGGACAGTGAGAGTCTCTTTCCTAGGATGATGACGTCGGCTAGTACGAGGGGGCATAGCTGCAAATTGAGGGGTGATAGATTTAAGACAGATGTCAGAGGCAGGTTCTTTACTCAGAGAGTGGTAAGGGCGTGGAATGCCCTGCCTGCCAATGTAGTTAACTCAGCCACATTAGGGGCATTTAAACAGTCCTTGGAAAAGCATATGGATGATGACGGGATAGTGTAGGGGGTGGGCTTAGATTAGTTCACAGGTTGGCGCAACATTGAGGGCTGAAGGGCCTGTTCTGCGCTGTATTGTTCTATGTTGTATATTAGCAGCAGTGTGTGCCATAAACAAGATACTGAAGCAACTTCCAAGCCTCTGGTGACATCTCGTCTAAATCAATGACCTGAGCCAGGCAGAAAGACAAGTTCAGCAGAAATACAGCAATACCAGCATTTGAAAGTGTCCCTCTAAGTCACACACCAGGCTGATTTGAAATACATAGCCTTTTTTTCCCCACTGTTGCTATGTCAAAAACCTGGAACTCCCTTGATAACACCATGGGTGTACTTTCTAAAGATTCATTAACAAGATGTAGGCAGTGCTGGCTGGGCCAACATTTACTGCTCAATCTTTGGTGCCCTTGAGAAGTTGGTGGTGAGTTGCGGCCTTGAACTGCCACTGTCCATGTGCTGTAGGCAGACTCACAATGCTGCTAGAGAGAGAGTACCAGGATTTTGACCCAGTGATATTGAAAGAATGGTGATGTGCTTCTAAGTCTGGATGGTGAATGGCTTGGAGGGAAACCTGTAGGTGGTGGTGTACCTATGCATCTACTACCCTTGTCCTTCTAGATGTAAGTGGTCAAGAATGACAGGACAGCAGTACTCTACCATGTGTACTGCAGTGGTTTATTGAAGAGGCTGAGGCTGAGGATAATGCCCACATTTCAAGAACAAATAAACAAACAAACAAACAAAAAGAAGGTCATCAGCAAATTTGTCCTTAATCCATTTACTGCATTGGGATTCACTTCAGAGGAAGAGAATTCAAAAATCCAGGATAAAGTTAAATTTGTATACAGCCTTGGTTCGACCACAACTGGTGTACCGAGTATAATTCTGTTCTTTTCATTACTAAAGGGATAGTAATGAAGTAGAACATGCAGAAAACATTTATAAGGTTTAGTTTTCCCAAAAACAATAATACAGAACAATAAGGAAAAAATGAAACGACAGGGCCTTTGTCTCTAGAAGACCTCTTGCAAAAAAAGGGAGGCCTGACAGAGATCTTTAAGTTGTGAAATGGTCTGATATACTGTAGTGACCGAGTCCAGTACGATGGGATATAAATCTGGGATAGTCTGATCAAATAAAGACTTCAGGACTATTTAAAGAAAATAGTGATGGGCATGTAGATTTCATTGCCAGAGTGGTTGAAACATTTGGCACTGACACATTTATAAGAAGGCTTGAAGCATATATTAGGGAATAGCGGGATATGGCAAAGTTGGGAATAGGCAATTAGAGATGAAGCTCATCTGAAGCACAACTGCAGCATAGACTATTTATGCCAGAAGATTTTTTTTTGTGGAAAACTCCTCTGTTGAGTTTTCTGGAAAAGTTCTTGTGTTGTTCCACTTTTATCTATAATGAACAGAATAATTGATTTTTCCATCAGTAACATCACCAAAGAATTGATCCATGGCCACCCCCTCTTCATAGCTTAACACGGTCTCTATGAATCACAGAGTTGTTACAATGCTGAAGCAAGTTATCCAGCCTGTCATGCCACCACTGGCTCTTCAAATGAGCATCATTACCTCATGCCAATCTCCTTTCTTTGCCATTCCTTGCACACCATTTCTGTCCAAATAATCATCCAATGCCCTCATGAATGCCCCAATTGAACCTGACTCCACCAGATTTCCAGGAAATGCATTCCATCCCCTATAGCTGTTATGTGAAGGAGCTTTTTTTTCTTCTCACTTCTTTTGGAAATCACTCTAAATCTATGCCCTCTTATTCTTGTTCCTTTTATGAGTGGCACCAACTTCTTCCTGTCTATTCTGTCTAGCCTGCTCATAATTTTGAACACCTCTATCAAATTTCCTCCCAGCTTTCTTCTCTCCAAGGAGAGCTGTCCCAACTTCTTCAATCTATCTTCATAACTGAAATTTGAGATTCCTGGAACCATTCTTGTAAATTGTCTCTGCACTCTCTCCAATGCAGTCACATCTTTCCCATAAAGTGGCACCCACAATGGTCCAAAATACTCCAGGTGAGGTCTAACAAGTATCTGAAACATATTCAACATCACTTCCTTGTTCTTGTACTCTATGCCAATATTAATAAAGCTGAGGGCATTGTATGCTTTATTAACTGTTCTCTCCATCTGTCCTGCTACCTTTAATGATCTGCACACATACAGACCCAAGTCCCTCTGTTCCTGCACCCTGTTTAGAAGCATACACTCTATTTTTATTGTCTTTCAATGTTCTTCCTACCAAAGTGCATCACCTTACACTTCTCTGTATTGAACCTCATTTTCCACCATCCACTCCACCAACATGTCAAGGTTCTTTTGGAGTTCCACACTGTCCTTCTCACAGTTTACAATGTTACCAAGTTTCATGTCATTTTCAAACTTTGAAATTGCTTGTTGCACACTAAGATCTGGATCATTTCAAAATTTAGGAAAAGCAAGGGTCTCGATGCTGGCTCTGGGGAACTCCACTTCAAACCTTACCCCATCCCAAAAAATATTCATTGACCATCACTCTCTGTTTCTTATCAATCAGCTTATTTTGTATCTGTGTTGCTAATGTCCCTTTTATGCCAGGACTTATAACTTTCCTCACAAATCTGTTGTGTGGCATTGTATCAAATCTCTTCTGAAATTCATTAACATGGTGTTAATTACAAAAGCATCCATAAGTTTTTTTCTCATAAGCAGCTCCTAAACCTATGGAGTCTTAAACTAGAGACTCACATTAATTTGCAAATAATTCATTTTCTTGGTGTCCTCAAGTTTTTCTGGATAATAGTTAGCTGAGTACTCTTTTGTAACAGGTTTAAAACTGTTCTCTCTCCTTTGCAGCCTCTCTTAGTTAGAATCAGAATTGTTACAGTACAGAAGGAAGCCATCTGACCAAGGGCAGCTTCTCTCCATTGCAGCCTTTCTCTTTTAACAGCCTCTTTTCCCATGTAGCCTATCTGCCCCTCTCTCTCCTATCACTGAGCTCTTCTCCGCTGTATGCACTCCCTACAGCCTCTCCCCTCTCTTGCTTTTGAGGCTGAGATGCAGAGGCCAGCAGGACTGCTCACAGGACAGCCTGAGCCTCGGTTGTCTGCAAATGGCAGCTCCTGCAGAGTCAGAAGGTTCACACCACACAATTGCCAAACCAACAAACAGGCAATGCTGTACCAGCAGCCAGGGATTCCAGAAGGCAAGTCTGGAACAGGAATGCAACAGGGGTCTGGACATTGCCTGGAGGGGTTGCTGGAGAAGAGGATTGCCAGGAGGATGATGAGCATTGCCATGAAGAATATGAGAACATTGTTAGCAGAAGCTGAACATCGGTGGCGGCGAGGGGCTATTATTGGGAGATGCGAGCGATGGGAGGCAGTGAAAATTACCGGTAATGAGTTGGGGGGAGCAATGTTGAGGGGAGTAAATATTGTTAGCAGTGTCATTGTGTTGGACTGTTTTAACAAGTAATCGTATAAAACTAGGGTAGTATATGATAAACAGCTGAAGTATGCATGGATATAATCATCTGATTCCACTATGGTAGGGAATCTTGCAGCAGGCCTTCACTATTTCTGGGTCAAATTCTTGAGTGTCCTCACTAACAACACCTTAGGTGTACCTACAACACATAACTGCAGCAGTTCATGGAGAAGGCTCAGCACCACTTTTTTATTTCCTTATTATTTAATGGGATGTGGGTGTCATTAGCAAAGCCAACATTTGTTGTCCAAACGTAAAAGCCCTTGAACAAAGTTTTAGGGACGGGCAGCAAATGCTGACCTAGTGTATGATGCTCATATCCATGAACGAAAGAAAAGTCCAGGCAAGAAAAACCCTCAATTGGAAGTATAATCATTCTGTGTAAGTAATGCACACATATTGTGCGTGTTAGGACTATCTCAGAGTCTCACGGCATCTTAAGTTGAGTGTTTGTCACTCCCTGTCAAAAGATTCAGACCAGCGTTTCCTCATGCTATAGAAACTGTGGTTCAGGCATTAGTTTCAGAACCTTCCCTGAACTCTCTTGAATAATTAGAATCATATGGCACGGAAACAGACCCTTCGGCCGAACTCCATGCTGACCAGGTTTCCTAAACTGAACTAGTCCCATTTGACTGCATTTGCCCCATATCACTCTTAAAATTTCCTATTAATGCACCTATCCAAACGTCTTTTAAATGTTGTGATTGTACCCACCTCTACCACTTCCTCTGGCAGCTCGTTCCACGCACACTCCATCCTCTGTGTGAAAACATTGCCACTGAGGTCCCTGTTAAATCAATCCCCTCACACCTTAAACCTATGCCCGCTTGTTTTGGACTCCTCTACCATAGGGAAAAGACCTCAGCTATTCACCTTATCTATGCCCCTCTTGATTTTATAAACCTCTCTAAGGCCACTTCTCAGCGTCCTATGCTCCAGGGAAAAAAGTCCCAACTTATCCAACTTCTCCTTAAAATTCAAACCTTCCAGTCTTGGTAACATCCTTGCAAACCTTTTTCACACCCTTTCCATTTTAATAACAGCCGTCCTATAGCAGGGTGACCAGAATTGCATCAGGTACTCCAAACGTGGCCTTACCAATGTCCTGTACAGCTGTAATATGATAATCCAACTCCAGTTTTCAATGTACTGATCGATGAAGGCAAGCGTGCCAAACATCTTTCTATTCACCCTGTCCACCTATGATGCCACTTTCAAGTAATTACGTACCTGCACACCTAGGTCCCTCTGTTTGACAACACTCCCCAGGATCCTACTATTTACTGTGTGAATCCTGCCCTGGTTTGTCTTGCCAAAATGCAACATTTTGCATTTATCTAAATTAAAGTCCATCTATCATCCCTCGGTCTATTGACCAGTTGATCAAGATCCCGTTGTACTCTTAGACAACCTTCTTCACTGTCCACTACACCACCAATTTTGGTGTCAACCGCAACCTATTAACCAAGCGTCCTATATTCTCATCAAAATATTTATATAAATGACTCAAAACAGTAGACCCAGCACTGATTCTTGTGGAACATCACAAGTCACAGGCCTGCAGTCTGAATAGCAACCCTCTACCACTACCCTCTGTCTCCAACAGTGAAGCCAATTTTGTATCCAATTGGCTAGCTCCCCCGGATCCCATGTGATCTAACCTTACTAAGCAGTCTATCATGCAGAACTTTGTCAAAAACCTTGCTAAAGTCCGCGTAGACAATGTCTACCACTCTGCCTTCGTCTATCTTCTTGATTACCTTTTCAAAAAAATCAAATTTGTGAGACATGATTTCCCATGCACAAAGCCACACTGACTATCCCTGATCGATTCTTGACATTCCAAAAGCATGGAGCTCCTGTCTCTCAGAATCCCCTCCAGCAACTTACCCACCACTGATGTTAGGTTCACCAGTCCGTAGTTCCCTGGCTTTTCTTTGGTGCCTTTCTTGAAGAAAAAAGAACAATGTCAGCGACCCTCCAGTCTTTTAGCAGCTCATTCATGGCTGTGATTGATACAAATATCTCTGCTAGGGGCCCTGGAATTTCTTCTTTAGCTTCCAGCAATGTCCTGGGATACACTTGATCAAGAACCGGACAGTTATCTACTTTTATACATTTTAAGACCCTCAGGATCTCCTCTTCTGTAATGTGGACTCTTTTCAAGACATCACTATTTATTTCCCAGAGTTCCCAACTTCCATGTCTTTCTCCACGTAAATACTGATGAGAAACATTCTTCAAATTCTCTTTAATATGGAGACTAAAATTAAAAACAGCACTCCAGATGAGGTCAGAAAAATCTGGAATCAACTTCAATACTTCTTCTTTGGTTTATGGATCAAAATATTGCTATATATCCCAATAATGTAGTTGTCTTTTTCCCATATGTATGAATACAAAATCAACAATTTGAACAACTTATCCAAAGAGGCAAATAACTTCAACTGAAGATGTGAACTGACTAACTTCTGTCCTCTATCCTCTTATCCAAGGATGCTGACAAATTGGTCAGCAATTTCTGATTTTTCAAGAAATCTTTTCTGCTTTGTAAAAGTTTGTCAAAAGTTTTCTTTTACTTGTCTCCCTGACTATTGGAGTCTTATTGGTTTTAACTTTTGCATCATGTTTTCAGGTTAACCTCAACTGTGATGCAAATGTAGAACACAAAAAGAAAAGGGAGTTTAAATGTTCCAATAAAAAAAAGTTTGTTACTGAGCTATTTTATACTTGTGTTCATCTTTTTCTTTAGCTCCAAATACACTCATCTCTCCTATGGAGACTGAAATTAAGATCAGATTGACCAGCCCAAAGACCTTTAACATCAGCACTGAAACACCTACTCAAGGCTGTTGGACAAAAACATTATTAAACTACTCATCTCCTGCAGATAAGGATGAATGCTCTGTGTAAACATCTTTCTTTTCCAGCAGCTTGCACTTTTAGGAAAGATTAACTCAGCACGTGAAGTCCAATACAGTTGCACCTCTGAGAAAAAGGAAAACTACTTTGAACCTTGCAGATTACTTCATAAGTCAGCCTTTCTTACTATCTCCAATGGCAAATGTTTCTGTAAATGGCACTACTTTACTATACTGAAAGCTCAGAGGTTTGTGAACTGTATTTTCCCAACAATCTCACAAACTTCATTTAGTAATGCACTACATTTTACTAGAGTGGGACATCTCATAGTGTGTCCTGTTAGTTAGCCTTTTTCCTTTTGCCCTGCAAATTGGTGAAAGTACAAATTGTTAACGATGTAGGGGGAAACAAGGAGGTATCAAGGATTTCAGTGAATGACAATGTCAATAATCCATTTCCTTCACTAATCAAATTTAAGGCTTGAGAAAGAAACAGACGAATGACAGGGAAGGAAATAGCATGCATCAAAGTCAAATCAGGTACAGAAAGAATCACTAGCCTAACAGAATTCTCTTTTCACCACCCCTTTCCCTGCTCTCAGCTGTAAACATTGCCAATTATTCAACTATGACAAGCCCATGAACCCAAATACATTGCACAGCACTCAATGCCATACATTCCTCTCTACAGGACAAGGTGGCACACAACAGCAGGTGACAGCTGACAGTGGAAAGGCAAGGATGCCTATCCTCATCTCTTCTAAGGAGATGGTGCAGGCAGTCACTGCACTGTCTGCAACTAAAGCCATGCACAGCGATAGGAGGGAAACCAGAGAAGATGGCGGTAGTTTCCTCCCCAACTTACTCACATCCCACTTCCTGCTCATATCTCAAAGTCTCCTACAAGATCCAGTTGATTTTCTATGAGATACAGTCAATGTAAGTGTGCACTTGTTGCTTTTTCACCTTTCCTTCACAACAACCCTATCTCATGCCTTTCTCCTTTCAGGCATACAACAGTACCACATGGTGCAAGGCAATGGGCCCTGCCAACACTGCAGTGAAGCCACTGAAAACTTGTGCTCCAGAACTTGCTGCTCCTCTAGTCAAGTTCAAATACAGCTGTCACACAGGTATCTACTCGACACCGTGGATAATTGTCCATACACACAATGTGCATAAAAGAGGGGAAAATCCAAAACCTGTCAATTACTATCCCATCAGGCGACCCTAGCTCATCATTAAAGTTTATGGAAGGGGCCATCATCAGTGCTATCAAGCAGCATTTACTTTGCAATAACATACTCAGTTTGTGTTCTGCCAGGGCTACTCGGCTCCTGAACTCATTATACCCTTGGTTTTAACATGGTCAAAAGACAGGAACCAACGAGAGAAACTGAAAGTGAACACCCTTGATATCAAGGCTGCATTTGACTCAGTGTGTGGCTTAAGGAGCCCTGGAAAACTGGAGTCAATTGGTATCAGGGAGAAATTCACCACTGGCTGGAGTCATACTTAGCACAAATGAAGATAGTTGTGATTGTTAAAGGTCAAACATCAGAGCTCCAGGACATCTCTGCAGGGGTTCCTCAGGGTACTGTTCTGTGTCCAACCATCTTCAACTGCTTTATCAATGACCTTCCTCCATCATAAAGTCAGAAGTGGGATTTTTGCTGACGACTGCACAACGTGAGCACTATTTGAGACTCCTCCGTAGAATCTTGCAGTGAGAAACTCACCACCTGGCCACCATCCACAGAATAAGTCAGGAATTTGATGGAATACCTTCCACTTGCCCGGATGACTGCAGCTTCAAAAACACTCAAGACGTTTGACACCACTAAGGACAAAGCAGCTCTCTTGACTGACACCATATCTTCAAACATTCACTTCCTTCACTACCCCTGCACAGTAGCAGCAGTATGAGCCATATACATGAGGCACTGCAAAAATTCATGAAGAATCCTTAGACTTCCTTCCAAATTCATGATCTTCTAGAACAACAAAGGCAGCAGACACATGGAAACACCATCACTTGCAAATTTCCCTCCAAGTTACTCATCATTTTGACTTGGAAATATATTGTCATTCCTTCACTATTACTGGTCCAAAATCCTGGAAATCCCTTCCTAACAGGACTGAGGATGAACCTGTATCAAATGGATTGTAGGCCTTCAAGGTTGCTCAAAGAAACCTTCTACAGGGCAATTGTGGATGGGCATTAAATGCTGGCCCAGTCAGTAAAGTCCACATCCCTGAATGAATTTTAAAACATTCCAAAAAGGACACCGACAATGAAAAAAACACCATCACCCAATTTCACATTCACAACTACCAGCACGTACATTGGCACTAAGCGAACTTTAAAGGGTAAAATAGGAGCAGGATTTGCACCAAAGATGCAAATGCAGACTGAACACAGCATGGCTTCGAAAGAATGTCGGGCGTCCCTACAGTGCTGTCAACTGCATGAGTGGCATGCAACTAGGACAGGGAGAAGGGGTCTAGGCCTGAAACGTCAGACTTCTTGCTCCTCTGATGCTGCTTGGCCTGCTGTGTTCATCCAGCTCTACACCTTGTTATCTAGGACAGGGAGAAAATAGCTTAGGTGCTAGCTTCCTGGAAGACATGATTACACATTAGACTTGCAGCAGGGAACTGAATGAAGAGTTTCCTAGTGGGACTTACAGAAAAAATTGACAGGCAAATTTCTGGAATATGCTTGATGCATTTGCAAGCCTATTATTACTGCCAAGAAGTAGAGGGGTTGGTTAGCTCAGTTAGCTGGGTGGCTGTTTTGCTATGCAGAGTAATGCCAACTGTGTGGGTTCAGTTCCCAAACCGGTTGAGGTTCATGAAGGAATCTCCTTCTCAACCTCTCCCTTACCTGAGACATGGTGAAGTTCAGATTAAGCCACTCGCCAACTCTATACCAATATTTGTCAACCCAACCATAAGTTTGATGGTTGTTGTTTCAGCTTCCATTGCAGTACAACCAGAAACCATCCAACATCTGAGTGCTGGAATGGAAGCTCAAACTGAAGTCAATGAAATCTCAAACAGAAACAAGAAAGGTTTCAAGAGATTTCTGATGAAGGGGTCATTGAACTCGAACATTTACTTTGTTTTCTCTCTACAGGTGTTGCTGGACCTGCTGTGTTTCTTTAGCACATTCTGTTTTTGTATCAGATTTCCAGCATCCGCAGTCCTTTCTGTTTATTTTGTTGTCATGAAATCTCAGCTTGTTGCCATGCACGCACAGCTTGCAGCCAGGCAAGCTAAGACTGCTGTCATTATGGCTATAGATACCAACAAACAAAGTGATTTCAGGGCGAGACAGCAGTCCAACCATCTTTGCTTCAACTGATTACTTAGATTAGAGAGCTGTTGCTCTGGTTGAGTGACAGTAACATTGTGACAGTTGGTATTGTACAGCAGCCACCCTTTGTTTTGACTTAATGGTTTAAATGCTGAGAGACCAGCAGACTGACATAGAATAGATGAATTATGACTGCTGCTAAAATATGTGATGTGCTGAGCGTGGTCTCTCACCAACAGCATATTCAAGGAGGAGAACTATTTGTGGTTGTGGTCTATCTCAGTATTTAAATACGGCATCTGCAAAACTATATACCTGTAAGTAACAATCCTCTGGGAAAGCCTAATCTTCTGTCAAAATTATGTGATATTTGACCTGCCTTTCTCTAGTATTTATACAGCAGTGGGCAGTAAATTTGGGAGGTATTACAGCTGACATTCGCTCCAGCCTGGAAAGCTCCCAACTCAAAAACGCTCACAACTCTTACAGTGGCATCCTTGCTGTGCTCTGAGGGTGCAGATCTGTCTGCAAGAGGCCACAGATGTGCTTATGTGTGTCCTTTTGAATATGAAGTTAATACATGCACTGTTCTTGGCTGAGGCTGAGGCTGAGGTAAGAAAAATGGTCCTGTAAGACCCAGGGGTAGCTAAAGCCTTCTGTTGAGAGTTAGCCAATATTAAGTTGGTAGCACTCTTCATCTTTGAAGATTCTGGGTTCAAGTCCCATTCCAGAGCTTGAGCACAAAAAGCATGGCTGACACACAAGTGCAGTACTGAGCAACACTGCTCCTTTCACATCAGACATTAAATCATGCTCCCATCTGCCTGCTTGAATGAATGTAAAAGATTCCATGGCACTATTTCAAAGAAGAGCAGGAGAATTATTCCTTGTATCCCGGCCAATACGTATTCTCCAAACAATATCACAAACAAAGATTGTGTAGTCTTCATAACATTGCTGCTTCTGCAAGTTTGCTGTGTATATATCGGCTGCATTTCCTGCATGACAACAGGGATTACACTTCAAAAAGTAATTCAACTCAGAACCATTCTGAAGAAGGGTCACAGGACCTGAAACATGAACTCTTTTTTTCTCTCCACAGATGCTGCCAGTGCTGCTGATATTTTCCAGCAATTTCTGTTTTTGCTCCACTATATAAACTTTGACATCAGCCCTATTAACATAAGGTTGAAAAAAATAACCAAAATTGCCATTCCACCCATTGCATTATTTTTCAAATAGTTTCTTGAGAGGATTCATTAATCCATTGCACATTTCACAGTGTGCCTCTATTCTTGTCAAGTGCATATTTCTATGTTATAAATTACTACATTTAAGGATGTTCTGGTTGATTTATCCTGTAAATCACTTGTCTCTGTTCACCAATCCAAGAAGAGTCATATTAGCTCAAGGCTGGTTCATCCATTGGGCACATTATTATAAACCTGGGTAATTGTTAATCCTGAAGCTCACGTGGTTCTGTCAGCACTGTCTAAACTAAAACAGCAACTTGTAGCTCACAGGGAACAAACTATACTTCTAGGAACTGATATACGATGATGTAAAGCCACCAAGAAAAAAAATGTCTCCATCAAAAACCCCAATTAAACCATTTTACTACCTTGTCCTTTGCCTTAAAACCTCCCAAATAGTACCTTACCCATAAGAGAAAGTAGCTTTGTCCCTTAATATAACTGACTTTTTTCCCCTCAAAGAAAATGGTCAGAAGGAGGAAAGGAATATTAATGTATTGTTTGTTAATAGTTTATATTATTTTTTAAAACTTCACCATTCTTTTGAGCCTAATAAACATGAAAATGTCAAGATTATGAGTAAATTGTCATATATTTCATAACCAAGATGTGTGTGCACTTCTTATACTTCTTGGTTGCCTTTTATTGCTGTTCTTTACACTTTAAAAATGTAAGTAAAAACACCTAAGGTGTAGCCCATGTCTGGCTTCTATCCCTTGAAGTAGCATTTTTGTCTTATTGGCAGTGTTTCAGGAGTGCTGCCCAAATTTTTGACTTTGTTGGTTCAGAAGCACTGTAATGTTGGAAAACTGAGAGATATTGGTAACTGTATGGAAAACTCCCTTTGCAGCATTTATAATTGTGAGTCAGGTCAGTGGAGTATATTTTCCCTTAATGATAAATAAAATATCGTTCTCATCTATTCCATACAATTAGTGAAATTTTAAGATCAAGATTAGTCAACTGTACTATTTTTAGAAGGTCTGCAGCAGAAAAAGTCAATGAAAAGAATCCCGGGATAAAGTGCCTGTAGCTTACGCTATGATTGATTGATTGGTGTCCCCTTGTTTTGAAGAAAGATATTTGCTCAGTATTTTGCAAAATTAAACTGATCCTACAAATCAGTAATTTAGTTCATATAAATCAGTCTTAAAATCTTTACTGACAGCTACCGTAAATCAAAATTGCACTACATCTTTTTGCACATGAAGTGTAAGCAGTTACATAAATTACCTCTTATTTTCCCTCTATCAATCCTTTTTTTGTCAGGAACACAGCTCTTAGTTGGTGTATTTTTCCTCTTGTCAGTGATGTCAAAAGTGGCAAAACAATCTTCTGCTTATTGAATAAAAGATTAAGCTTGCCCCTTGTGTTGCAGGTGTTAAAGATTACAAATAACCAATTTCTATTCTATAGATTTTGTGTATATTCAGTTCTAAACAAAGCAAATTCTTATTCTGAAGTGTTTATACCTCTGTTTTGGTTAGAAATAACTTGCAGCTATATGTGCCTCTTATCCACATAGTTTTATCAATGATTTATTTGAAATAATGCATCAGAATAAATGTTGTCATTATGCTATATCAGGGCATTATCACTCTGTTCCTGGACATAATGGCAGTTAGAACTCTTGGCAATTAGTCAATAATATACTGGCTTATAAGCTTTACAGTGAAACTATTACCATTTAATCCTTTTTTTAATGTGATAGACTATTTAATGAAGGACAAGATCTTTTGCTCCTGTCTGGGTATTTAGCTTTCTTTGTTAAACATTCTTTAAGGTTGCCTTTGCAACCACCCTTTTTTTTTCACTTTATATATTTTATGAGTAAACCCATATTCTGAAAATGGAAATTATCTCAAGACATTGTAAGACTTTGTAATCAAGCTGAAATTAATTAGTTCCCAGTCCAAAGTTATCTGATTAATAGTACGTTTAAGGAAAGCAGTATAACTCACCTTTAGTAAAATGGTGGTACCCACTATCTCCTTCCAAGGATTTCTCTTGCACCTTTGCCATTGAGTTTTACGTTGTGGGATCAAAAATATTTGAAGTGGCACATACTTTAACCTTTGTCAAGTTGAAATATTTAATATGCTTACTGTTATTAGTAAACAAATTGTGCAATAAGATGCAGCAAGGGAAAATTGGCCATGAATTCTGAATTGCCACAAGGTGATGGATGATTTAGCCTAACTAAAATTGACAATTAAACTTGTAGCAAGTTGAGACTAGTACCTAACAGCATAGCCATCTTTTTAATTATGAGATTTCTGTTCTTACATTTCCATTCTGATTTTTAATTTTCTCTTCCAACACACCTTTCCCTCTATTTGTAAGGAAATGGCTTTTGATGATAAATTTAGTAACCTTGACTACTTCTGTGAGGTCACTAAATTTCTTCCTGCACTGCATCCAGGTATCTGAAGGGTTTGCTTGTTCTATGTCAGTGCAGATCTCTCCCCTCCGGTCTATCCTCAGCACCAAAATCCATAATGTGCATTAGAGAACAATGGAAAATGTCTCTGATATGTTGATTTTTACTTTTCTTCCTGTAGTGATTGGAAGCAGGTGGACCTTGTTGAGTACAAGATCCTACATTGGGGTTGTTAACCTGGGCCAATCAGGAAGCCCTGGCTGACCAATATAATCAGGAGGTTTACAATTTTCTCAGATCAGAAGACTGACTTTGAGCTGGCTAGCTACAGCCAGTATACTGTGCACAATAAAGGGTGACAGGATAGTGGACCCTGTGCAGTTATTTCAGTGGCGACAGGAGAAAACAGTATGTGCCTGAAGAACGTTTGCTCGCAGCAGTCATCTTGGAGTTGGGATAAGCATTTCAGGCATCATGCCTTCATTTGGAAAGCTTGATTTGTTTGATCCTGCTGCTGAAGACTAGGCCCAGTATATGGAATGATTGTGTTTTTTTTTTCCTGGGCAAATGATATTGGGACAGATGAAAAGCAACATGTAATCCTTTTGACTGCTTGCAGATCTGCAGCATTTTCAGTTATAAGGGGCTTAACTTACCCAGCCACTTAAAAACTTCCAAGAGTTGACAGTTGGTTAAGGTATATTATGACCCAAAACCTCCGCTAATTCTGAGACGCTGTCAGTTTCACTCGTCTATTAGAGAACCAGGGGAATATGTATTGGGATGTCTGATGAGGTTAAGATGACTGGCAGAGGCCTGTGGTTTTGGGTTAACACTGAATGAGATGCTGAGAGACTGTTTGGTATGTGGGATTAATGATATAACCATGCAGCAGTGTCTATTAGCTGAAGTCCAACTGGACTTCAAACAGGCACTACAACTGGCTTTGTCATTAGAAAATGCAGTAAGTGGAGCATTGGCTCTATAGGGCATCCCAATGGAAGTGGACTCCCTCACCTGTCTGTCTGAGCTTGCGGAACACCACGTGAGTGTAGGCAATTGCAGAGCCTCATGCAAGGCATACCCTGAGCAAAGGGACCCTAGACCAGCCCACAGCAGAATGCCAGAACAAAGCTGAACCTCAGCCAAGTGGCTAAAATGTTTTTCAGGATCTGAGCCAACAAGCCATTTTAGTTGCTGCTGGTATGCGGACTCGAGACAGCAAAGGAATCCTACAAAGCCTGATCTGAGTAAGAAAACTTGTAGGGTGGTACCCAGGAGAGTGTATACCCTGCAAAGTCCCTGAACATGTGAGTTGGAACAATTAAATTGCTTAGCAACATCCAAATCAAACGATTAAAATTTAATGTTGGTTAAACAGTCACCCAGTTCCCACAGAGATCGATACTGGTGCAGCTGTATCTGTGGTTGCAGAACCTGTATTTGACAAGATTTGCTGAGGACTCCAACCCTTAAGTTTGTGCAAGACCTCAGCCAGACTGAACATCCATTGGAGAACTACATGTTAAGGGTACAACTTCAGCTCCGCTCTGGTATGAGAAGCAGTTGGTGCGGTTGCCACTGATGATACTAAAAGGCTCAGGCCCAAGCCTATTGGGGCAGAATTGGCTGAGAAAGCCTTACCTGGATTGGCTCAACATTTTTCAGTTAGAAAATGGCTGCCTCAGTGAAGTCCTAGTGAAATACCCAGGAGTTTTTCAAGAAGGGCTTGGGACTATCAAAGGAGTCAAAGCTACTTTACAGGTTGACCAGGAAGCAATTCCGTGATTTTACAAGACTCGCCTGGTGCCATTTGCCTTATGGGCAAAAGTAAAGGCAGAATTGAGGAGGCTGGAAAGTGAAGGAATCATCAAACCAGTGCAGTTTGCGGACTGGGCAGCACCGTTCGTACTAATTGTGAAACCTGATGCCTCAGTTTGCCTTTGTGGGGATTTTAAGCAAATGGTAAACAGCTTCTTGCAGCAGGATAAATACCCAATCCCTTGCATAGGGGACACATACGCAAAGTTGGTGGGGGAGAGTGCTATCCTTCATGAAGCTGGACATAAGCCACACCTACCTGCAATTGCGACTGGATGAGGAGTCCCGGAGGTACGTCACAATTAATGCTCATAGGGTTTATACCAATATACAAGACTGCCATTTGGGGTATCATCAGCCTGCACACTTTTCCAGCAGACACTGGAGAATATTTTACAAGGGCTAGCCCAAGCTGCCACGTATCTGGATGATGTACTAATAACTGGGAAGACCAATAAAGAGCACTTTTCACTTCCCCAAAGACTACTTCTTGGCAACATGATCATTTCCAAGGCTGACCCCTTTTTCAACAGCAGGTGTAAGGGTGCCAAGATGGAGGCCAGGTTACGTATGAATTTTCCTTAATAATTCACTAACCCAAGGAAAGACCTAAGCTCCATTACAGACACAAGAGCTGAGGCTCCTTTGATCACCCTCATTTTATCTTCCAATGGGTGTAACCCAGTTTTGTTGACTCTGTAACCCAAGTAGGTCACTTGGGGCACCTGGAACCCACATTTTTTTCCCCTTCTAATGTGTACATCTGTCTGGGAAAAACATTTGAGCACTATGGCCAAGTTCTGCAATGCTCTTTATTGGTCTTCCCAGTTATTAGTACATCATCCAGATACGTGGCAGCTTGGGCTAGCCCTTGTAAAATATTCTCCAGTGTCATCTAAGGTACTGGCCCACTAAGATTCCAAGTGAGGGGTGGTGCTGACATGCGATGCTTCACTGGTGGCCCAACTGAGAGGAATAGCCAATAGCCCATGCTTCCCGGACTTTGGCTGATGCCGAATGCAAATATGCCCAGATAAAAGGAAGGTGTGACTGTCATCTTTGGTGTTCCATCTGTACATTTACAGACAGAAATTTGTCATATCAACATATCACAAACCTCTGCCAGGGCTACTGAAGAAAGACATGACAATGCTGCCAATTGCTTCTGGTAGAATTCAGCGTTGGACCCTTACATTATCTCAGTGTATACAAGTGCAAATTAGAACACCGTCCAGGAAGCCAAGTGGCTAATGCGGATGCCTTGACCAATCTCCCAATGGCAGATACTCCACCAGTGGTGGCACCCCAGAAGAGACCATTCTGGTTTTAAACTTCCTTGGCACCCTTCCAGTCACCACTGACCATATGCGACTATGGACACTAAGATCCTGTCTGAGCAAAACTAGAACAGCTGGTGGTAATGGGGAGGTAACAGGAGAGCCATCATAACCAGGACTGAAACCTTTCTGGAGCCGGCAAGACCAGATCACCATAGAGGACAGCACATTACTGTGGGGAGTAAGAGTGATTGTCCCCACTAATGCTCACTGCCAGATACTGCCTGAACTTCACCAGATTCATCCAGGGGTTTCCAAGATGAAGATGCTACCAAGAAGCTATGTCTGATGGCCAAGGGTGGATACTGACGTAGCTGTGGTGGGGCAGTGCCCAGAGCACCAACAAGGATGAAAATTGCCACCAGCAGTGCCCCCCACATTCATGGGAATGGCCGGGTAAATCCTGGACTCCATTACACATCAACTGTGCTGGTCCTTTCATGGGCTCAATGTTCCTGGTCATTGTGGATGCCCATTCAAACTGGTAGGATGTGCATAAAGTTCATTCGGCAAAGTCCAGGATGAGGATTGAGAAGGTGTGAGCATCGGTCACAATACATGCACGCCCAGAAGTATTGGTCAGGGACAATGGAATGTCATTTACCAACAGGGAATTTGAGTATTTCCTAAAGTCTAATGACACTTGGCACATAAGGACAGCTCGTAAACTACTCATCATCCAATGATCTGGCATAAAGAGCGGTCCAAATGTTGAAGGTTGGCTTAAAGAAACCGCCTTATAGCTTCACTAGATCCCAGACTGTCCTGGTTTCTGTTGGACTATAGGACTATGCCTCTATCAACAACAGGGATAGTGCCAGCAGCTGCTGATGGGGAGAAGACTCTGCACCAGGTTAAACCTGATATTCCCAGACTTGGGGGGAGGGGAGATGAAATAGCAGCAGGAATGCCAATGCTGGCCACGTGCCTCCTCTAAGTGAGAGAGAAAATTTAATTCCGGGTCCAAAGTTTGATGTCGGACCTGTGGGAATAGCCCTGTACGGGTACGAGGCAAGGTTGACGCGAGGTCAGGTCCCGTGATTTACAAAGTTCGGGTAGGTGAGGCAGTCCTGAACAAACACGTGGATCACCTGAAAGCTGTTACCTCACAAACAGGGCAGGGACAAGATTACTGTGAACAGCAGTTTAACGAGGCTATTCCTCTGAATTATG
>JAHRHZ010000144.1:41675112-41687037 GCA_024137785.1 Ginglymostoma cirratum
GCAAAAAGCAAGGATTCTACATGCTCTGGAGAACTTTCAGAGAGGGGCAAAACATACCTAGCACCTCAGAACAGCCAGAAGACCTGTCAAACCAAGGGTTCTCCCCGCCATCTAATGTCAAGGGAACCTGAGTCCAAGATAGATACAGTCTTGATACCATTACCACCAGAAGACAAGGAGGAAACTCTCCTGAGACATTCTAGATTCAAGAGACTGGGTACAGTACACGCTGTCTGTGTCAGTGCGAATTAGAGGAACCGAACCTAGAGTGAAAACATTGCAGGAAAATGTTGCAAGAGAAAGGCCAGGATTACATCCCTGGACTGAGCTGGAGAGGGATGTAGTGACTGGAAGCAGGTGGACCTCTCTAACTACAATTGGGTTTGTTAACCTGGGCCAATCGGTACCCTGGCTGACCAATATAAATAGGGGGTTTAGAATCTCTGCAGTTCAGAAGACTGGCTGGCTACAGCCAGTGGACTGGACAAATAAATAAAGGAGGACTTGGAGATGGATACCAGCCTCTGCAGTTATTTCCCTTCCTGTTCAGGAACTCATTCCCAGTGTCTGCTGCAACTAGACAGCACCTGTCCTTTAAGTGATGTGGGAGCAACTTTAAGTGATGAACTTGGATCGCCTTCTGAGATATATATAGCCAGTCAGCAGCAGCTACGCACTACCATCACTATGAATAGGTTGCATGAAGTTCGTTTGCTGATTATACTGCAAAGAAAGAATGCAAATTAATTCTGCATAGTGGTCTCCATTCCATTATTGGTCCTTATCCAATAACTGTCCCATGATCTAGGTGAGTTCACATCTTTCAGGGCGGTTTTGCTGAAAACAGGATTATGTGAAAACCCTCTTGGGTCTCAGTTGATACATAAGTGGTTTGATTTCAGTGATGGTATCTGATGAGCCCCAATTGTTTGCAGAAAACTCTATGCAGCAGCTGTCATCATGTAAGCTATTCTTCTTGACTTACTGTTTTGAATCGGTAACTGCGCACAGTTGATTGCAACCTAAGTAAAGCAGAACTGAATGACCATTCCCCTGTTCTTTTCAATAAAAACTGATCATCCATAAACAAATATGTAAACAGTGTAGTTGAAGGATGATGAGTGCAATGCATTTGTTGGTTACAATAATAACATGACAACTAATGAAATGTATTTTCTTTGCTGCTTGTTTAAGAATCTACATGTACAGATTACTGTGAACAGCAGTTTAACGAGGCTATTCCTCTGAATTATGTAGTAAAAATTCAACGTGATAAATTAACAGTATGTTGTGGGTGATTTGATTAGGGTGTGATGAAGACGTGATCCAAACAGTGTTTTTTAAATTATGTGGACACATAAATATATCTTGAACTTTTAAACAAAGGGCACTTTGCTAAGGAAGAGGCACTGGGTGTAAGAGCAACAATGTTGCAGCTGCAAAAAGCAAGGATTCTACATGCTCTGGAGAACTTTCAGAGAGGGGAATATTGCCCAGTTTGAGAGGGACAAGACTATTGCATTTTTGAAATCTGTGAGAAAAATTTCTTTCTTCGGAACTTATTTCAGCAAAACACATGAGCTGAAAGCTCACCAGAAGTTATCTTAACCACTTGTGGAAGGTTCCTGGAGAGAATTTGTCAGAATCTACTCCATCTCCAGAAAAGACAATTCATCCAACTACAACCATTCCAGGAAGCCAGCCTGGTGTCAGCTGCTTGTGTGTTAAGAATAACTTTGGAATTAGAACCGTTCACAAAGTTTTCTTTAACTATTTTCTTGTCCAAACTATTTTAAAGCTCATATTCTGCAGAGTTTTGTTTCTTCTCCGATTTGTGCATGTTAGTTTTTTTTTAAAAGGAATGGAAGCATGTTCTTGTATTTGCATAATCCAAAAGAGTTTGTCAATGATTTTTGCATCTTTCTTTGTTTGTTTTTACCAAAAAAAAAGTTCTTAATTTAAAGAAACCTGGCTGTTTTTGTCCTTAATACTGAACCTGACATAGTGAGAGACATATAGCAAATCCTCGTTATCCACAGGGCATAGGGGCATGGAACTCCTAGGATAATGAAGTATGGATACCACTACAAAGTGAATCCCCTATCAACTGTGAAGGACTGCATGATCAGACCAAACGAATCAATGGGAAAACTAAACTGGGTCTGGGTCCAGCCTTGCAGGCACATGTATCTGTGGATGGTAAGAAGTGAGCATAATTCACCTTATCACGAACCTGGTTAAATTTATGTTCTTGTGCCTAGTGGAGGAGAAAGAGAAAAGGGAACAGTGCACCCTTCTAACCTCACTCCTAATAATGTCAAACATTATTCCAATATTTGTGGATTTGGAAATTAAAATCCTCTTAAGAATAACATAAACAGGAACTAAAGTATTCAACAGCATTTTAAAGAAGCTAGAGGACATAGAGGCCATACGTTGTTAACCTTGGTTTTTGAAATAATGGCAACAGAACTTCAGAAATAATTAAGTTACCATATGATGATTGAAAAATGAATTTTAATTTTTTTAGGATTTTCAGGAGGCAGTGGTAAAGCTGTATATGTCGCGTGTTTATAAAAATAAACAAGGTTCACCCCAGAAACGGGTTAATAATAAATTAATCAATACTGAGAACTTAGCTTTAGAATAGAAAGCAGATTTAGATGAATGAAATAGGCTTTTGGAGCTCTATTTTTCCCTTGGAAATTTAGACTCTTTATTAATTGGCATGGAAGAGAGTATTTCCAGTACAATGATACCAAATTTGTCGAGAATCTCTAGCTAAACAAATGTGATTAGTATCAGAAACAGTCAACAGTATTTGGCCATAATAATTGGACATGGCAAATAAAAGCAGTCCGATTTTACCATGAATTGTTACAAGGTACATATTTTGGAAGAAGAAATGTTTTGACAAAAATAAAGTAGTGCTATTTTGAATAAAACTCCCAGCACCTGTTCATTTTCGGAAATCTCTAACTGAAGTTTTATCCAGCATAGTTAGCTTTAAAAGTCAGTTTTAAACATTTTAAAAGGCTCCGTTGTGATCAATGGTCTCAGACAAGAGAAGACATTCAGCCTTTCTAGCCTATCCATTCACCCTATTCCCATTGGTGTACTTAGGACATTCTGAATGCCATTCAATGACAAGAACCTGTCTAGTTCCTTCGGGAAATCCATTAAAATTCCTTATTGCCCAAACTCCTGCCAGTAATTTGCATTCCCGATACTCAGAATCCGTTTAGTAAAAACGTACCTTCTGCATTTTTCAATTTCTGATTGCTTTCCCTGATTTTGTTAATATGATTCTTTGTGCTCAAACTATGTACATAGCAGGAGAGCTTACACAAATGGAGTTTGTCCAAACCTTCATGTACTTGTATGTCCTCGGACTTTTTTTCAAGAGGGAAAAGATTATCTTTCAATCTTACAAAAGCAAATCATTGTAGATGCCAGAAATCTGAAATGAATAATGAAATTGCTGGAAACATTCAGCAGGTAAGGCAGCAACTGTCCAGGGAAATAGTTCGTGTTTCAGGTCATTCACCCCTCACCCCTCAAGTATGTTTCCATTTAGCACATAATCTACATTTTAACCACCTACGCCAAATCTCAATATGCTACTTTTAGGGGTAATGGTGTCATATTCGTAATGTTACTGGTCTAATAATCCAGATGCTTTGATCGATGTTTCTGAAACAAGAATTTAGATCCCATCACAGCAGCTGGGGGAATTTAAATTTAATAATATCTAGAATAAAAAGCTATTATCAACAAAACAACAGATGATTATAGAATAAAAAACAGGAGAGGTCCTTTGCAGGTCTGGGAGAGGGAGGCTCTGAGCTGGGGTAGTCTTGATTGTAGTGCCTGGAGATGCCGGCACATTGCTGCAAGTGTGTGTTTCAGGAGTCGCAGGGAGAGACGCTTCTGAAGGGTCTCAATATTCTGAATGTAGATATTGTCACGGTTGGGGCCAAATTGGGAAGGCTTGAATGTGGACTGTAGTCCATTAGGGATGATCTGGTTCCGTAGGCAGGTACTAAGAAAGGTGATGTGGCTGTAGTACCTGGTTTGCTTCAGGACATGGTCGAGCAGTTTCAAGGCCGAAGAGATTATGAGAGAATTGCAGTGGGAGAGAGATCCCCAGAGGTTTGTCCGGAGGGAGGAGCGTAACTTCTTCAGGGTAGGCATCCTTGATGAAGGGTCTAGGCCCGAAACGTCAAGCTTTCCTGCTCCAATGATGCTGCTTGGCCTGCTGCGTTCATCCAGCTCCACATCTTGTTATCTCGGATTCTCCAGCATCTGCAGTTCCTATTATCTCAGATGATTATAGAATCACTGGATTGTCTGAAAACTCCACCTGGTTCTTCAAATACCTTCTGCTGTCCTTAGTCGATTATGGCCTTTATTTGACATTAGATGCACAGTAATGTGGTTAAGTTACATCTGACTTCTGAAACAACCTAGAAAGCCAATCGTATCAAATCACTTCGGAAAGCTTAAATAATAATGAAATAACTGGATAGGCCACCTGACTTCTGACAACTGCACAGTCCCTGGTTAGGCAAAGCCCTGTCTTTATATTGACAGCATCTTTCTTTGCATAATGTGGCAATACAATCAAGCTAAATGGGATAGATTCAGACAGATCCAGAAGCTCAAATCATGTATCCACAAAGCACTGTTGGTAAATCAGCAGCACTGCACTCAACAATAATTTATAACATAACAGCCCCCATCTAGCATTAAGACTAAGCCAGGGATAAACTCCGGTGTAATTAGCAATACAGGAAAGCATTTAATGAATGACACCAGCCGTCCCCAAAGATAAAATTGTCGATCTGGTGAAAATACAGTTCAGGACCACATGCATGCTAAACTGTGAATACAACATGTGTGTAACTAGAGTTTAGCAATCCACATCCAATGGAGCAAGTCAAAGCTCTGAAGTCCTATCATATCTAGTGCTGAATGATGATGGACAATGAAACAGTTAACTGAAGGAGGGACACCAACACGTCGGCGCAAAAGTCAAGGCTGAAACATTTGCAAAGATCTTCAGCCAAATGGGCCAACTGAATGATCCATCCGAGCCTCCTCGAAGAACCCCAACATAACAGACCCAGACATATGGTATCAATAAATGAATGAAGCTGCTGGATGTATCAACAGACAATATTGTGGCTATAACTGCACCCATGCCAAGCTGTCTGATTGTCACCAAAACACGAGAATCTATCCAAAAATGTGGAAAAGAGTCCGGGTATGTCCACACAGAACAAATTCAATCCAGATCTTTACCCCTCCATTAGTCCAGCATCAGTGAGATGATGGAAGATGTCATCAACAATGCTATCACATATCATTTTCTCAGCGGTAGCCTGCTTACCAGTGCTCGGTGGGTTCTATCAGGTCACTTGGCTCCAAACCTCATTACAGCCTTAGTCCAAACATAGACATAAAAAGATGAGGGGAGAATGAACACCCTTGATATAAAGGCAGCTTTTCATATATTCACTTGGGGGACAAGGCTGGCTGGCATTTATTACCAGTCCTAGCTGTGCTTGAGAAGGTGGTAGTGCACTGTCTTCTTGAACCTCTGTAGTAGACCACAATGCCCTTAGGGAAAGAATTCCAGGATTTTGACCCAGCGACAGTGAAGGAAAGGCAATATATTTCGATGTTAGGATGGTGAGTGTATTAGAGGTGAACTTGCAAGTGGTAGCGTTCCCAAGTGTCTGCCACCCTTGTCTTTTTGATGGAAGTGGTGTGGATTTGGAAGGTGCTGTCTAAGGATCTTTGGTGAATTTCTGCAGTGCATTTTGTAGACAGTGTACACTGCTTCTACTGAGTATGAGTGGTGGGGGGAGTGGATGCTCGTGAATGTGGTGCCAACCAAGCCAGCTGTTTTATCCTGGATGGTGTCCAGCTTTGAGTGTTGTTGGAGTTGCACCCATCCAGGCAAGTTGGGAGTATTCTGTCACATCCTGACTTGTGCCTTGCTGATGGTGGACAGGCTTTGGAGAGTCAAAAGGTGAGATATTTGCTGTAGTATTCCTAGTCTCAGATCTGTTCTTATAGCCATTGTATTTACGAGGCAAATTCAGTTGAGTTTCTGGTCAATGGTAACCTCCAGGATGTTGATAGTGAGGAAAGTCAGTGATGGTAACAGCATTGAATGTCAAGGGCTGAGGTTAGATTGTCCCTTATTGGATATGGTCATTGCTTGGCATTTGTGTGGTGCAAATGTTACGTGGCACTCGTCAGTCCAAGCCTGGATGTTGTCCAGCTCTTGTTGAACTTGAACATGGGCTGCTTCAGTATCTGAGGAGTTGCAAATGACACTGAACACTTTGCAAACATTGGCGAACATCTCTACTTCTGACCTTATGATGGAGACCAGGAGTTGAGTGGCCATCGTGGAACCCAAACAGGGCATCACTAAGCAGGTTATTGCTGAGCAGGTGCTGCTTGATAGCACTTTTGATGACATCTTCCATCACGTCAATGATGATCGGAAGTAGAAAGATGGGGTGATAACTGGTTGAGTTGGATTTGTCCTGTGTTTTGTACAGGACATACCTTAACAATTCTCTGCATTGTCAGGTAGATGCCAGTTTTGATTGAGAACACACTGAAGGAGTCATAACAAAATGAGAAACTATGGGAATTGACTGGAGTTACATCTAATACAAAGGAAAATGGTTATATCCAATCAGGACAACACTACAGGAGTTCCTCAGAGTAGTGTCCAGGCCCAACCGTCTTCAGTTACTACATCAATGACATTCCCTCCATTGAGAGGTCAGAAGTTGGGATTTTTCCTGGTGATTGCATAGCACTCAGTGCCATTCACAACAGTTGAAATACTGAAGCTGTCTGTATCCACATGAGGCAAGACCTGGACAGCAGTCAGGCTTGGGCTGATAAGTGGGAACATTCAGAAAAGAAAAGTGCCAGTTAATGACTATCTCCAACAAGAGAGAATTAGCCATCTCTCCTTGGCATTCACCAGAATGACTAGCACTGAATTCCCAAGCATCAGTATCCTGGACATTTACCAAATATTAAAAACCTAATTGGAACAGCTATATAAATCCTGTGGCTACAAGAGGTTAGTGACTGGAAATTTTTGCAGCAAGCAGTTCAATTCCTGTATCCCTGAAGCCTGCCCATCATCCTAAAGGCATAAATCAGGAATGTGATTATAGGTTAAACAACATTCAAGTTCAGTATCATTCACATCAAAGCATTTGCTGGATCAGCACTACATCTACCTGAATCATTCACTGCCTCTACCATTGATGCACTGTGGCAGCTGTATATAACATTCATAAGAAGCACTGTAGCAATTCACCAAGGCTTCTTTGACAGTACCTTCCAGATTCTCAATCACTACCATCTGAAAGAACAGGAGCAAGTTAGCCACCAAGACACACATCATCCTGAATTGGTATTATATCACTGTTCCTTTACTGACACTGGCTAAAACCTCTTGGAACTCCCTCCATAACAGAGCTGTTAAGAATCCCATCAGTTTTGTCTTCATGTACTACTCTATTATGTGGGACTGTGCAAGTGGTTTCTAAATCTAACCGGATAATATCCATGACTCTGTCTTGTTTATTAGGTCTATCTCTCAATCAAATCCAAAACGTTTGGCATATATGACCTCTCACTTCTAAAAGCGTGCTGTCTCAGATTAATTTGTGCCCATTCATATATTCCTCACTTTATCAACAGAGTAGCATGGATCCCAAAACTATAATTTTAAGATGCGTCAGTCTTTTAGAAGATTGTATCATATCTGCTATTTTGCATTCCTTTAAGATTTGACCTGAGATTAGGGGACTCTGAAAAATATCTACAGGGGGTCTCATAGTCATTTAAACCAGTTCTACCAGAACCCTGAGATGAAGGTTGTCAGAATAGTGATGCCTATCTACTTAGAACTTCAACAATCACCAAGTTGGAGTCCATATACACAAATCACTCAAACTAGTGCACAGGTACAACACAGAATCAAAAAGGATAGTGGCTGTTTGGACTTTGTCTTAGGTCAGATGGAATACAAAGAGCTGTAAGTTATGATCAAGCTCACACAGCCTTAGTCAAATGCCATCTGGCATACTGCATTCAGCATTGGGCACCACATCTCAGGAAGGATAAACTCGTCTTGGATGGTGTACATAGCAATTCACCAGAAGGGTCACTGAACTCAAAATGTTAACATTGCTTTCTCTCCACAGATGCTGCCAGATCTGCTGAGTTTCTTCAGTAATTTCTATTTTTGTTTCAGATTTTCAGTATCTGCATTTCTTTGTTTTACATCACCATAACAGTACCTGGCCTCAAAATGTTCAATTATGAGGACGGATTGCATAAACCTGCCTTGCATTCACTTAGTTCAGAAGTTTGATCTAATTGAGATGTTGAAAATAATATGATGAGTTAACAGGGTATCAGCAGAGAAAACAATTTTTCTGGTGAAGGAAAATTTAAGTGATGCGATTTGGGACAACAGCTTTCTCAGAAATCTGGAATGATCTGTGCATGTTGGATCAGCAAGCATAAATAAAAAATGTTCCGTGTCAGATAATGCCAGAATTACTGCTGACTAATCCTATCAGAATGTCTACTAGAAATCTTTTGTACTGTATGTGACCTTGCACTCCTAAATATAGCTCAAAATTCAGTACTAGAACGACACTTTCTAGTTCTCCGCACCACTCCAATCTATGGCCATTCAGCCAGTTTTACAGATTCTCACAGACTAGTCTGAATGTAATACTATTGTAGACAGCCTCTAATTATCTTCAGACAGAGGGCAGTGAATCTGTGGTACACACTGCCACAGAAGGCTGTAGAGGCCAAGTCATTGAGTGCATTTAAAACAGAGGTAAACTGGTTCTTCATTAGTAAGGGAATCTAAAGTTATGGGCGGAAAGCAGGAGAATGGGTCGAGAAATATATCAGGCATGATCAAGTAGTGGAGCAGAATTGATGGGCCGAATGTCATAATTCTGCTCCTTTATTTAATGGTCTTATGGATATTGCTGGCCAGGAAACTATCCATAAACTTACTTTGGGAAAATGGTTTCACATCAGATTACATTTTCATGGTCTTCACGATTGGTACATGTGTTGATATGCATTTCTTAAACTCTTAAATCCTGCACTCTCATTCCAATTGTAAAATTCAGGGTATATGAAGTACAGCATCAACACCTTCTCCCACATTGTCAGAATTCAAAACTTTATAACTCATCCCCACCACTCATGAGGAATATCACTTTATAGTCTCATTCCTGTTTTATGAAGAAGTTTCCTACAACATGCAATAACTTTTATTTGCCCTTTCCATTCCTTGCCCTTCTCTTTTATCGTAAACCTTGTCACCAGGTCTGAAATCTCTACTGGACAGTGAGATGCAATGTCTTAATGATCTCCTAATCTTTTCTGATGTCTCAGCTTTCATGGAAGCCTTTCTACCAGAGAGTAACATATTTAGATGGATTCAAAAAATGGGGCCTTCTAATTCTGGAGGATCATTGCACACTAATGAAGGCAATTTTGAGTTCCAAAAATATATTAACTGGTATGGACCATACACCTCACTATTTGTATGGAATTTTTGGCCTGTACTGCCCATGCCAGTACCAATGTAACTCACAATTTGGCTGATCTGCCAATATTTTGTGTAACATTTCATCAATTAGCATTTGGTCACTTTCACACAAGCCAGTGATAAACTTTCTTCAGCAGTATGCATTACTATCACATTTAAGTCCTCACCTCCATTAATCATTAAGATTTTTGCTTCACCAACAAAGCGTATACCGACTTACTTTTCCATGATCTTGTACACTATAGTGCAACTGTCCTTACTGAATATCACTGTAGTTACGTTCAACCTGGACACAACATCTACAAGATGTATTGGACAGACATTCCAATCCTTGTCCTATAGCTTCAGATTCATGGCTACTACTACATTAGACTCCTAGGCTAAAGGAACACATACAGCCAGGTACAGTATCTTTTGATCTTTAATACATATATCAAATTGAGGTAATCTATTCTCTGAGGGTTTTGTATACTTTATCCACAATTCTGAAATCCTTCAACAGTAGTTTTAATTTTTGTAAGGAATGATGAGCAAATTATTTCTGCAATTTCCATAGTGTTCTCTTATCAGTAGCCAGACTCCTAGATGCAGAAGTCAAAAACATTCTTGGATCTCTTAAAGAGAAAGTCCTGGTTTCCTCAATAAAATAATATTTGGATCACATGAATTGTAAGTTTACTGTTTGAAAGCATTAAAATACTTACTTTTCTCCATGTTCAAACTATTTTTGTTATGTTTTCATCAAAATCTTACTGAGCGATAATGGTAAGTCACCCTGGATGACAACAGTGCTTATGAAGTGAAGCACCCTGCAATTCATTTCACAAATTATTATTGCCAAATTGAAAGCAGGCAGAACTTTCACATCCTTTTTGTCTGCTTTGTCCAGGGTTTCAGGATGACAATCAGACAACACATTGTTGAAATATAGTCACTATCTAGTATGACATAAAGATATAAAGAATCAGCAACTAAGATATTTACGGGCTGACTCAAGTCTTCAGCCACGAACACAATATGTTCATGCTCATTTTATCATTTTCACCCTCAGGAGCATCTGTTTCATGAGCTGCTTCAAATGCTTGACTCATGATTCTTGACATACTGATATTTAGGGTTACACTGGAAGCACCTATAAAATTACACCCCATGGATTTCTGGATTCATCTGTTGTCAGCTATCACTCAATCTTGCTTTTTCCCTTGATTCAAGGGTCTATTAAAGATATGGTGTACCCCCCAAAACATCTTTTAATGATTCTACGCTTATATAGGTGCCTCAACTACACCCCTTTGAATTTGAGAGTCAATAATCATTCCTCTGTATCACAGCACAACTTCCAACATGTCCTGCAAAGGTAGCTGCAGCCAATTGTCTATTTAATTTTTTTTAACAGCAGCCATTTGTTCAAAAAGAATCATCATCACAAAATTGAACACATGTAAAACCAAAACTCTATCCATGTGCAAGAGTTGTTCATAATCTAATACTTTTAACTTGAACACAGACTATGGAATCTCTTGATTGAATTTCTTCAGTCTTTTGTATAACATCTGAAACTCCATGATATATTCTTTTCTGGACAGACCGTTCATCTTCTTAAATGGATCAAATGTTGACCACACTTTGTTGGCTTCCAACTAGCATATCTTTTTAGTAAGCTTTGTTCAAAAATAGTACTAGAATCTGCAATTCCTCTTTAGTATCCAAGTCAGTTACATGCATTCCTGAAAATACTTTATTTCTAATTTTACGCCTTCCTAGTAAAGAGCAGGCAAACTCATACCTTTCTTCTAGGTTAGAGAAGTGACCTGAGTCCATATCTCCACCTCCATCTTCCACTGCTTGTATGGCTCCAATTCCAAAAACACCAGTGGATAATCATAATTTGTGGTTCTGCAGCATGACTCAGCCACCTCACTTTAGAAGACGGCACAGACCATTGCTTTTGTCAAAAACAGGGATTATCTTCTGCTTTTTTTATTAGAATTAGAATTAGGTTTTATTGTCATGTACTGAAGTACAGGGGTATATGAAGACAGTGAAAAGTGTACAAAGTCGCCATTTCCAGTGCCATCGTAGGTACAAAGACGCCTACGTAGAAATTAGAAAAATAAAGAAATAAAGTTAGAAGTTCAGCATTTCAGTCCTTCTAAAGCAAAGAAAGAAAGAAAGAAAGAAAGAAAGAAAAAGCAGACGAGACCAAGCCACGCTTTCAACTTGGGTCCAAGCTGGGCTTCACCTCCGGGCTGGGAGTCTGTGCTGGGATTCACCTCCAGGCCGGGAGTCCACTA